>LPNX011160329.1:76564-111564 GCA_001517045.1 Pseudotsuga menziesii | reverse complement strand
GGTCTGATTGCATCCATGAAAGTGAAGATCAAGCATTCAGGAATGCAATTGTTGAGAAGCAGAACTATCAATATGAGACATATCAGCTACATGATGGGAAATAAAGCAGGAAGATTAAATTGGTGACTTCACAGGTAAATTGTTGAATATTGACATATTAATATTCATGTACCGGGTGTGAGTATGTGATTTTATTCCATAGTTTCATTGAAAGATCCAACAATACATTCAACATGTCAATATGGCACGATGGCAAGATGAGCAATTCAGAATATGACGGGACACCTTCCCTCTCAGAACAATACTATCAGTGGTTGACTTTGTGGAAAATTACACCCTACAACCACAAAATGAAATACAAATTCAATACTATCACGCAGAGTAGGTGAGCATAATGGTGCATATCACATATCGACATGGGCTAGATAGCAATGAAGAGAAATGTGAGATACTGAAAGAAAGTCACTTCTACGTAAGTGACGACCAGACCCATGACATCCATTACATGCAACATTGCTTTAAATTATTCTATGATCATGCGATAGCTATGGATATAACATTTTATCGTCATTTCATTTGGTCAGATGGTTGTGCTGGAGAGTTCAAGATGCATGTGTATTTGAATGTATGTGTTTGTTGCACATAAAATACAAGGTTCCAAATGTATGGAACTACTTTGAAACTGGTCATGGAAAAGGAGAGCATGATGGTGTTGGTGCATGCATTAAAATTTCCCTTCAAAGGGAAGAGATGAAGTTTACAGGTGCTCACCTTCGAGATGGTGCATCTATAGTCGAATGGTGTGCATTTATCATGGGAGAACAAGAACCAAGGAAACACTTAGTGCAAAGAATATTCTGGAAGGTGACAAATGTGGACCAATCACAAACACATCAGGTGAACACAATGCATGGAACTCGACAATTTCATTCAATTAGAAGCTCGGAAAACTCGGCCCTGCAAATTTGGACAAGATTGAAGCCTTGCTTTTGTAGTTCTTGTAGCATCGGTGAATGGGATGGTTGTGAGTATACGGATACCATTGATACATGGGATCGAGTGACACTTGGCACCAATTTCAACGGGGTTAATGAAATAGACCATTTGGAAGATGATCAGACACATATTTCTATAGACTATGATCACATATCGGATCTCATAGAAGCAGGTACATGAGTAGTACCTAAATTGTGAAAATGCATTTATGTATTGTTTACTTGACCTATGTAGAATTTAATTTATGTAGAAATTAGATATGAAAGACCTTATTTACAAAATGTATTGTTAACTTGAACTTTTTCCTTTCACAGGTCAGATATATGAAGTGGTTGCCCCAAAAAATAATGACTGGGGTTCTAACTATTGGTTGGCATGTTGCTTAGAGGGGAAACAAACCATTCTCGAACCTATTACAGATGATGAAAATATTGAATTCCCAACTGGCTCGATGGTTATAAAAGGGGAGTACTTGACACTTGCAACACAACAGAAAAGGAAGGGTGGGTATGTATATCAGAATTATAGACCAGGAGCTATTGTATACCACTTCACCAACCTAGTAGTTGGTATAAACATCGAGCTGTGTACACTTGTTCACAAAAATAGGTCACATGTACGATACTTGCTACCTCATATAGAGCACGAAATATTGATGGACACCATCGGCACCAGAGATGATCCGGATGGCCTACTTATATGAGTGCATTGTCAGGTGCGTTATTTAACATTTAAAGTGAATTATGAAGCACAATTTCAATTATTTAGCCTAACTTTATTCCCAATGTAATAAACCTTTGATTGACCACTACCATTCACAGACATAATATTATTCAGAGGATACTGGACACTATAAACACGATCGTACAACCTCAGGTGAGTTATCTAAAATCATGTTTGCACATTTTCATTGGGTTCTCTTCTTTTTCTTATGATGTTACTAATGTATATCCTTTCGTGTGCCTAGGATACAAACACCATCTATGACACATTGGAGGCGCTAAGAATGGTGTCTTTAGACACCGACAAATAGAGTTCGGAAAATAACAAGCTCTGTAGTTGTTGAAATTTACATGTCTTGATGTTTTTAGTTTAATATACATTTAATTACATTGCCATGTACAAATTGGAAACCAACTAGGCTTTCATGAAAACCACTTTTCATGATATCACTAGGGTTGACAAGCTATGAGATGGAACTAGGGTTTAGTGAGCAATTTACAAATTAACAGAGGGAACTAGAAATTGGAAACCAACTAGGGTTGACAAATAATGAGATGGAACTAGGGTTTAGTGAGCAATTTACAATTTAAGAGAGGGAACTAGAAACACATGGCCATGTACAAATTGGAAACAAACTAGGATTTCATGAACACCAACTTGCATGCACCAACTAGGGTTGACAAATAATTAGATGGAACTAGGGTTTACTGAGCTCTTTACAAGTTATGAGATACAACTAGAAAGACATGGCCATGTACAAATTAGAGACTAACTAGGCTTTCAAAAACGCCAATTTGCATGCTATCAATAGGGTTGACAAATAATGAGATGGAACTAGGGTTTAGTTCAAAATTTACAAGTTAAGAGAGGGAACTAGAAACACATGGCCATGTACAAATCGGAAACCAACTAGGATTTCATGAACACCAATTTGCATGCTATTACTAGGGTTGACAAATAATGAGATGGAACAAGGGTTTAGTGAGCTCTTTACAACTTATGAGATAGAACTAGAAAGACATGGCCATGTACAAATTAGAGACTAAGCAGGCTTTCGAAAACACCAATTTGCATGATATCACTAGAGTTGACAAATAATGAGATGGAACTAGGGTTTAGTGAGCAATTTACAAGTTAAGAGAGGGAACTAGAAACACATGGACATGTACAAATCGAAAACCAACTAGGCTTTTATTAACACCAATTTGCATGCTATCACAAGGGCTGACAAATAATGAGATGGAACTAGGGTTTAGTGAGTTCTTTACAAGTTATGAGATGGAACTAGAAAGACATGGCCATGTACAAATTGGAAACTAACTAGGATTTCAAAAACACCAATTTGCATGATATCACTAGGGTTGAAAAATAATGAGATGGAACTAGGGTTTAGTGAACAATTTACAAGTAAGAGAGGGAAGTAGAAACACATGGCCATGTACAAATTGGAAACCAACTAGGCTTTCATGAACAACAATTTGCATGCTATCACTAGGGTTGACAAATAATGAGATGGAACTAGGGTTTAGTGAGCTCTTTACAAGTTATGAGATGGAACTAGAAAGACATGGCCATGTACAAATTGAAAACTAACTAGGCTTTCAAAAACACCAATTGGCATGCTATCACTAGGGTTGACAAATAATGAGATGGAACTAGGGTTTAGTGAGAAATTTACAAGTTAAGAGAGGGAACCAAAAACACATGGCCATGTACAAATCAGAAACCAACTAGACTTTCATGAAAACCAATTTTCATTCTATCACTAGGGTTTACAAATAATGAGATGGAACTAGGGTTCAGTGAGCAATTTACAATTTAAGAGAGGGAATTAGAAATTGGAAACGAACTAGGGTTGACAAATAATTAGATGGAACTAGGGTTTAGTGAGGAATTTACAATTTAAGAGAGGGAACTAGAAACACATGGCCATGTACAAATCAGAAAGAAACTAGGCTTTCATGAACACCAATTTGCATGCTATCACTAGGGTTGACAAATAATGAGATGGAACAAGGGTTTAGTGAGCAATTTACAAGTTAAGAGAGGGAACTAGAAACACATGGCCATGTACAAATTGGAAACCAACTAGGCTTTCATGAACACCAATTTGCATGCTATCACTAGGGTTGACAAATAATGAGATGGAACTAGGGTTTAGTGATCTCTTTACAAGTTATGAGACAGAACTAGAAAGACATGGCCATATACAAATCATAAACTAACTATGCTTTCAAAAACACCAATTTGCATGCTATCACTAGGGTTAACAAATAAGGATGATGGAACTAGGGTTTAGTGAGCAATTTACAAATTAAGAGAGGGAACGGGAAACACATGGCCATGTACAAATCCAAAACCAACTAGGCTTTCATGAACACCAATTTGCATGCTATCACTAGGGTTGACAAGTAATGAGATGGAACTAGGGTTTAGTGAGCAATTTACAAGCTAAGAGAGGGAACTATAAATTAGAAACCAACTAGGGTTGACAAATAATTTGATGGAACTAGGGTTTAGTGAGCAATTTACAAGTTAAGAGAGGGAACTAGAAACACATGGCCATGTACAAATCAGAAACCAACTAGGCTTTCATGAACACCAATTTCCATGCACCAACTAGGGTTGACAAATAATGAGATGGAACTAGGGTTTAGTGAGCTCTTTACAAGTTATGAGACGAAACTAGAAAGACATGGCCATGTACAAGTCGGAGACTAACTAGGCTTTAAAACACACCAATTTGCATGCTATCACTAGGGTTGACAAATAATGAGATGGAACTATGGTTTAGTGAGAAATTTACAAGTTAAGAGAGGGGACTAGAAACACATGTCCATGTACAAATCGGAAACCTACTTGGCTTTCATGAACACCAATTGCATGCTATCACTATGGTTGACAAATAATGAGATGGAACTAGGGTTTAGTGAGCTCTTTACAAGTTATGAGACAGAACTAGAAAGACATGGCCATGTACAAATCGGAAACTAACTAGGCTTTCAAAAACACCAATATGCATGCTATCACTAGGGTTGACAAATAATGAGATGGAACTAGGGTTTAGTGAGGAATTTACAAGTTAAGAGAGGGAAGTAGAAACACATGGCCATGTACAAATTGGAAACCAACTAGGCTTTCATGAACACCAATTTGCATGCACCAACTAGGGTTGACAAATAATGAGATGGAACTAGGGTTGAGTGAGCTCTTTACATGTTATGAGACAAAACTAGAAAGACATGGTCATGTACAAATTGGATACTAACTAGGATTTCAAAAACACCAATTTGCATGCTATCAATAGGGTTGACAAATAATGAGATGGAACTAGGGTTTAGTGAGCAATTTACAAGTTAAGAGAGGGAACTAGAAACACATGGCCATGTACAAATCAGAAACCAACTAGGATTTCATGAGCACCAATTTACATGCTATCATTAGGGTTGACAAATAATGAGATGGAAATAGTGTTTAGTGAGCTCTTTATAAGTTATGAGATGGAACTAGAAAGACATGGCCAAGTACAAATCAGAAACTAACTAGTCTTTCAAAAACACCAATTTGCATGCTATCAACAGCGTTGACAAATAATGAGACGGAACTAGGGTTTAGTGAGCAATTGACAAGCTAAGAGAGGGAACTAGAAATTGGAAACCAACTAGGGTTGACAAATAATGAGATGGAACTAGGGTTTAGTGAGCAATTTACAATTTAAGAGAGGGAACTAGAAACACATGGACATGTACAAATTGGAGACCAACTAGAGTTTCATGAACACCAATTTGCATGCTATCACTAGGGTTGAAAAGTTATGACATGGAACTATGGTTTAGTGACCTCTTTACAAGTTATGAGATGGAACTAGAAACACATGGATGTATGTACATATTGTAAACCAACTAGGGTTTGTAGGGTATGATCTTAGTATTGTAGGGTATTATAGGGTATGATGTATGCTAGTATGGTATGATGTTAGTATCATAAGGTATTGTAGAGTATGATATGGTATATTACATGTGCATGCATGACTTAGTGTTATGATGTTAGCGTATGGTATATTACAATGGTATGGTATGTTAGTATGGTATGATGTTAGTATCATAGGGTATTGTAGGGTATGATATGGTATATTACACATCCATGCATGACATAGTGTTATGATTGTTAGTGTGTTTAATTTAGTTAGTGTATGGTATGCTTATGATGTTAAAAAGTTGATTTCATAAATTCTTCCTTTAAGTATTGGAAATTCATAAGTTAGCACACATGTGAACCACACATATCATGTTCCAAGATCAAGTCAACCATATATGTATAAATTTGAAACTTGATTTATATTATATAGGTATAGAAATAGTGTTACCAAAATTGGCATGCCACATGGCCATAATACAAAATAGTGGATCAAAAAATACATCTGTGTGTATATGAACAAAAAGTTACATCTATGTATCCCCCCTATACATTTATTCTAGTTATCCCCCCTTTCGCTGCCACTACCAATGTCTTAAGAGAAGTCTATCTTTCTTTTCTAACTGCTCACTGGTGATCCCCATCACTGAACAAGAGGGATAGGTTGCATCGGTGGAGACTGTAGAAAGACCAAATTTTGTAAGTTAGTTTACCAACCTTCAAAAATTATATGTACATTTGTTCAAATTCCAAAACCTAAATAACATTTTTACTTACTATACGTGAGTAAGTAATGGTGGGTCATGGTGCCTCACTAACAGTGAACCTGATTGGGTGCTCTTCAAGCACCACTTGCTCACTCTCAAGCTACATAAAAAATATATATATGCCAATGTCAACAAATATACATGTACATTGGAGGGGAAGATGTGGGTCACCTATTTGGGTCTCTTCAAGCACCAAAATCAGAGAAAATGATAAACAAACATACAAAGAAAGCGATACATAAATGTACCTGATGCCTTGTCAAAGGTGGGTCACCAATTTGGTGCTCTTCACACACCGGTGCCTCACTAGAAGTCTACATAAAGTAACATATATGTCAATTTCATATAAAATAGTGAATTAGAGACATATATACTACATGGACGGAAAATGATGTTTCCAAAGAAAGCGAAACATACATGTACCTGGCTGGGGGGAAGAGGTGGGTTGACAACAACCTCGCTTTGGTGCTCTTCAAGCACCACTACCAATAGATTCCTACATAAAATAACATATGTGAAAGCAATACATAAAACTAAAAAAATGTACAAAGAGAAAGCACCAAATCAGGGAAAGCCATAGATAAACGTACAAAGAAAGCGATACATAAACTTACCTGCTGCCTTGTTAGATGAGGTGTGTAACCAGTGGATCATTTAACTAGCAACGAGAGAAAAGGAATTCTACTTGTACTAGCGAAGAAGCTCGCTTTTTGGACATATTCATCAAACTCACGTTCCTACGTACAAAAGGATCAAGATACAATTAGACAATTTCAAAAAATTGAAAAAGTACATGTTGAATCATTAAAATCACAATTAAAAGAAAGTGATACATAAACGTACCTGCTCGCTCGTGATAGGTGGGTCATCAATCTGGTGCTCTTCAAGCACTGGTGCCTCAATAGAAGCATGCATAAAATAACATATGTCAAATTCAGATAATAAAAAGAATCATAGACATATATACTACATGGATGAAAAATGATCTTTTCAAAGAAAGGGAAACATACATGTACTTGGCGGGGGGAAGAGGTGTGTCAGCGAAAACCTCACGGTGGTGCTCTTCAAGCGCCAATGGCTCAATGGTTTCCTGCGTAATGTAACATATGTCAATGTCAGATAATACAAATAAAATGAGACATATACATGATGGATGAAAAATGATTTTTCCAAAGAAAGCGAAGCATAATTAAAAGCATAATTAAAATCATATTTAAAATAATACCTGTGTTTGGGAATCTACCTCTGCCTGAGAGGGACTAGGCTAAGATTCAATGTGCTCATCCTGATCACCCTACATAAAACATGTTGTATCAAAATTAGAATGTATTGAATGTTACAATATCTACTATATATATGTAAATAAAGTTGACAAATTAACAAGTATAGTTCTTACCACTAATGGTGAAGAACCAAACCCATATGCAATATTGATAGCCGCATCAATGTTCTCAACATTGATCGGTGGACTATGCGACTCTAGTGTGCCATGGGACACCAGCTATATATTTGTTCACACAATTTGTTAGATAATTAAATAGAAATAATTTGTGAAACGATTGAAAATTCTGAAATGAAAGAAAATATAATATGAAAATAATGAGTTTTACTTACAAATCGAAGTAATCCATTGTCCAAGAAGTCTGAAGCAAAGCCATAGCATATGCCTCCACACGATGTGCAAGGGTCTAGAGTAACACAATGCTTTGAACACTTTGCATCTCCTATGTGATCTATAGATGGGTCGGCCTTAGAAGTGCAAACCCCTTGGCCTACATTGCCTTGGTCATCAGTCCCATGCTGAAGCAATGTATCTGCTAAGTCAAATAATTCCTCCTGTGTATCCTCAACCACAGGACCCATAGGAGGATATAGCTGAGGGGGTTTTGGTGTGCATGGAGGGTGTGGCACATGGTTAGGATCTGTCTTGGCCCCTTCCCTATCTTGGGGCATCCCATGAAAAACACCCTGGAAGCCTAATATATCGAAATAGTTAACATGTTTCCCTAGGATGAATTCTTTATACAACTTCCTAAGGAAATAAAATGGGATGTCCCTATTCCCATGAGGGTCTTCATCGAAGACCATATACCAACGATCCATCCAGTTGGCCTTTATATTTGGTTCAATGCACTAGTCTATGGAAATGTGTGGTCGACTAGTGGGTGGAACCAATCCGGTCCTAGGGTCCCGGAATAATGAAAATAATTGGCCTTTTGTAATCTTTAGGCCTTGGATGTCTTTGTAACTCAATCCATTGGAGTAGTATTGCCTCTTGGATTCTCTGTACGAGCTAATGTTATATAGAGCTACTTGGGAATTGGCAATTGTGTTTGTTATTGTGTCCAATGCCTTGGCTAAAGACTGTCTCAAATGATCCCCCCCTCTAATAGATGACCTAAGGCACCTCAATGATGCCAAACGTGCAAGAATATATGAGTTTTGATCTTGTTGCCCCTTCAGGTTTGGGTTTGGGTTCATGTTTGGGTTAGTTTCTAGGTTATTAGAGGGTATGTTTTCCACATTATCTTGCTCATTTCTATTATCTGTTAAGATTTAAACAAAAAAATACAAGTTGTTTTAATTTATCATTCTTTGATTTCATTAAATTTGTTTTAAACAATTATAAAAACTATGAAATTAAGAAAAACAATAAAGAATTGAAAACTAATTGAAATGGATAAGAGAAGTTACCTGCCATTGGAGCCAATCCCCCTCCAACTTGACCTCCAAAAGGTGAAACACAAATCGCCTCTGCGTTTTTTCGCCAATGCTGTTTATCGTTCTCCCAATGCTTGACTGTGCAAATGATATTTGAGGCCCGTGGCCTCTGTTTTGTTTTTTTTAGTTTTCAATATCACATATGCGATATATCACACTTGCAATATATATCGCACTTGCCATATATTGCACTTGCAATATGTATCGCATATGCGATATTTAACTTTTACAAAATGCATATGCGATACTTCCTTACGAACCTTAGCATTGTATTTGGGCTCGGGTTATTCCAAACATACCATCAATAATGCATATGCATTCTTGATTTACACATCAGAAATGCGTTTCCAATTTCTTAAGTGGCACTAAAAAGTGGAACCAACTTCGTGCGAGCGCCCTTAATGGTTTACAATCTATGGAAATAGTAGTCAAAAGTGAGTTGGGGGTTTATACCTGTAATGAAATCACTAGCAGCATTAACAAATGTGAAACCAAGACCATAAACCATCACCACAAAGGAATGTGGTGTCTAACTATGAGGGTCACCTCTGGCAATAGGTTTTACCCTAATATAGTTCACTGTAAAAGAAGAAAAAATCACGGGCTGCAAGATAGCTTCTTCACTAGCATAAGAGAAAAGCCAACCACATGGTCGAAATGGATAAGTAGCGGCTAAAGTCAACCCTACTTTACAACTGTAAAGTAGCATCAAAATCGAAAACCTATTTACAACAATTAAATCTTGAAACCAAGAACTCGATTCCATAGTCGGATAGTATTGTTTATCCCATGACCTTGGTTCCATTTACCATTAGACTTTTCGGTAGGGTATAACCTTTTCTTTTGGATATCAGTTTGATATTGTACTTGCAGTGGAAGAGAAAATGAGTTTTCATTTTTTCTAAGTAAGTTGATGAGCTAAACTAAGGGGTCTATCTCCCTTCTAACACTTAAGTAGTTCAACATTTGAGGCAAAACCATGTAATTCTTCAAAAGCAAACGTTTGTTCTTGAGGACAAATTATCTCAGTCGTAAAGCTTGAAAGGAATGATAGTAAATAGGTGTATGTGATATAGGTTTACTTTATATATCGTTTTTTTTTATATAGAGTTTATATAAAGTTTGAAATTGTAATTTTTACTAAGGGGAATGTTACATAAAGAAAGAATGATATATATATATGTATGTGTGTGTGTATTTTAAGTTTATATATAATATATAAAAACAACTTAAATTAAATTTATTAAATATTTAGAAAAATTAAATAAATTTTTTATTATTTAAAATAGAGTAATAAAAATTTCATTTTAACTTTAATAGTATTTATATAGAATTTAAAATCGATATTATATATGGTTTTTTTAATGTACTTTATGTATGGGATTTAGAGCACCTCCCTAAGGTGTAAGTGTAATGTTGAGCACTTTAATAGTATTTATGTAAAATTTAAAATCGATATTATATATGGTTTTTTTAATGTACTTTATGTATGGGATTTAGAGCACCTCCCTAAGGTGTAAGTGTAATGTTGAGGACTTTAATGGGGCAATAGAACATAATATTTATATAAATATAATATAATTATTATTTTTTTATAAATTTAAATTTATTTTAAATTATAAAAAATACACTATATATTATATTTATTTATTAAAATTAAAAAACTTGAAATTAAAATAAATATTTATTTATTTATAAATATAAAAAATCAAACTTAAAAAATTAAAATTAAAATGAATATATATTTATTTATAAATATGAAAAATTATTGTTTTGAGAAGTATTTTCTACATCTTATATACAATTCCATGCTCACGTTTTAATAAAATATTATGTAATTTACTAGTAACAATTGATAAAGCCTTCAATAATATAAATTTGAGTATAATTAATTAATTAATATAGATATTCTAAAATTTGTATTTTTACATTTTTTTTTTAATAATTATGATGAAAATTATATTTTATATTTTTACTTAACATATAATTTTATGAGCAACTTAAATCTATTTTAATTTAAGATATATCATTAAAGATTAAATATGTGAAGATGCAAATTTTTATATTCTAAAATAAATATAAACCATCTACTCATAGTTATACAGTTATATATTTATAATGCCATAGACACTAGAGGTTCAATAGCAATTACAAGTTTACCTGTAACTTCAATCTTATGCTTCTTTCTAAGTTGTGGTGAAGAGTAGACTATTTTTCTCTAATATCACTTGTCACGAACCTGGAGGGCATACCTTAATTTTTTACTTTGGCATCGTGGGTTGTGCGACACTGCGTTGCCTTGGCCACAAGGGTTCAACCAACTTGTGCCTACTACAACTAGACTACGCCTCTTCACCTAAGGTCTACCCATATCCACGCCTTAGGCTACAATGATAGATCTGTAACTAAGTCCTACATAACCAAGTTCCTCACTTCTAACAGCTAGCCACACGTCCAACCATGACCTTAAAACAACCCATAAAGACTCCTAACACTTTGTCAATATTATATAACACTTAGCCAAATAGAGTATGCAAGGTTTATCCGAATACTAGTAGCATAAACAAATAGTTATTAATAGAGATTCAATAGCTATTTGTTTATTTCATATTGGTATATTGTTTATTTGACAATACAAAATAGAGCATGCAAGGTTTATCCGAATACTAGTAGCATAAACAAATAGCTATGAATAGAGATTCAATAGCTATTTGTTTATTTCATATTGGTATTGTTTATTTGACAATATGAAATTTAATTAAGTTGATAGAAGTCTTTATTTGAGATTTAAGGTGGATTATGGTGTATGTTGGGATGAGACAAGTGTAGTTTTAAGATTGATTTTATTGTATTAGTTCAAAATTTGAAATAAACAATTAAATAAAAAATGAATATAAAAAATTATTGGTAGATAGATCATGAATAAATAACTAATAAATAACTAGTAGCAATGTATATATAACTCATAGGTGATGAATGCATAACCAATAATTCATGGCAATAACTAAACAAATTTGAGATAAAAAGAAAAAAATATATAAAAAATAAATGATAGTTGATAAATAGATAACAAAAATGTTTCAGAGAAAGAAAAAAATAAAACTTAATTTCATATGTCACACATCGATTAAATGCTACACTGTCTGGTGAAAAAGAAAGAATTATATGCTACTTAAAAGCCGTTTATAAATGCTACACTCTCTGGTGGGAAAGGAAGAAATATATGCTAGTTAAAAGCCGTCTATATGATATTCAAATAAGCTCACCTTATGTTGAGAAGACAAGAAAGTATTGTCAATGGTGGCGAATTTCAAATAATGTGTGCCCCTCTAAGTGAATTCCAAAGACATGGGACCCACATTTATTTGATGAGAACGTAGTTTGATACTGAGATAAAGTAAGTATTTGAGATCGGATATTCTTTATTTTCGTATCAGATTTACGATGTGGACGTAGTTTGATACTGAGATAAAGTAAGTATTTGAGATCGGATATTCTTTATTTTCGTATCAGATTTACGATGTGGGCGTAGTTTGATGATTAGTTGTGGCGCAGTTTTAGTGTGATTACCTGTTTCGCGTGGAGTAAAATCCACTTCACAATTTGTCATTACCATTATAGTAACCTTTGGAAGAAGTAACAAAGGTAGCAAACGAAATGGACATTGTCTTTGTGTATTTATATACATTATTTGAATTGTGTTGTACGGATTGTTGGAGGTATCTTCCAAGAATATATATATGAATACGTGGTGTTTTATTATTATATATATATATATATATATATTATATTATATTATATTATATTATATGTATGTTTTTGTATATATGAAACTCAATGATTGGAGTGATAAATAAATTGTTATAGCGAAAGTATTTTGATGTAAGGGTTATTGTTTGTTGTAGGGATAACTATTGCAATTTTGGTATTGTAATTTTCATTTTTGTAAGATATGTATGGAAGTTACACTATTTTTTTTTGTTTTTTTAAGATTATGTATGATTGTTGCTTTCTTTCTAAAGATAAAGATAAGTAGGAATATTGGTGATGACATCAACAAGACTATTTCTATGAACATGTAGACTTGTAAATCATGTTTTTTATGAGCTTTAAGTGAGTTGATTAAGACTAATGATTATCATAAAATTATGTGCGTGAGGAAAAAAATTATCATTTTTAATGATGAGAAAATTTATTGGCACCACACCAAATAGTTTTAAAAAACAATAATATATATTTTAGTAAAAAATAAAGTAAATGCAAGTCAAAATTTACTAGAGTAAAATAAATTTTATATAATTTAGAATTGACAATTTATCATTTGTGATTAAAATGGAATTTATAGTTAACTAACATATATCTATCTTAACTTTAGCTCTACCAAGTTCCAAGAGGGATAAAATCTCTTAAGGTGCAAACACCACCTTTTGGAGTGTTAAACTTCAGGAAAGGTTTGCACCTAAAGAGATGATCCCTTTTGTGTCTTGATAGAGCCAAAGGTAAGATAGATATATGTTCCACTACAACAAAAAATGGATTTAGCGTCGAATTTAGCGCCGGATTTTAGTGCAATTTTTTCCCAATTTTGGTGAACAATATGGGGCTAAACCTGATGCTATTGTACAATTTCGTAAAATGCCATCTATTGCATCTTTTTTCCATCCTTTTTAACATCCGTTTTTGCGTCCAATTTTGTGCCCAATTTTTTGCATCTTTTGTTACGCCCTTATTTTCGCCCAATTTTTCATCTTGTATTGCATCTTTTTTTGCGTCATTTGTTACATCCTTGTTTGCACCCAGTTTGATGCTCAGTTTTGCATCCAATGTTCCATCTTATTTTGCTCCTTTTGTTTCATTGAGTCTTGCACCCAATTTTACACCATGTTTTGCATCAAATTATGTCCAATTTTGCATCTAGTGTTGCATCTAGGTTTGCATCCAAATTTGGGCCCAATACTGCGTCTAGTTTTGCATCCAATTTTACTTATAATGTTGCATCCCTTTTTTCATCTAATTTTGCATCTTGTTTTACGTCTTTTTTTGTATCCATGTTTGTGCCTAATGTTTCATCTTGTTTTATGTCGTATTTTGCATCTAGGTTTGTACCTAGTGTTGCATCTTGGTTGATGTCTTTTTTGCATCTATGTTTGACCCCAATGTTGCACCCAGTGTTGCGTCTAGTGTTGTTCCTAGTGTTGTTCCCATGTTTGTATCTAATATTGCATCCAGTTTTGTGTACAATGTTGCATCCCATATTGCATTCAATATTACGTCTAGTTTTACATCCAATGTTTCGTCCCATCTTCCATCCAATATTGTCTCTCATTTTAAGTTTTTGTTTGCATCAAGTGTTGCTTCCAGTTTTGCATTTGGTGTTACGCCTATTTTTATGTCCATTGATACACCATATTTTGTGCTTAATCTAATGTCCAATTTTACATCTAGTTAGGTGTCCACTTTTGCATCTATTGTTGCGTCTAGTTTTGGGCCTAGTGTTGCATCTAGTTTTGAGTAATTAATTGTGTCTAGTGTTGAGTCTCCTTTTGCATCCAATTTTGCTTTTAATGTGACATCCATTTTTGTTTCCACATTTGTGTCTGACATAATGTCCACTTTCGCATCCACTTGTGTGTTTGGTGTGACATCCACTTTTACATCTTGTTTTGCATTTAGTGGTGCATCTAATATTGCATCCATCTTGCACTACTACATTTTTTACCTTTAGAAATACACTGCAATATCATTAGGGCATGGAGGGATCGAACCACCAACCTCCTGCTTGTAAGGCAGGTGCTCTTCCATTGACCTAGAACCCTTTAAGAATCGAGAAGAGGAGCAATATTAACACAGATTTCATCATTTGAATTCTAATAAAAGACAATAAGATCTAAAGACAGTCATGCTTAAAATCCAATTTATTTTTCCAAACACATTAATAAGCACAAAAATATACCATGATCAGGAAACAAAATATCCTAAACAATTACACAATCTATTAAAGTGGTTCGTAAAAGGGTCTTAGAGAACAAGATAATGTATTGATGCATACCTAATAGCCTAAAATTGAGAAGGACATACAATAAGGATGTGTTTAAGAAATAGTTGTAGAATCATATTGAGGATTGTGTGTTGCTACATAAATGTTTCTATTCGTTGATTATGTGATTTTGTTCAGCAATGGGATGGTAAGAGAAGCACTCATGAATGGTTATTAAAAGAAGATGCCTACCTCAAGATTCTTTAAGCCTCACATGAAGTCTAGTTGTTGTTTCAATTTTCATCATGCCAGGAATAGGCTGTTTAGTTTTGGTGAGACCTCTGGATTTACATGGACAACAGTAAAACCCCGATTGTGATGAAGGAAATAATTTCATCTACACAGGTGAACTTTTGATTATATTAAAAACAAATCTTGGTGAATGAAATAAATTGAACATAGCTTGAAAATGATAGTGTCATCATGTTAGTGCACTTGATTAAGCATCCTATTTTTAAATCCTCTTGAAGACTTTATTCAGAAGTTCAGATACTCTCTTTGACAACTAAATTCGTAGATGTTCTCTTTTACAACAAAAATAAGGTTATTAAACAGAATCTGGATTGAAAATATTTAAGTGCACATAACAAGATACATGGACTCAAAATTGTTTTTAGTTAATGTTGTTTCCAGATGGTACATTTCATCTTCATAAATTTATTGTCTAAACTCTTGTCTTTGGTTATTTTAGTGTGCATTTCAGCATTTTAATGCAGCATTCTGAATCTTAACCTCCTTTCTTAAACAAGCTAGTAAATTTTTTCTGGTACATTTCCTAACTATTTACAATGGTGGAGTTAGATTGTTATTGATATGTTGTGCAGGACCTCTGACCCTCTAGAATCTAGACAGGTATGCATGACCAGTTAAAATGTTCATAATGACCAACCAGTTTGAATTGGTTTTTTAACTTTACTTAAAGGAAAAACAAATAAAGTGGGAAGGATAGGTTTACCATTTGTAAGGAGACTACTATTATCCCTAAGAAAGAGAGAGAAAATTAGTTAATTATTTTGTCCCATAATAGACCACAAATATCAAAACATCGTCAGTGTTGAAACCACTTTTCACCAATTAGATGCCTTCCAATATTCCAATAAAGTGCCTAATGTCCTCAATGGACCCTTATCCAAGGTCCATTCCATTTTAGATATCAAATGTGCAACCTATAAGGATTGAAAATCCCAATATTATATAGACCTTTACTTTGGTCTAGTCATGGAATCTATCCAACAACCCACTGTGGTCAATCAAAGCCCTTTCGTAGACTACAAAGATCAATATTGCTTTCTTTACAAGTTGAATCAATTGTGTGTTCCAGCTAGATCAACTTTCCTTCTGCTTATCAAGGAGGCCCATTGTTCATCCCATGGAGGACATTTTGGTGTACAAAAAATTATGTTGCACTCGCAAAGGTACTTCTTTTGGCTTGTGGAAAGAAGTGGAATATTACATCTAAAGTTGTTCAAATTGTAGCCAAAACAAACCTGCCAACATGAAGCTTGGGATGTACCAGTCTTTGATAGTTCCCTATAGGGATTAGATTTATTCTAGCCTATTTCGGGCCATTTTTTTATTACCATTGAACAACATTTCTGATCATTACTCCAGATTTCTTAGTGATTTGGAAAATCCTCATGGAAGCCTTTAGGTTTTCTGCATCGGTTCTCTACTACATTCAATCCACAAACTGATGGCCAAACTAAGATAGTGTAACATAATCTTGGTTCATGCCTTCTGCCTCTACCATCATTAGAACAAATAATGGGATCAATACTTGCATATTTTGTAACATAGTTACAACAAATATTCCCTTCTACAAGACACTTTCCTTTTGATCTTTGTTTTGGATTTCAACCTCTTAGCTCCAGTTTCTCTCCCAACTCCATCCACATCCCACCAATAGAAGCAGTAAGACAAAGCCTCTTTTGTGCAGAACTTGGTCAAGATCCAAAGTAATGTTCAACACATCCTTCAACAGACACATGTTGAATACAAAGCACTATACGACTAACATCAAGTTGTTGTACATTTTCAAGTTGGTGATTGAGTTTGGTTGCATTTGGACAATCATTGCTTCAAAAATCAATAAATGGGTGCCAATGATTTCAAGTTGGACCTTGTACCACAGTTCGGCACCCATGATGTGGTGAATGCCAACTAGTTCAAGGCTCTTAGAATCTGAAAGAATTGAACCTCTTATAACACTTTCCACTTTATTCTTGTGATGATGACTACGAAGACGAGGATGATGACTATTAGGCTTTACCCACTTAGCTCAATTTTTATTTCTATGTTTATTGTTCACAGTTTGATACATGGGACTCATCAAGCGCCCTCTAGATATTACAAAAATGTATCTATACCTCAAAATTCAGACCTCAAAATGGCCTGAAATCTGACACTGTTGCTGTTCAAAATACAACGTATCCAGAAAAGTAATCACCCGACTAAAAATAGACCAAATTTTCATGGTCCTAAAAAATGTAATCCTCTTGAATCAGTCTTCATATAAGAGCAAATTTCCAAAAATGGAAATATGTAAAGTTAGCATCTTCCCAAAATAGAATTTGCTTTAAAAATGATTTTTTTATGAATTGCTTCAATTCCGAACCATCTGCCCATCCCCATAAAGGGTATCCAAAAATATGATTAGATCTAGAAAAAGACAACTTTCAAGAAACACAAAAATTCAATCCTTTGGAGAGAATTCAATCCCCACCTGCAGTAGATACTAGTATGTGGTTTGAGTTCAATGTCAAACCACTCCCTAGATTTAATAAACACTATTGGGACTAATTGGGATTCAATCTACTGTAAGTACAAATAAGGGTCACACTGGTTTACTGAATGGGGGCCTTCCCTACTGAAGGTCCCTTGCTTTAAATCTTAGTGTGCTAGCTAAATAATGAGGTGACAAGAAGGGAGTCATTTTATGTTTGCGGAATTTTCCAAGCAACACTGTACACCATAATCCATATGTGACCTAGAGGCAAAGCAAGGTGGTCCTGAAAGGTAAAAGTGAAACAAGAAGAAAACTTGTAAAAATAAACTTGTAGAGGTCAAAATAAAACTAGTTTTGGAAATAACAAGTTGGCAACATCAGCATAAAAAGGCTATGGCTTGATCCTGAAGCCAGTAAGCTTCACAAGAATCAGAATTCTAAGCCTAGCTCTAAAGTATATTTATATCTTTAAACAAAAGAAGTGTGATTTACAAACTAGGAACAAAGAACCTATTTTATACTCAATCTTAGAAAAGCCCAAGGTCAAAAGAGAATGAACTTCACAGTTGGCCAAAGATTGATCAACATATTGAATAAGCTATGGAAAAATTTGCAACAAGAATAAGCGATTAGCTTAAAGAATCTGATTAATAAGCCTGAAGAGCTAGGTTCTAGAATATAGGCTGGATATCTGATATTTATATTTGTTAAGCATATTTTTCTAACAATAAATTAACTACAGTTTCAAAATTTGCTTGCTAACTATTTGAACTGAAATTGTTAGTAATTTCCTAGCAAAATCTTGAACATTAGCCTAAATTGTAGTTGACACTTGAACATATAATATGACTATGAAATCTTTACTTCAAACCAATGTTAGATTATGAATAAGCTCAGAATAATTAACAGTAAAACCTATCTTTGAAATTCTGCATAATCCTTGTATATTCATGAATCGTTGTCCATTAGCTCTAGCCTCTTACACAGCTGGGATTGCTTCAAAATATATTTATGTCAGAAGCTCTTAATAATTAGTCATTTTTGTGATCCCTAAAATAATGCTAGCTTCATTCTTGTATCCATTTAGATGTTTATGTTTATGTGTTGATCTATTGCTGAGTGAAAGCCCTGTTTTTTTGCTATGTTGTCCCAATATTTGGTCAAGGAATTTGGACCGTTTCATGTCTGTTCTCTTTTTGGTCTGTTATTCATTTTTTAAGGGAGAGTAGTTGTTTTGATTCCCTGTAGCCTATGATTCATGCAATTTTTGTTGTTGTGTGTTTGAGAAAATTTCTACTTGTAAGTATACTATAGAAAGTGGCATGACCATGTGAGGGAAGGACAGAAAGATGGGGACTAGCTATTTAGCTTTACAGAATATGTGGCTTGTACCATATGCATCCAAAACATATCCATGATATATCAAAATTGGAATGGATTTCCATTTATTCTATCTATGGAACAGAGGAATTTAGAATGCATTTCTAAATTCAAAATGTACAGAATATCAAGCACTTTATCAAGTGGATATAGTATATTCTGCTGTCTAAATTGTATCCATTCAAAATATAGCTATGAGATACCAAAACCATGATGGATTACCATTGGTATATCTATGGAACATAGAACTGAAATGTATTTTTTAACTTTTGAATTAAAGTTTCCTTTGGCTATTAATGGAAACAATATTTACAGGGCTTTAATACAAAAGGTAGGCTACACAAGCATCCTCCTCAAACCAAGAGTATCCAAAATCAGAAGTGTGGGATGGCTTAATGTAAAACACCCACAATCATAGAATCAAGAGAAAACTATTCATATAACATAACATTAAAAGGCAGAATCCTGAGCATAGCAATACTAGAAAGCAACCAAGCCATTTGCAGGAGGAGTCTGCTTATGGTTGTTTGGGGCAAGGCTCCATCCAAAAACTAGGGGTTTGGCATCATCAAGCTGCATAGGTCTCCGTCCAAAGGCTTAGGCCCTTCTTAGATGGTCAGGGACATGGTCAAGAACTATTTGTTGTTGCACTGCAGGGCTGGGGTCCAGATCCTTTTGTGCTTGCATCTCTTGCATAGTATTTCTTAATTGTAAATGTATAGAATATCAAACACAATGAAGTAATTCTTTTACAAATTGAAATGTTGCCTTTTCTTCCCAAATACATAAAATTGTTTGGAATAAATACGTAATAGGTTTTCTTGTACTGTAAACATAGCTTATGAATTGTACTGTGTATAATCATGTTCATGGTGTGGAGTATGTCTGGAAGCTAGAGATAGATTAATCTTATTTGTAGACGTTTTTGGTAGCTTCTGGTTTGGTCTGGAGGATGTGTGCTTGGGTCACTATTTTGATCTAATATTGTTGATTGGGTTATTGTCAGGTATTTTAACATGGTGGAATGGGTAGATAGATGTAGTGGCTTTGGTGTAGTGATCAATGGTGTAGAGAAGTAGGCATGGTGTCTATTTAATGATTCAATCTAGATATTTGATTCCAATTGGAAGCAAAAGGGTCTTGACTATGGAATCTGGTTCATTTGGACCAACTATTGACAGGGATGTGATTGGGTGCAGGCTTGATTGGATTGATTCTATAGACCTCATAAATATGTCTTTTTAAGCAAACTTTGCCTTGTGGATGTGTTGATGGTGTGATAGGTTTGGATGACATTCCAATTTAGTTTTTGATTTCTTTGGGCTATGTAGTGGATTCATCTTCTTCTTCATTGTTAAAAGACTTCAGTATATTGAAAGACTTAATATCATAAAATTAACCACCTTGTTTTCAGAGCAACAGTCGGGAAGTTAATCATGTATTTAGCAAAAGCACAACCAACTAGGATTAAGGTAGGCAACTCCAAATGCCTTGTGATTCTCTGCAATTGAGACTAATTCTTTGAGTAGGCTTAAATGCATCTATATCTAACTTTAGATGAGATAAGAAAAGATAAGATAATTTACTAATGTCGAATCACCAATGAATGATTACAAAGTTGGTCAAGGGACTCAAAATTACATGGCAATGTGAATACATATTTATCACTCAAATTAAAATTGAACTTCTATAAAGTGCCTAAAGCATCTTCAAAAGTGTATATATCTAAAATAAACAGAATCACTAAATAGTAAATAGCATCATAAAGTATATGAATATATTCAACTTTAAAGTGTATCCCTATAACAAATGCAACTACATGCTTCTATTGTGTGCCATTATCCCTGTATCACTGTAACCTAGAACAAAAAATGTTATATCATTTTCAGGAGGAGATCCCATATTATATCTAACTGTGAATACATAAGAAGGTGCAGGGCACTTGTACAAGAACTAACTCAGAAACCTACAGATGCGAGAAAGAGATAAACAAGTATATAAATGATGAGAGAAGATAATTTTATTGTGTTCAACAAATGACCACAAAAATAGGTCAATAGGACTAAAAACTTGAGAAGTACATCCAGGAACTTAAAGTGCAACGTGGGAGTGGAATATCAACTCTTGGGATGTTGCTAAAATAAAAATTAAAAAAACTCATAATTGAGAGCTAATCAGATTGCTAACAAAGCAAAAAAGGAAGCATAAGAAGTAAAGTACATGTACACAAAAAGATAAGAATGCTAAAAACAAAAAGCACTCAATGCTGATCGACGTAGGATATTAGAATTAATTGGCCTATCATGGTCTTGTGATAACTATCCAACTAAAGGAAAATAAAGTTGTATTACATAAGAAATAGTGAGATTGATTAAGATGTAAAAGACACTAAAGAACATCCAGGATAAAATACCAACCTTGTGATCTATTCATCTTAGTAAGTTTTGAAATGAATCCTTTGGCATAACGCTAGTCGACATTGTTCAAAATTTGGGCCAATGTCAAAGGTATGCAACATTATGAAGAAGAATACATAAGATAAGATAGGATCAAGGGACTGGAAACTTGAAAATTACATCCATGAACATAATGTGCGATGTGGGAGTGGAATAGAAACTCTTGGAGTGATGGTAAAATCAAAATATCGGAGCACATAACTGACAGCTAATCAACTAGCTAATGAAACTATAAAGGAAACATAAGAATTAAAGAATGGGTACACAAAAAAACATAGAGAAAAGGTAGAGTGCTAAAAGCAGAAAGCACTCAATGCTGAACGTGATAGGATATTAGAATCAATTGACCTATCTAGATTTTGCAATAACTTTCCAACTAAAGGACAATAAAGTTGTATTACATCATAATAAATAAGATTGGTTAAGATGAAAAAGATGTTAAATATCATCCAAGATAAAATACCACCCTCCCTCATTGTCTATTCATCTTAGTAGTTTTTAAAATGAATTTTCTAGTATAAACCTAGTCTTGTTCAAAATCTGGCCTAAGGTTAGTTCATGAGACAATCTATGAAATTTGGAAAAAGAATATATCTTGGCTGAATTCTATCAATGTAGAATCTGTTGACATGACAAGCCATGAAACATTTATATGGCCTAGTGCACCCCATTACTCATGAGCATACTCTAGATTGACATTTCACATGTATTTTTTGTTACACCTAGGACTGGTATCTATTCTAATTGTCAAGGTTCTCAGAAAGAAACATAGAATTACTAGGTTTGGTTTGTTGTCTTGATACTTGGACTATATTCATCCAAGATCAGCCCCCAGAATCACCAAGGCACCGTCGAGGCAACACTTCAATTGCTTTAAAGGGAATATGGACCACCATTACCAGAGCAAAAGTTTAGACCTCAAGGACCCCCAATTTGGATAGGTACTCTACCAGGAACCAATGTAATGGGTGTACTCTACCAGGAACCAATGTAATGGGTGCAGGTTTGATTTCTTAACTATAGTCTCTGTTTCTGCTTTAATATGGATCTAGTGCCAAGTTCTACATTTCTTTCAATTTGTACTATGCTGGCCTTTAGCACATCTAGGTTATTTATTTGGGTTTGGGCCCTATGTGAATTCCTATCACATGACATTTTTATAACTGGTTCTAAGTCATGTACGAGCTATGTAATTGCTAAATAGCCCATGCTTTGAAGTAACCTATGAACTTCAATTGCTCGAATGTGTCCATTAGCACCATTCTTACATGATGATATGCTAAAAGTAGCCTAATACCCAATCTAGAGGCATCTCACCCAACCCTCAACTGCACCTAAGGGATGAAAAGGAAAGTGCAGAGGTCATACATCTAGAAACCAGTTACAATTACAAACTCAAGACCAACTACCAGTGGATATATCATATGGGTAGTCACCAAAATTCCTAGACAAGGAATTTGGAGTTTCAACCCATGGTCCTTATAACAAAGATGATCGGTTGGAAGTAAATCGAAGTCTTTGGCATGCTGAACGGAGATTAGTATCCAAATGAATTTTATTATACTGCTGACAATGAGAACATGGGTACCTAACAAACATGGAGTTAAATTGAATCTCTAAAATTGGTTATCCCAAAATCAAAACTCATTATTACATTATCAATGTCAATGTCACATAGTCATGCAATTGAAGAGAGTAGATAAAGCCTTAATATTCTGAGGCAAAACATGAAAATCCCTACACTGATGGGATTGGATTCATATTTCTTGTGGGAATAGGGCATACAATGGTCACCTCTGTCAATGACAGAAAATAAAACATACATTCAACATTCAAAAAGCAGTTCAACAACACCATTGATGAGAACATACAAAAAAAAACTACCAGTTACAGATTCATTGGCATATCATACCTGAAACAAATGATCACTCTATTCTCTCTTCTTCCAAAGTTCTCTCTTAGTCTGCCACTTCATCCAGGTGGAAAGCAAGGTTTAGCCTTGATGGCTGGTGAGCAGGTTTCCAAGTGATATAGATCTTCTTCGATCCAGGTGCACTAATACAGGTGGGATTGGCCATTGGCCAGAATGCGGATCGAAGCATGTCAATATTTCACCAAATATCCAAATCATCAAAGCATGTTAATATCATAATTTCACGCGTCAAAAAGCCGTGGAACCACTAGAAACTGGAATTGGAGCTGCCGGTCCTAGTGGCTCTTCTACTGGTGAAAAGGCTACTGCTGCCTCTCTCCTATGTGTAGGTGGATTAGGCCTTTGCCTTTACTACATATGCTGGCAGATCAACAGGAATTGGGATCTCCAGCTATAGGATCCGGACCTTAAACCCCGTATCAAAGAATGTATGTGTGAGTTTGGACACTAAAAAGTTATTGCTCTGTCCTAATGCCCGCTGAAGCTTTTACTTGGGAAATTGTGCATGGGACTTCAACTTTTGTTGTGGGATAAACTTTTGAATCATCTCGATCAATGTGTGCTTCAACGGCTTATGAATCATCAATTGATAAAAATGCTACTACTGAAGGGTGATGTTACTTTTGTTCTACCAACCTCTGTGTATGCCGGATCATTTACTGTAGTTTCATGGTAAATAAGGTAAACTAGATCTTCATTGGAATATGGTTCGACCTGGTCAGTCCAATATGGAGATCTAAATTCCTAGGCCCCTTGACACAAGCTCTCGATCGAAGAATATATGGAGACAGAATATGGAGATAGAAATCCCCCCATTGTCGATCCCAATCACTCATTTTCCATCCCACTAACTCACTTGATCTGCCCGAAATAATTTTTTTATCCATGGATACAAAAAAAGAATGGGCACATGAAGAGATATGAAGAGATACGTAGAATAGGTACAAATCATTGATTATTCTATTTTTCACCCTACGCATTATTCTCAGAATTGAAAGTAGGGGCTATCTAGATGTTCCAAGATCGTAAGGAAAGGATGGTAAAGGGTCAGGTGCTGCTCTCTTTAAGCTTCTCTTAATCAAATATGGACTCATAAGTTTATTGGAGATTTCCTGCTTTGATACTCCGGTTGCAGTGAATACATGTATGCGACTGCTTCTGTTTCATATAGATAGATAGAAGAGGAATTCGGCTATAGGTCAAGGGTGCATTTGTAGCTGTGTGGGGTCAACTTTATGCCCAGCCAGCAGATGCATGCGTATTCACATACCACATGATAGAGGTGCTTCCCGGGGCGTCGATATCTCTGCATCAACCTTTTCTTAGCTGGCCCGACTTGCTGTCTAGTGGGTTCGTCTTCTTTTAGGTTGGTAAATAGGCTGCTTGTTACACCATTGCTTGCTTGATGGGTTCTCCCACAAAGAGATGTCCCTACGATACCTAAATCTTTATTTATTGAGATGAGAGTTGCTGGTCAAAAGACTAAGCAAGGTTTGCGATGAGTGAGAGGTCCTTTCAGAACTCGGACTGGTCTGATTCACTGCAGTGAAATGTATGTAAGAAGCGAAATGGTCCTCCAAAATAAGCTGTGGGTAAGGTTTATCCGAATCTGGAATGATGGAAATAAGACAAAAACAATTTCCACCTAAAAACACAAACTTGCATCCATCGCTTGTGTTTTAAAAAAAAACACAAACTTGCATCCAAGCATTTAAACACTAATATCTATGATAGGGTTTGATTTCCCATGCAAGGTTTCAGAGAACCAGGTTTTGCAATTCTAGGATTAAGAAGAAAATATCAGCACATATTGGGATATCGAAAAAGATGCCCATAGCCATTACAATCGGCACAACGGAAATGAAACCCTCTGAAAATCTATAAACATTCACACAAACCCTTAGATGGAAATAATCGGGTATTAAAACAGGGGGCACAAGAAGTATATAATTTGATGTGGAAAATGAAAATAACAGCAAAAACATACATGGCATACATCAAATAAGGTAAGGCACAATGGAAATGAAACCCTCTAAAAATCTATAAACATTCACAGAAACCCTTAGACGGTGAAAATCCATAAACATTCGCACAAACCCTTAGACGACAATAATTGGGTATTAAAATAGGGGCACAAGAAGTATATAATTTGATGTGGCCAATGAAAATAACAGCAACAACATACATGGCATACATCAAATAAGGGAAAACAAATGGGATGAAAAATAGACTTGCGTACCTTAGTGGACCATGCCGAAAATCCCTTGACTTTGGCAAGCACAAGATCTGTGGTACCTTAGCGGGCCATGCCAGAAATCCCTTGACCTTGGTGAGCACAAGATATCTGAGCCTCCCTTTTTGCCTCCTCTTCTTTTAACTAGTGCCATGTCATAAAACACTGATGACAACGACAAATGTAAACAATAGTGTCAATGCCTAAGGACAATAGGGTACCTGTTAAATTATGGCAGTGGAAATATTTTCATGGCTCCTGGAGAAATGGGCTCACAATGGAATCCATTGGCAGCAGGTTTCGACGTGTAAAAGGTTCAAGATAAAAATAATTTACCAAAAAAATAAAGTAAATATAAATACTTGATAAATTAAAATTTAAAATAAATTTATAATTATAAATATTATAATACTTAGATATTAAAATTTTGATAATACCAAATTTAATTATATCCATCGCAATACGGATTACTTCATCGTTTAGTGCACCAATCTTCATTTGAATATTAAGATAAATAAATGATATTTTATGAAATTAATAAAAACATGGCATTGTTAAACGTTCTTTCCCAACCTTTCTTCCTTTTTAAAGGAAATATGTCTACCCAATGGCCCATGATATTTATTATACACATAAGTTTTATTTATTTATATTCCTATTGTTGGTCTCCTATTTTGACTGTCCACTACAACATTTTCTAGCCTAAGTCTTATGAAACCACATAATAATCAGTTTTATTAGTGTTGATTTGTACATGGTCATGCCTTTATGGAGATCAAAGGTTTATAGGTTTTGGTAGGTGATTTTTAAATGCTTATTCATTACTTTGATTAGTTTTTATGCATATAATACGGCCTTTTAGTTTCATTTAATGATAGGTCAAATAATAAGTCTTTGTTCTTTCTTTTCTATGCAGGGATCTTTTTGTTACATAATTCAACGTTTGGCTCGGCGTTCCAAGGTCGATTTGTACTAGTTGAAGCTGCGATTTGGGGATTCTGCCCACATTGGAGATGTCTCTTGGATCACATTGCCTTCCAGATATCTATGCAGATTTTTCAGGTGTTGCTTCAGGGATGTCCTTTGTTCAAGGAACTGGTGTTTCCCTCTTTAATATTGTGTGGATTTCAGGAGATTTGAGCTCCCATCTTTGGTTCAAATATGTCAATATAGCTGTAGGGTTGTTAGCTGTATCGATCCTTGTTTCAAGGTCGATTTCACTTTGTATTTTCAGTATAAAATGATTCTTGGAACTCTAAGTAAAAGGAGGATACTCAGAGAAGACTGTAAACTCGATTTTATCAATATATCCAGTATTTATCTTCTTTTAAAGTTGTGATTTAAGACTGGAAGGTGTTGAGGGTAGGGCCCCCTTCAACACCAATCCTTGGTATTTTAGTATTATGTATTCGACAGTAGTAGAGTAGCGTTTTCTTCTTTTGACACTGTTTTCTGGAATATTAATGGTTTTGCTCATCTATGAATGGAAATAGAATGCATGCTTGCAGATCATTAGTTAATGTCATTTGCAGTTGATTTGAACTGTAGAATAGATTGAGGAATGGTGTGTATTTAAAACCCTCTTTTGGTTTTCAGTGTGGATCGTTTCTTGATGGTTGTGGTATTGGTAAATTGGGTGATGAACTTGACCTTGGTTGTTGAAGAATCGATTTACTGAAAAGAATAGATTGGACTTGATATCTCCTTTTGCTGTAGCGTTAGAGTAACTAGTGAATAGCTCGATATTCTTTTGACTTTTGAACTAGCAAAACTGTAGGATATTCTCGCATTGTAGAGTGTAGATTTAAAAAGGATTGTAGTAGCAGAAAGTTTGAATATTTCAATTTACAAAGCATCTAGGGTTTGTTAGATAGTCTTTTGAGTGGGTGATTAAATAGGAGCTAAAGTTATGATGTTTGTTATTGAATGAAGTCCTAGTTTATAATACTGTTTCCTAGAATCAACATTAGTTTCATAGTATATATATAGACAAGAACAAGTGAACGTTTCCAGCACAGCTCTAATATTTATTGGTGAACATTATCTGAATGATCTCGGCATTCTCTTGCGTGCATTTGTATGCACAAAACACAAGCAGAGTATATTTAGATAACAACAGCAAGCCAAGCTTTCTTTTGATAGGCTATGTATTGACAATTTAGAGTTAAGAAGTCATAGGTTTTAATTCAACAATCATTTGAGGAGTGTTTGTGTAGATTTAAGCATTAAACTCGGTAGGGTTAATGATTAGAGTTTAGATATAATACAAGGTTGTTGAGATCGGCTGAGCATACTCATTTGATAGGCAAACTCTTTTCTTAGCAGGTTGTTTGTTTTGAAAAGAAAATCATAGTTACTGTAGCTTAAGATTGTTGTAGAGATTGTAGATTATTTTGGAAGATTGCTGTAGTTTGGTATTGTTTTGAAAGATTGCTGTAGTTAGTATTTCTTTGGAGGATTATGATTGCTTTGAATATTACTGTAGGTTCATATTGCTATAGGTTGCTGTAGATTATATTGGTTTGACAGTTAGCAAAGTGATTTCCTTTTCTTTAGGATAGAACTAGGAGTCCTTAGCATAGATCATCCAGGACAGCAATAGTTTCATCTATTTCATCTTCAGTTGAAAGTAGACTATAATTCCTTTAAGTTGTTATCCACATGAGCATAGAAACTACCTTGCCTACACATATAGTGTACCAGCTTGAAGTTTACGTTCTCTGGTCGATAATTAAACAACATTAATTTTAACCAACATTTTGGCGCCGTTGTCGGGGAGTTGCTCCAAGGTAAGCTGGTATTTTGCTCATTTTTTATGAATTTGTTGTTTGAGAAGTTCAGGTAGATAGGATTCTTTTATAGTACACAACAAGGTGGAGGGAAAATATTAAGACGCAAAGATGAATTCACTATGGGATTCCCATGGTGTAACAGCCTGCCGCATCCACTTTAGTGGGTTGCCCCAAATTCTTGGTGTTTCCTTCTGGTAAGTGTGGTTGTTTTTCTTCGCATGTTTGATTTATTTTACTTCAAAAAGTGTGTTTACCTTTCCTGTAAAGAGTGTTTACTTTCCGCAGTTTAATTTCATGCAAGTGTGTTTGTCCTTTTGCAAGTTTGGGTGTGTTTAATTTCCGTAATCTAATTTCACAGCAGTTTGTAGGTGTGACTAGTTGTTGCAGATTGGAGGAGAGGGGACGGTAAGACAAACCTGCACATTTCATAACAGGTTCCTTCAAACCCATTTGTGGCACAGGTATTTCGATTTATTTTGATTAAAAGTCTTTTTATTTTCAATAATTGTTTTGATGAGACCCAGAGATAGTAAGGGAAGATTCATTAAGGTTCATTCCGATCTTGTTGGAAACAGAAACCCCCCCTCACTAAACCTAGGGATAGGAACACCAGCAACGAAATTGAACACAATAACACACAAATTTCAGCTGAATTAGGGACCATCCCAGCAAGAATTGAGGGTATAATCAGTGAACAGTTACATTCAGTAGAAATCCCATAGACCCAACAAGCTTCACCTTCAAAGGGAGACTCCAACTTGGTGGACACAGTGAACATCGAAAGAGTAAATTCCCTTCTTGGACATACTAGGAATCCAGTGGTTTCTCAAGTAGAATATACCATAGATTTACCTTTCAATCTTCAATCTTGGCCTAGGCCAGACCATTGGGATTTCATTCCATCCTCGAGAAGAGACAGGTTAGGTGTCAATTGGTTTAGGAACCCTCTTGTTATGAGTGATCAGGAAACCAGACACCAGATGGAAGGAGAGGGAGAACATGAGGGATGAACTAAAATGAATTTTGGCTTCCCTATTCTAGATCTTGCACGAGATGTCAGCATGAAAAATATCCCGACATCTTCATTACCTACCTTCTATGGGAAGAGTAATGAAGATCCGAATACTTTTCTCTTTGAATTTGACATCTTGTGCAGGAGTTACAACTATCTATAGGATGCACAGAAGTTAAAACTATTTCCAGCCACCCTTAAAGATGCTATACTTAGGTGGTTTATGAGTCTGGGGGAGTCCAACATCCGAACTTGGGAAGAGATGAAGAGTGCTTTCCTCAGAAAATACCGATATTACTGTGGACCTAGAGATTCTCAAAATGACATCTTTAAAATGAAACAGCATGAAGAAGAGAGTCTTGAGGATTTCCTAGAACGCTTCTGCTTTGTATTGTAGAAATCTAAATATAATACTTTACAGGAGGATGTAGTCAGGACCCTTTTTCTAAAAGGGATTCTGGAGGAATATGTGGAAATCCTCAACCTGATGGCATCAGGTGATGTATCTCATAAATCTTTTGAGGAGATTACTGAACTATGCAGAAAATATTCTAGGAGTAGAGCCAAAGCAGGAAAAAGCACAAGGGAAGCTCCTTCCCACATTTCTAGGACAGCAGGAACTAGTGGGATCACAAGAGTTGAATTGGGGAGCCTGTTAGAAAACTTCAAAACGGACATTTTAGGCACCTTAAGCTCCCAATTTGATGCATTCAAAACAAAGAAATGGCAAGAGGAAGAAGACATGGCAGCATTACACATATTCTTCCCTAAGTGCAGAAAAAGACACCCTTTGAAAGAGTGCCCTCTTAATACCATTGCAGTCTGTGCTCTTTGCTCTGATCCACACCCTACGGACAATTTCCCTTCTTTACCAGAGCTGCGAGCTTTTTACAAGCTTAATGCTGAACCTACAGATTCATCATATGCACCAAAAAGGCCCTAGCAGCCTAGACCCAAAAATATGTACCCAAAACTTGTTTTTCCAAACCTTGCATATTACTATCCTATGCAGCAATCTCAGCAGCCATGGAGTCCACAAATGTGGCAAAATTGGCCCTCTCAGCCAACTCAGACCCAACCGTGGCAGCAAGGCTGGCGAGGACACTCATATGGAGGACCTCAAGGACAACCCTATGGAGGAACACAACATACAACCCAATTACACACCCCTCCTAGTTACTATCTAATGCCCCCAAATATGCAGCAGCTATTACCTGGCTTTACACCACCTGCACTTCCTCCTATACCCCCAGTTCCACAACGATATCAAAATCCTAACCCAACTAGACCCACATTGTTGCCAGCCCAACCTATCCCAAATCCTAATAACAGACCTTCCCAGCCTCTTCATAATGCTGAAATTCAAATGGCCCCAACTTATGTAATCCATTCAGCTCCTTTACAGGAAATACAATTAAGGTCTGGGAAGACATTAAATAAAACCCCTCCAGCAGTGATTATTCACGAAGAGACTGGAGAAGAAAATGCTGAAAAAGAGATTACAGAGGAAGAAGAAGTGCAGATTGCCTCAGAAAGCACTCAAGCACTGGGAACTCATTCCCAATCATCTGCTCATCCACAAGTGAATAAAAACCCCCCTTACCCAGAGAGGCTATTAATTGAGAAGCATGTGGTTCGTCCATAGTTTGATTTGGAAAATGAGTTGAAAAATGTTTGTATTAAGATTCCATTACTTCAGGCTATTAGAGATGTCCCTATCTATTCAAAACTGGTAAGGGAACTATGCTTAAAGAAACCTGGTCGAAAACAGAAAGACCCACCCATAATACATGTTTTAGGCCAGCTGTCCAACTACATTTCAGACTGTTCCTTACCTCCAAAATTTGCAAATCCTAGGAACCCAGTGGTGACCATTTGCATTAATAAGATTCCAATAGGAAACACTCTAGTTGACCTGGGGGCTACCATTAATGTCATGTCTATGACCACCATGCAGAGACTTCAGTTACATAATCTCCTCAGACCTACTCCTACTATTTTGGAGTTGGTTGATAGGAGCACATTCAAACCTGTGGGGGCCCTAGATGACATTACTGTCACAGTAGCTTCATGGGAGTATCCAGTGGATTTTCTGGTACTCCAAACCAAACATCCAATGGGGGAACATCCTGTTATATTAGGAAGGCCTGGGTTAGCCACGACCAATGCCTTTATAGGTTGTAGAGAAGGCATTTTAACTATATCTAATGGCACCTCTCTACAGAATCTTATTATTTATCCCCCAACACAGCCTAAGAGTACTGTTGTGTTTTAAATTTGCTGAAGTACTGGATTGAGTGCTGGATGAAGTGCCAGAATAAAAAAAAATTGAAAATTGACATGTTACATGGTAAAGGTAAGAAACGCTGATAAAGGTAATGCACGTGGAATGATTGGGTAAGTCTTAATTGATATATATTCCGTGTCGTGATTATTACCAATTGCTTTTTAATATGAAAGTCGATGAGCTATGAACTACCATAATAACTTTGGCATTCATTTAATTGATACACCACAGTTTTCATTTTATGGTGTTAACCTTCGACAATATTTCATCCTTTATTATTGATTGGCAACCTTTAATAAAAATCATAACCTTGTTCTATTCCAATTGGGGTTTTTACGTGTTATGAGGTTAGGCTTAGTCCAAACGTGTTATATTGTGGTCATCATTTCCGGCGACGTGGGAAGTATGTGCCACCGTTTGTAATGATTTTCTTTTACCACATTTATCGTCCTCATTACTTTAGTTCCTATCATTACCACTCTTTACCAATATTCTCTTGGGCTGTTTACAGTCTCTATCTTTACCACGAGAGAAACATTGATGAAATTTTGTCATTGCCTGCGAATTGACTGTTTGATTTCTCTGCTGAGTTGTTGTTTTTCCTTTTCCTGTCTGTCACCATGCTTGACTGGCATGAACCTTCAGCATATGAGCAGTTGTTATCTATACCCGAGTTCATAGCATGCAAGGAGATGTTCATTCGGGCTGGGTGGCATTCGTTTTTAACCAATTTACAGGGCCACGATGATGCTGTTTCTTTAAAGTTTTCTTTAAGTTTTGATGGGAATACAGCTAAGGTGGGGTCCCTAGAGTTTTCAGTGACAGAGGAGTCCATTTCATTGGCTACAGGACTTCCATGCACTGGTGATAGATGGTTTAAGAATTTTCGGTTGCCACAGAGGGAGTATGACTGTGTGTTCAAACCTGAGTTTTTAGCCGTGAAGGGTTAAAAGGGCTTCTCCAAGATCTGGATTCAAGATGAATTTCATAATTCTTTGATCATGATCAGTAATATGATTACCTGTGAAGGCCGATTTTCCACTTACAAAACCTGTCATCTCCGCCTATTAGCTCACTTCGAATTTGGTAAGCTTCTAAATTTTCCCTTTTATTTTTGGAAGAGTCTGAGTAAAATGGCTTCACAAGTCAGGAAGAACCTAGAACATCCAACTCACAGTATTTATCATCACGGGATTATTAAAATTCTCATTTTAGCTGAATTAAAGAAGCAAGGCCGGGTATGGGAACAGTTCGTATTTGAGCTATCTAACCCTCATATTCAAATTATCATCCTTGGGGAATGAATTGGGTGAACCTGGTATCCCTGATTTAATGGAGAAAGCTTCCTCTGCAAATAATTATGTTCACCAAAATGATTGTCCTCATGACCCAGCTGTTAGCAGTTGTAAGAAACCTGCTCCCTTACATACTAAGAGGTCTCCAATTTCTAAGGAACAGTGTGTTAGCTCTCGGTCTGGGGGAGATAAAGATCCTGAAAACTTGTTTGTGTTTCCCAATAGAATATTTACTCGCAGCATGGCTGCTAAAGAAGGGAGAAGTGAATCCAAGGGTAAAGAGCCTATCCATGTCGAATTGTCATCATCCAATGCTTCCTCTGCTCATGATAACTCTGATTCTCCTGGTTCTCCTCATCCTTCTGCAATGTCAAGTCCTGTTAGTGAACCTTTGCTGCCAGCATCCCCTTCAAAATCAAGCCTCAAATCTGCCAAGGCATCACTTCCAAATCAGGTTCAAAATCTGCTAAATCTCATAAGTCAGAGGCTTCAGCACAAGGAATTGATTATTTCAGGGAGAAGAATTTTAAACTAACAAAGAAGTTGCAAGAGTATGTGAGATTAGATAGGTTCATCAAGAAAGAAAATGCCATTTTAAAGGCTAAGGTAGCTTCCTTACAAACTTTGGTTGATGAGGTTAGAGGGACAAATCGCAGTCTTCGGAAACAGTTAAAGAAGAAATATAAACAATTTGAACAATTGGTTAGTGTACAGCAACAAACTGCCCCATTTCCTCCTCAGGTTCAAGTCCTATTTAATACCTCAGCCTCAGTTTCTGGAGTTGGATCTAAGGATTGATCATTTACTTTGAGTTTCAAATTTTGTTTGTAAGAGAATTTCTTGCATAGGGACCTGCAAGATCTTCGGTTTGGGGGAGATGTTGGTCTCCTATTTTGACTGTCCACTACAACATTTTCTAGCCTAAGTCTTATGAAACCACATAATAATCAGTTTTATTAGTGTTGATTTGTACATGGTCATGCCTTTATGGAGATAAATGTTTATAGGTTTTGGTAAGTTATTTTTAAATGTTTATTCATTACTTTGATTAGTTTTTATGCATATAATAGGGCCTTTTAGTTTCATTTAATGATAGGTCAAATAATAAGTCTTTGTTCTTTCTCTTCTATGCAGGGATCTTTTTGTTACATAATTCAACGTTTGTCTCGGCGTTCCAAGGTCGATTTGTACTAGTTGAACCTGCGATTTGGGGATTCTGCCCATATTGGAGATGTATCTTGGATCACATTGCCTTTCAGATATCTATGCAGATTTTTTAGGTGTTGTTTCAGGGATGTCCTTTGTTCGAGGAACTGTTGTTTCCCTCTTTAGTATTATGTGGATTTCAGGGGATTTGAGCTCCCATCTTTGGTTCAGATATGCCAAGATAGTTGTAGGGTTGTTAGCTGTATCGATCCTTGTTTCAAGGTCGATTTCACTTTGTATTTTTAGTATAAAATGATTCCTGGAACTCTAAGTAAAAGGAGGATACTCAGAGAAGACTGTAAACTTGATTTTATCAATATATCTAGTATTTATCTTCTTTTAAAGTTGTGATTTAAGACTGGAAGGCGTTGAGGGTAGGGCCCCCTTCAACACCAATCCTTGGTATTTTAGTATTGTGTATTTGACAGTAGTAGAGTAGCGTTTTCTTCTTTTCACACTGTTTTCTGGAATATTAATGGTTTTGCTCATCTATGAATGGAAATAGAATGCATGTTTGCAAAT
>LPNX011160329.1:62538-74801 GCA_001517045.1 Pseudotsuga menziesii | reverse complement strand
TATGGATGGACTATGAATGTATGGATTGTAACATATTTTCCTAAAATGAAACATGTTTTGTTGGGAGAAAGAAAATGGGAACAATTTCAATATTATGTTTTTGTTGTGGTTTGAATTTTGTACTTTGGTGGGGTGTTTTAAAATAATCCAACCTCTTAGGTTTGCACTTCCTTATGGCACTAACTTTGGGATGGGGTGTTTTTTCTTGTGCTAACCTTTATTTTAATGTTTTTTGTTTTCTTGTGGAGGATATGTCCCACTTTGACATAGCCAAAAGCATACAAATGAGTCATAGACCGGTGTGATTTCCTTCCAGCGGTTTAACTATGCATTAGTTTAGGTACAATGGAAGATAACTCCCAAGTTGAGATATTTACACCATCAAATTCAACCATACAGATAGATGATATTTCTTATAATGTTGGGACAAAGCATTTGATAGAGTTTCGACCCCCTTACTAAGAGAATGGACAGAGATTTCCTGGCTATAGACCTGCTGCTCCTATGTTTCCTTTCGCTGCCATTTCAATGGGAGTAATATTTCTTTCCCATTTGGTCATGCAATCCCAAAACCTATAATTCATTCAAATGTCTAGATTCCATTCGATTCACACAAAAGGTTCATGTGTGGGTCTATTGAAGAAGATTCCATTGACGAGTGTTTAAAATTACTATCTATGTATGGGCTAGCAGAGTAATCCAAGTGGCTCACTTAGAAGGGGACATTACACCTTGTGTCTTGGAAGAGAGGACAAGAACCTTATTTATGTATGTACCCAATCTTTGAACACCAAGTCAAAAGGTTGTTAGAGTTTCCTCATGTAATAATGGAAGCATGGAGGAATGTTCATGTATGATAGGGTCAGGCTAAGTGTTCGTCTTGGGAAGTTTGTCTTTTCCATTTGGTCATGTAATCCCAAAACCTATAATTCATTCAAAGATCTAGATTCTATTCGATTCACACAAAAGGTTTGTCACGTCCCCTCTTGTTAATCTAGTGCGATGGAGAGGATGCAACGCTGTAACCAGGAATCTAGCCCCATGAACATAAGCAAAATGCAACATGATGGAATTATCTAGATGCAATCTGTAGAATAAAAAATGGAACACCGATTGCAAGCAAAGATTACGACGGAGTTTAACAATTTTGACGGCCCACTCAATATCGACCCAACCAATTTATATCTCAAGATTTAACATCTCCACCCTCCCATTGACATATAATTTCTTCTTTGTCATGTTTATGTACAAACAATAGGGAGTTTAATCCCCTCCATACCGACCACATAGGATTTCATCTCTTCTTCTTAAAGTTGTATTTTCTTTTATTTTTAAAATGAATGAGAAAAAAAGAAAAAGGTAAAAGTTTAACAAAATAGATTTAAGAAAATTAGCAAATAAATCAATTGCTATATGGATGCTTGATGTGTTGTTATGGGACCTAGTTTATAATGTCATCTCTATGTGGGAAATATTTGGCTTACAAGCAAGAATGGTCATTTCAAGCTCTATGCGACCAAGAATAATTATCATTGATTGGGCCATATTATCAAGTCAAAACATAACATCTAAGGCTAAGGGGCTCATGGGTCATGTGTGATTCCCTAGACCACCTCAAAGGCCCTATATACTACATAGATAATATTTGCCAATGAGTAAGATATGTCGGTCATTTTGAGGTTTGACACACCAAGTATGGATTTCAGTCCCTAGGCCATGATTTGATGTGAAAAGAGTTATTGGACCAAAAAACATTTCCTTAGGGATCATGAACTATGTGTGGGGCCTTAGGCCACCACAAAGCCATATAAAGGGAATATTTGCATATGAGAAAGATATACTACCTATTTTATGAATTTTGGTTAAACATGGATATTTTTTGTAACTTAAGCAATGGTAAGGTCAAAATACATAGCCTTAGGCCATAACATTTGCATTTGGCCTATAAGCAAAATATGGTCGTAGAAGATTCTACACAAGCCGTAACAGAGAAATAGGAAAATACAACAACAATGGAGAATCCTTTTCATTTGTTCTTAGAAATCACGCTACCTAACATAAAATTATAAACAAGCCACATGAGTTGATTCAATACCCAATTCTTTCCATCTCTAGTATTTTGATTCAATCCCAAATTCTATCCATCTTCAATGATCCTATTGAAGGAAAATGCACGAGAAAGCATTATCATGACTAGTACTTGAGTAATAGGTTGTTCGAGAGTCTCTTATTATAAATCCAAAGCTTTGTAGTGTTGTGCGCCCGATCCGTTAGTCCCTATAACAAAGCAGGTTCACTTGGTTCGTTCTCAACATCAAACGATCATATGGATTTGGCCCCTTGTCCCCGTAATTTATGTACCCTCGTACAGTTTGAGGTATGGCTACTCAGATTAGGTCTCCTGGTTGGGTCTTATCCTGGCTAGTCCTAATTAGTCCATCTGTGTGAATCCCTCATAAAACATAGCTGTAAATGCCAATATGTAGTAATACAAAATCCAATCGTGAGATAGTGGTCTAAATTTTGGTGACCTAAGACAGAGACAGTAGAGGCATCAACAATGGTAAATCTCCTATTTCACTTTGATCCATCCGCAAAAACCAGGCCTTGAACGGCCTGGCCTAAGAATCAAGACACCCACGTTGCCAACTGGGTGCCCTGAGAAGTTCTCATGGGCGGAATAATATTAAATCCTCTCATGGCCGAATTGGGGACGGACTAGACAAACCAAATTGATACTCATAACCCCGAATCCATAGATTGATTTAGTAGAATCCCCTTTGGGAAATGGGTAGTTGTACATAGATCTATATTTGAAAAATCCTTTATGTTTTGCTTCTCCTCCCTATGAAACTTCATAGGTTTTAATCTATATTTTAATTTGTATAATGTATAAGTAAATAATATGTGTATATATTTAATTATTTTAAATCACATAACATATGAACTATATATATTTATTTATAGTAAATCTTTTAACATATTAAGTATAATATATTTACATATTTTACCATTATTAAGGTGAAAGAAGTTTATATATCATAAGGGTGTTTATAAAATATTTACCTATTTTATAAATTCTATTAAGTATTATATTTATATTTCTTACAAGTATAGTATGGATGGACTATGAATGTATATATTTTAGCATAATTCCCTAAAATGAAGCATGTTTTGTTAGGAGAAAGAAAATGGGAGCAATTTCAATATTATGTTTCCCTTCTGGTTTGAATTTGTACTTTGGTGCCCAGGGTGTTTTAGAATAATCTCACTTGTTATGCATGCTTTAATTGGTAAACATATCCCATATGCTTTAAATGATGACGATGATGAACTAGATGACAATGACACTGATGATGTTTTTGATGATGATGATGATGATGATGGAAATGATAATGATCATGATCATTGTCGTCATGTTTGTCATTGTCATCATGATTATCACAATAGTCATCATCATCGGCATAATCATCATCCATACCATCATCATCACCATTTTCCTTGAGATCATCATCATCATCATTATTGGAATTTTCATCAGTTATTCATCATTACCTTTGGAATAAAGAATAGCATCTACCCAAAATATGTGATTAGTGGAAAAGTGACATGGAGGACACACACGATTTATGCATGACAAATAACAACTTAGTTTTTAAGATGATCAACATCATCATTCTCATTGTATTCATCATCATTGCCATTGTAATCATCACCATCATCATCATTCATTTCATTGCCATCATAATGATCGGTGATTTCGTCATTGCCATTATCCTCATCCTCATCCTCATCATGATAATCGTCATCATCATTGTCATTGTTCTCATCATTATCAACAACATCATCATCATCATCATAACCATCCTCAATATCATAATCATTATCCTCATTTTCATCTTCAAGATCTGGGTGTAAAGATGGACGGAAAAGTGGATAAAAACATGGATGCAAAAAAGGATGCAAACATGGATGCAACAAAACTAGGCGCAAAAGTGGGCACATAATGGTGTGCAACAAAAATGGATGAAAAAGGTGATGCAAAAGTGGATGCAAAAAATGATACAATCATGGAAGCAAAACATGTTGAAAAAAGTGTTGCAAAAGTGGATACAACCATGGATGTAAAATTGGATACAAAATTGGATGCAAAAGTGGATGCAACAAAAGTAGATGCAAAAGTAGTCATAACACCCAACGCAAAATCCGATGCAAAAGTGGATGGAAAAATGGATGCATAAAGGGATGCAATAACTGATGTAAAATTGGATGCAAAAAGATATGGAAATGTGGATGCAAAAGTTGAAGCAAAAGTGGGTTTAAAAGTAAGCACAAAAATTGGTGTGAATTGGGACGCGACAAAAGTGGATGCAAAATTGGATGCAATAGTAGATGCAAAAAAAGACGTAAACATGGATGCAAAATGGGATTCGAAAATGGATGAAAATGTAGGTGCAAAAGTGGACGAAAAAATGGATACAAAAGTGGATGCAAAATGGCTAAAACAAAATGAGATGCAAAACTAGACTCAAAACATGATGTAAACTTTGATGCAAAACTTGGCGCACAGAGGGATGCAAAAAAGAAGCAAAAGTGGATGTAAAAAATGATGCAAAAGTGGATGAAAAAAAGGGCATAAAAGTTGAGGAAAACATGGGCATAAAAGGAGGCACAACAAGAGTAGATGTACAAACTATAAAAATGATGCAGAAGTGGATGATAAAAAGGGCATAAAAGTTGAGGCAAACATGGGCATAAAAGGGGGCACAACAAAGATAGCTGTACAAACTAGGCACAAAATTAGGTGCAAAGCTAGGCTCAAAACTTGTCGCAAAACTTGATGCAAAACCTGGCGCATTACCAGGTGCAAAACGCAATGCAAATTACACCGCAATTTGCGCCAGATTTAGAGAAAGGATGCAAAAAACGCCTAAAATAGCACCAGCCCATGAAATTGCGCCATTTTGTCCAAAAATTGAAGAAAAATACACTTAAAGATGGTCTAGGTGCAAAAAAGGATGCAAAAAGAGACGCTAAATCCAGTTTTTGTTGTAGTGTTGGCATATAATAATTTACAAAAATATCTAATGTATTCTAACTAGAGAGGGGAATGATCACATTGCTATTTAAGTAATTTCAAAATAACATAAATATCCACAAGAAGAATGAGATGGGTAATTTCTAAATTGGATTGAAATTTAAAAAAAAAACAATATGGATTGAAATTAAAAAACATTAATGATGGTTTTAACTATATAATAATCATATAATGAAAGGGTGACCCTAGTCAATAGCAAAATAACCCATACAAAATTCTAAATTTAGATTTTTGAGATTAATTTGGAATTTGAAAACATTTTTTATCAAATGAAGATTTTAAACATATATCTAAACATTTTTGAGAGAAAAAGATAATAGGAGATAATTGAGATTCCTTTTATGTTTCTTCAAAAATATGTTTGTGGTTTAGTTATTACATTTTTATATTGTGGTTTATTTTTATATATAAATTTATTTTTAAAAGAATATAATGTTTATATTCAACATAAAAAAATATAAGCCCACATAGGTGTGGCTCATTGGGGGTTCACTTGTTATGAAGTCACTTGTTGTAAATTGGAGGTCACTAGTTCAAATGGACATGTCTAGTGTTGAGTCCCTTGATATTATTTTAAGATAGAGATTGTTGAAGGTAGCTTACAAGAGTGTGTGGTATAAGTTATTGTGTATGCGTTTACTTTATGAGTCTAGTAGTGTAAATGTGATATTTTGTATGTTTTTTCAATATGTGAAACTTTATAATTAGAATGACAAATAAAATTTTATTAAAAAAGTATCGATCCATCTAAACAGAGATCTATCAAGTGTCGAGAGGGATCAAATCCTTTTTTTAGAGTAAAAATGTTAAAGAAGTGTGCGATATTTCTAAGTAATTTAACTTTAATTTGAGTTAATATGTTATTTTTAATAATAATAAAAAATTAAATGACAAGTGTTAACGATAGGAAAAGCCCAAAAAAATTACACTATCTCTCTTCTACTGGACGATCAAATATATATCATTCATCCTAGTGAATGAATTCCTCTTAATATAACCATCAACCCATATATATATACCATTATCTTCTAATGGACGATCAAATATTTATCATTCATCCTAGTGAATGAATTCCTCTTAATATAACCATCAACCCACATATATATATACCATTATAATTATATTTTTAGAATGATACGAGAATTCAATATCTAGACACGAGAATTCGATATCTAGTACGGACAATTGCGGAATAAAGGAGTGGATAATATGAAATTTAATTAGATCTATAACATGCACGAAAGTAGAAAAGCGGGTAGTAAAATCTTGAGGTCAGTGGAAAGAGCATTGCAAATAAACACAAACGGTGCCGCTCCCCTCCAACGGTTTATACCCTCAACCTTGGATAAGCACACAGCGGAACTTCTCTTGCAATGGACATTCCATAAGCTTCCTTCATATTCAGCTGGGGACGGGTCACCTTCAATATTCCACTCAAAAGTGTGCAACAACTGAGCCAAAGCAAGCTCTATGGTGGGAATAGCCATGGAAGCCCCTGGGCATCCTCTCCTTCCTGCCCCGAACGGTATCATACTGAAATCTGATTGCTCTGTTAAATTGATATGCTCGTCTTCCATGAATCTCTCGGGCTTGAATTCCGAAGCATCTGCCCCCCACACATTGGGATCTCTTCGAATAGCCCACACGTTTACCATTACCATTGTTTTCTTAGGTATGTAGTAACCTCCTACTGTCACAGCCTCTACAGATTCATGAGGAATCGCTAGCGGCACCGCTGGGTATAATCGCAAGGTCTCTTTTACCACGCAATGGAGGTATTTCATGTTTGCCAGATCCGACTCCTTTACTCTACCCTGTTGGCCAACCACCGATTCGATTTCTTTCTGCAATTTAATGGTTGCATGAGGATTTCTGAGCAGCTCACTCATTGCCCATTCTAACGTAGTTGATGTAGTCTCCAAGCCAGCTTCGAACATGTCCTGCACAAACACAAATCCAATTAACGCAAATTGATAATCGAGTGAAGTTTAAGAATGAGGTGATGAATAATATAGAATAGCAGATGGCCTGGCGATTACATGCAAGCACAAGAGCCTTGATGGTTTCCCGTGTGATTTTGGCGTGGGTCTCAGCCATGTGGAGCAATACATCGACGAAGTCTTGATTAACATGAAGCTCTGCGTTTACGTCTTTCTGGTTCACCTTAACGTGGTGTTCTATTATTATCTCCGCGAATTCATCGAATGTTTTATGGATCTTTTTCATGCGCCGATTGAGACCTTGTAAATCAAGCCAATTCAGATACGGAATGAAGTCTCCAATGTTGAAGTCACCCACCGTAGTTGTTGTCTCTACCACCAGATCCTTAAACCCTTTGCAATCGCCACCCAAATCATCGTCAGAAAATTTCCTGTTCGCCCGTATCACCCAAAAGCCGTCCATAGGAGATTCTCATAAAGTCATATTATCACAAGAAGATAGAAAATATGGAAGAAGTGTGTGCTACTTAAAAGCCGTCCATATGAGATTCTCATAAACTCATCTTATCATAAGAAGATAGAAAATATGGTCGATGGCGGTATACTTATGACCGAACGTACATGTTTGTTAAGGATCCCATTTTTAAAGGCATATGTCCCATTGAGTGATAGAAAATATGGAAGAAGTGTATGCTATTTAAAAGTCCTCCATATGAGATTCTCATAAACTCATCTTATTGTAAAAAGATAGAAAATATGGTCAATAGCCGCAAATTTCAAATTATTTGTGCCCATTGCGTGATTTTCAAAGTTTTGGCCATCCTTTTAATGTACGTTCCGTCGATCCAACACGGACCTGTTGGTCCGTTGGATGAACCAAACATACTTTTTTTTAAGCTCAAGATACGTATGATACTTTTTTTATGGGGACGTAGTGATACTTCTGCCGAGATACGTATTTGATATCGGATATTCTTCATACAATTTTAGTTGTCCTCAACGGAGAGAGTTATTTGTGGTGCAGTTTTAGTCGAAGTACCCTTGTCGCGTTTAGAATGAGATGTTGCGTGGGCAAAGACGTACTCAAGTGTCACACAAGGATAAGAAACGAAATCTCAATTTCAAAGCTCACCATACACTAGTTGAGTAAGATAAATCTATCGAGGGAATAAAATCGGAGTATGTTCATCTATATGCATGGTGTTGGTGGAAAAAGTAACCAGGGTAACAAACAAAATGGACATTGTCTTGTGGTTTATCCTTGCACATTATTTGAAGGTTGCACATTACTTTGACATTTTTTATACCAAATACACTCATGAATGCTTCTTAACGGATGTTCATTAGACATTTAATGTTAATTGTACATCCATTAAGTGTCATTCATTTTGCATGTGAACACCACTTGATGGACACTCATTAGTCATGAACTATTAGTTATATGTCTCATAAAAGAGGTACATTTGACGATTCTAATAAGTGAAAAGGTATCTATCTCACCATCATAGGATAAAATAAAAGTTTGGTCAACAATCACTTGAAGATAAAAGAATTAAAGTTCTACAAAATTTTATTATTTTAATTTTGAAAGAGGTTTTGATTAAAGAAAGAACATTTGGATGGTGGTTCAAATGGTTGTCTATCAGTGATTGGTTCATTTTAATCAAAAGTGTGGTGGATCCTATACCTGTTACTAGAGTTTTCTTGTAATAATCCATGTGTGTCTATGGATAAATATTAAAAGGATGCAAAATAAAAGATGGAGACATAAAAAATTTGCAAAAAGTATATCTTGATTTGTAAACCATACAAAAAAATAGTTCAATTAATGTTGATATTCATAAATTAGAAGGCATAATTTCTTGACATAGAGAGCATCACCTCAAAATGATAGAGGGAAATTATTCACCATACATTTACAAAACCATCTTTGTAACCAAGTTATGTATAAAGTCTCACAACCAATATATATTTTTCCATACTAATTTATATCAATCACCTTGGCCACACATGCATTTATGGACTTAAATGTATGTGTATTTAATTGGTTCCGACCATATATACCACTATGTTATTACAAGTGGGAACTCACACCTACAGTCCTATACTTTTAGAAATGCTAATATATGAGATGGAAAACCTATAGGAGACATGGTAATCCACATTATAATATGTGAGTGAACCATAATATTGTGTCATGACCGTATTATACTTCTTTTATGATGTATCATGCATTGTTATATTTATATTGATCGAAGTTACATAGAAATTAGGTCTTCTAATATTTATGCATCTAACATATAATGGCTACAACACCACATAATACATGTCTATTATAATTAGGTTCCAAGTTATATGTCATATAAACATCCCATAAACAATTAAAAGATATAGCCCATACCTAATCCCTATCTATACAATAGTGATAAAGAAAAACAATGAATAGACAATAGGACAACTGCATTAATAACAAATTGTGAACAACTAGACTAAAAAAACAATAATGAAAACCATTCCTAATAGTACCTATAGAAAATCCAAATGACAAATTACATAGAAACCATCACTTCATTCCTATATATGAAAATGAAAACATAAGTACACCATTCATAATCCTAGTACATATATTCACCAATTTGCGAGAAATTATTTCCTTTTCTTATTCCATGACTACCACATAGGACTATTGTTTTCATTTTCTTGTTAAACTCTTCTTCCCACATAGGTCTATGGTGAAGATATATAATACCAAGGTAGCCATATTATCCCTTAATATAAAACAAATAAAACCCAAGTAACCTTAAAAAAACACCATTGGATATTGGTTAAATCTATAATTACTTAGATTTAGAGTTGAATGAAAGTCTAATATAAGAAGCGTGTACAACAAAGAGGCTATAGGGAGGGTGGAAGGAAATATTCCTACTACAAATGAAATTTTAGATCAATATAAATATGGGATTTGAGAATCATCAACTGTCTATTCCATAAATTGGTGATACCATTGATTTTATACTAATGTGATATTTTATATGAAGTGGCTAACTTTGGTTGGAATTGACTTCTTATAGCTAGGGGGATCTTATTGGGATGCAATCTCCTTCTTGTTGTTTTGAAGGCCAAATATTTTTGTTGGTGAAACTAGGAGTGGTCATTTAATGGTCACTTACACATGTGAACGATTTGACGGGTTGCAACCTAGTTGATATTGTGACCATAATAGTCTGATTTCACTTATGTTAGGTACTGAAGCTACTTCACTAATGGCAAGTATAAATAGCTCATTGAGGTCCTCCTTGTTTTGAGAATAAATTAATACTCTATTGAACAAGGCCAACCATCTAAAGGTGGAAGCTCTTATGGCCCATCCCCCCTCACATAACTCTCAATTCCCCATATCCAATGCATGCACTTGAAAAATATATTAAATTTATATGCAAACATGTGGATTTATTTTATTATAAAAAATAAGTATACATAGTGTTTATTCAGTCATTTCTTTCTAGGTTTATTTCTTTTGACAAAATCAACAAGCAACTCATCTTCTACAACTTCTCATTCAGTTCTTGTGACATCTACAACTTGTGGTATTGTCTACCTAGTAGAGTACTCACGGTGTGGATGCTACTGTAAGGGGTCGAGATTTGCTGTAATAATGTAAAAATGTTACATTGATATCTTATGCTATTGTAATGACAAGTATTTCATTAAAAAAATATTACAGAGGTATTTTTTACCTGATGTGGCCACATCATGTACTTCGCATTACTGTCTAGGCTCATGTTGTATAGTAGGACCCTCTACATTCTCAATAGCTGAAACATGAAAAATCACAATTAATATTCACCATTTGCAATGCAATATTTTAAATTGTAGCATATGAATTCTTTCATTACCAGGATTTGAAGAATGACCTTCAATAGGTTGTTCTCCATCGTCGGCATTAGGTGGATCGTTGATTTCCTACTCAAAACTGAGTCAATATTTTATTGCAAATATTTATAACGAATAGATTGCACAAGTAATAAATCTTAAATAAACCTAATTGATTTTATATACATCCTACATGCAAGATGGATCATTGTCACACTGTGTTTTCCCAGAAAAGTTTTTTTGACATTCAACAACAAATCCAAAGTCATGCTGGAATTCAAGGTTCAAGTCTTCCTCTGTAGGCACTTCATTGAATCGATCAGCCTCCATATTTGCATGATGTCATGAATTTACCTTTTACAGTTCAGTAAAACAAAAACAATTTGCAATTTATTATTTGGATGCGATATTGGTTTTTGGATACTTACAGTTTGTACCACCAAATTTGAATAACCACCAGGCCCAAGCTTGTGATGTCCAATTTTTTATTTCCTTGCCTTTGGGGTCTTCGATGTGTCTCACAACCTATGAAAAGGTTGAAATACATTATATGTTTCAAATTTGATCTAAAAATTATTAATAATAAGGTTTATAATTACATTGCTGAAAGTATTGCATACCTTCTTGTGCCCGGTGTTATCTTTCCTTCTTTTTTCAAAGCCCTATCATTTCCATCTACCACTAGGGCTTTCCACTTTCTTCCTAAAATCATTGGAGCACACTCATACCTAGGGTTCCTTTCTAGATGAACCCTAAAGGGATCCCTCGTAGTCTTCATATGTTGGCCAACCCTTTCTAGAACCTCCGCTTGATTGAAGGTATCGTTGTCAAACAGGTCAACCAAGCGATTAGTGAGACCGTCCTTTAAACTTTTAGTTTGTTTATACAACCTTGTGCAGATGGTGGTCCCAAAGATCTCCAATGACATATAATTTAGATTTTTATAAAATCATCATTTCTTGCAAGACGATCATGTCATCATTAGTTGATTTTTATTTTAGTATATTATAATCAAATTATAAACAATAATTTAAACAATGTATAAATACTTGGGATGTTCTCTATCTTTATGGAAACAATAATTTCGTCCACCAAAAATTTGTATGTAGTGTACTCCTGATAGTGACACGAGAATGTCGAGAAAATGTTGCTCTAACTCCCATGAGTCTCACCTTCCAACTCTCAACCATGTTAATGTAATCCATGAGCATTGTGGACTTAAATTTGTAGAGTGTAGATGCTCACTGCAATAATGAAAAAATAAAAAATAAAAACATAGAAAAATCATTGAGTTATATGACTTTTTTATGTTTTTGTGAAAATTCAATGCAACTTGCAAACAAAAATGGGTC
>LPNX011160329.1:34106-58848 GCA_001517045.1 Pseudotsuga menziesii | reverse complement strand
GGATTGCTTGGGATGATTTCTATTTTATGGATCAAGCGTGATTGACTTCATTCTACCATTGCATCTAAAAGGTCCATCAACTTCTTGCACACACCCAAATACAACAAAATAATTCTAATTTAATAGATTTTTCTAATTTTTAGTGAATGTATGGTTTGTAAATTGAAACTTAGAAAGTATTGTTTTATTAAAATAAATATATTAATAATACTAGTAATATAAAAAAGGTAGTAATATAATCACGTTTAGAAATTTTCTTGACCTTCAAAATTAGGTTTTTGAAATTTGATTACTCTTCTTAAATAAATGATGGTTATCCAAAATTTTAAACCGTATTTGATCGTCAAAACGCCCCATGACATGACTGACATTTTGCGTGTCAAATTCCATCGGTGGTAGGGAGGCTTAACATATTTTTATTTGGGTATATTTAGTGTTCTTAATGCACCACTACATCATCATAGGTAGATTAAACAAACTTTTCTTGTGATTATCTTTTGTGGGAAATAATGTAATGAACCATAGGGTAGGGAGGCTTAACATATTTTTATTGGGGTTGACTTTGGTGCAAAATAATGCCAAGGAACTATGATAACTAAGGTCTAATAAAAAAATATTATTAATATATTTTTATTAGGGGTTGTTTTTAGTAGAAAATAATGTCCATGAACCTTGATAGGAAGGTCCCATAGAGGTTGTTTTTAGTGTAAAATAATGTCCATGAACCTTCATAGGAAATAGGAATGCCCCATCATATTTTTATTGGAAGATGTATTTGATGGGAGTTTGAGAAGTTGAAGTTGAAAAAGTAATTATATGAAGCATAAGTTATTAAAGAATCTCAAATAGCAAGGAAACAAATTCACAATCTCGTAGGAAATGGATGATAGATGAATGGGTACAATTCATGTATAAATTTAAATTAATTTTTTTTGTTTTCTTTAACCACTTTAATAGGAACCTATTCTATGCATAATTCCATGTGTAAAAATATCTTTATAGAAAATAGGAGGTCATTTGGGATTTCTTTTACATTTCTTCAAAAATATTTTTGTGGTTAATGTCTTACATTTTTACTCCACGTTTTTATATTGTTGTTTACTTTTCATACAAAAGTTTCCACTTTCAAGAGGATAGAATGTATCTATTTAAATTTTGTTTTGCTTGTTAGAAATGCTCGTTATTCAAGGCCAGTCAATTTCAACCATTGGCTAAGAAACCACAACTCAGGGGCATCTAATCTATCAAAATCACTCGGGGGTCGATCCTGACCTAGGCCACACCAACACTTAGCGTGGTTGGATATTTTGGTTGTCTCCTCACAACTAAGTCATTGTAAAGGTATTGAGCTCGGGTCTCCTAGAAAACGAAACTCACACTTTAACTAGATGAGCTAGTGGGAATTGACAAATGTCTATCTTTAACATAAAGTAAATTGCAACCTTGCAATATTTATATTTTGTTGTTAAGAAGTATTGGGATTTAATTATAAATATACTCGTCAATATAAGATGCAATTACAAATTGAGATGTTCCTTATTATAAATTTTAGTTATTATTTGTGCTACACTACCATCCCTCCATGACATATTTTCTTCTAGTTTAATCACCCATGGAATATGTACCACATACAATGAGCTAATCTATTATAGTTAAGAGTAATTTATACTTTCTTGAGTGTTTCTACATTTTCAAGAAATTTCAAAATTCACTTCCATTTTAGCTTGTTTCTTTTGTATTTTCCATGATTCTTTAGAAAATGAGAAGGGGAATTTTGATGATGAGGAGGAATGCCACACCCTTGTCTTATAAAGGTTCTAGGTGCCTATTCCAAGGAGGGATTAAGGATTGGATCCCACATAATGGTGGAGTATGGAAAGTAGAGTTCCTAGACAATGAAGGTGTCAAGCTCGTACAGTGGTCACATGTGGGAGTGAGCATACCAAAAATCCTTAAGAAGGTTTCCATGTGAGGTATGACAAGGAGCTCACAAGCTTACCTGCTAGCGAAATCCACCATAATATGAGTTGGCCCAAACATGATAAGGGTTTCAACGTTTCAAGTGAAGGGGGCTAGTAGGGATGCATCTCTTGGGCATCACCCAGATGCATGCATATAAGCCAAGCATGGCATAGCAAGAGGAAAGAGGCACCACAACACATCTCTAACACAACAAGTCCAAAGGAGAGGAAAATTGCAGTGATACAATAGCAAGGGCATGGCTAAGGTGAAGTTGGTACCCTAAACATAGAGTTGTATAGGTGCCACAAGAGGTGGACTTACAAATGCAACAAAGGAAGAAGCTTGTTAAGACACAGTTTTAGGTTTTCTTTGTAATGGAGCTACAGGTGGTTTGGGTTCACTCTCGGAGTGGTGGCAATTTGTGCACCCTCCAAACTATTGTAACCAACTCTATTGCATCTTAATGATGTACCACAATAAAACTCATGGGTGCACCCCATTGAGGTGTTTTCAATTGCAAACTTGTCTTGTTCTATGTGTATGTGATCTTGTGTGACTCTATTATAACATAGTGTTAACTAAGATTACACATAATAATAAGATGTAGGCATAGTTTGAAGAACTCAACCCAAGTTGGATTCGTCACTATGAGTGGAATTTTGGTAGTGCCAAGAAAAAAAAACTTAAAATTTTAAGTAGAATTTTGAGTCCCATAAAAATAAATCTTTTTGTAACATTTATTTTAGGGTTATCTTTTCCATTTCATCACATCTATTTTTTTCCACTCAATAGTATTTTTCCTTTCAACATTTTTTATATATCACTATTTTAAAAGTTCATAATTTAAAAATGTATTCATACATTAGGACCTCTCAATCAAACGTTGAAAGATTTTATAACCTTCATAGTTATCTCATTTGCTTTATCGTTATCTTTACATAAAAAAAATATACATCATTAAAAAGAAATTTATTGTAAATTAATAATTTTTATAATTATATTTACAATTAAATATAAAATTTTATAATTATATTTATAATTAATTATCATAATAATAAATATAGTTATTAACCTGAATTTATACAACTTTGATCTATCTCACATTAAAAAATAAAGTATTATTTAGTTTTTTCATATATGATAAAATTCTTAAATAAAAAAGTAAATTTTATTTCATTATATTTATGATGAATTAAAAGGTTATCAAAGTTACTTGTAACAAATATTTTAAAATTAATTTTTAATATAATGTTTATTTGGCCATTATTATTATTATTATTTGGGTAACTACCATCTTCATGTGGGTAAAGTCTTGGTGAATACTTCATATCACATGATCTTTAACAATGCCGAAAAACATGGAGTATTGAGTATTTTAGGAATACTATAAGGACTTGAAACCACCATTTAATTTTTGGATTTCAAAATTAAGTTAACATCACGTAAGCTAAGGGACCTAAAACCTCGAGGCATCTGCCAAGTGGAAGACTTCCTCCGAAGTAAAATTGATTTATTATATAATACAATGATATAATAAAAACACGTTTACCAATTTAATCACATTTTAAATTATATATTTTTCGAAAATAACCTTTATACAATAAAATTAAATATTTTCTAATAATATATTTAATTATAGTTTTGTCTACAAAATTTTAAATTAAGATAATCAAAATAAGCTAACGGTTTCCTCTCATGGTGGAAATATCCAAAACAACAATATGTTGTTTAGGAGGAATTAATTAGAGGTACATGCAAGATCTATTGGTGTAAAAATGTGTAATACGATTCAAGAATATCTAACTTTTATTTATGGATAATTGGTATAACTCATAGATATTGTCTTATAACATTTTTATGTTATTTTTAATCAAAAATAAAGTGCATTCGTTCATGTTAAAACATGGTTTAATATCAAAGTGATGGAATTTTGTGAAATTTGTTGACTGTACACTTGTACATAATTGTGGGTTATCATGCACCACTATTTTTCTATATTTGTTAATGTTAATTTATTTGGGAAACCTAATATGTAGGGATTTTGGTTCCATGGGTGAATCCTAAGTGGGCCTAATGGTTAACAGCACACGTTTCCTCCTAGGAGGTCACAAGTTCAAATCGAAAGGGGGGTAGGGTATGTACACCTCTGTAGACTTTAGTAGTTACATCACTGTGCAGAGGGGGGTCACTTGAACCACAAACAAGGGTGTCTCATACACCAATTGGTGTCTCGCTTGGCGGTGACCTTAAAAATATATTATTATTATTATTATTATTATTATTGTAAATATTTTAGTTTAAGTTATTTGAAGAGTCTCGCACCTTTGGGATACAAAATTCCAAAGGACACTTCCTCTTTTTATAAATAATATCTTCAAATTCAATAAAAGTATCCAAACATTAGAGTTATTCGACACATGTCATGGTATTAGATCCCTAGCAATTTTAACTCCACGAGTTCCTATAGCCTACCTTTTGTCCTCCTTTGGTCTAATTCTTGTAGCCTACCTTTTTGACCTCCTTTTCCAACTTGTTAGACCCCCAAAACTTCACATTCAGGTATACCAGACCTTCCCATTGAGGTATCATGCATTACTATTTTCTATCTCTCACTCTCCTTTTCATTTTGCATGTGTGTGTGTGTGTGTGTGTGTGTGTGTGTGTGTGTGTGTGTGTGTGTGTGTGTGTGTGTGTGTATTCTATTGATATAATCCTCTCTTCATCATGGAAAATTGTGAACCGTATCTATGTGCACCCTAACGTCAAACCTACGACCTTCAGATATAATTTAGTTTGATTCTCTCCCAACTGATATATCAATGCTTGTGTATTAAAACATTATTTTAACCTTCATATATTGAGAGATAATGAGGTTCAAACCTATGACCAAAGGTTTCTTCTCCTAAATCAATGCTTCCATGTAGTCATGCAACTACTCCTATTTGTTATATATGGTTAGTGCCTTCTCACATGATAGTGCCTTCATAAAGTGTCATCACTATTCCTTGCTGGTCCTCTACATGTAGTTCCTTATTACCCCATGAATTCATAACTACATTATTTAGTTTAGTCCCTTAAGTACCAATTCACGTATGGTATCCAGTGTGTGGCTGCAAAAACCTAAACATAGGTGGAAGCTCAAGATGGACGAATCCCTCCAACAATACCAAGTTGTACACTCACAAGATGAGGAGAGATATTGAATAGTTTGAATGAGACGCTATAATTCATATTCATACTTACACAATGAGCTCAATATGCCCATTTCAACTGGTAGCGGGGGGGAACTTTAATGATCCATAATTTTCTTATAGTGTATAATGCTTGGCGAATCTTACTAATTCTTAAATTTACAACCATAAAATGTTTAGTGATTTAAAAAAATAAATTTAATTTCTAAAGAATTTATATGGTTTTTGGACAAATTTCGCAATCTTTAGAGTAAAAAAAAAATTATCCCATGGAATTTGGGCGAATCAACTATAAAAAAAGGCAAATTGGTGAATCTTTTTTTTTGAAAAAAGTCAAAAAATAGTCTATGGGTAAATTCTGCCCCTAAAATTTTCCTTGACTCGTATCATAGTGAAGAAACAAATTGATTCTATGTTTGAATTTTAATAAATTGGCTTTGCTTGGTGTCCACCATATGAACGCTTAGTAATTCAAGTCTATTCTTACTAGTTGTTAGTCCCAAAGTTATCCTAGGTTGAAGGTAGAACAAGCCCAAACATGACAGGGCTCAAACTTGAACGATGTTAGAGCTAAATCAAAATGTGAATGTATGTTTGAGTCATTATTTAAAATTCTCAGGATTTTTAATGGTAAATTGTGAATAAAATTGGGAATGAAAAGGCAATTTAATAGAGGAATTAGATGGAGCCCCTTAGAACAAACTGGAAAATGATGAGGTATGAAGTGATGAAGACAAATCTTGGAAAAAATGAAGCATCCATGGGTGAATTTCCTCAAGAAAGATAGGCTTTGAACATACTGAGTTGTATTTGACATATTTAAGTAATTATTTACAAATTTTCAAGGGCTAACATGAGATCTATTTATCTTTAGCAGTAAGACATTTCATCACAACAAAATAGACAAAAATAATTTATACACAAAGCAAGATGAGATGTATTAAAGGTCAAGATAGAACCAAAAGAGCTTTGAATTTTTGTAAAGACTTCCAAAGTTTAATCATGAACAAATTATTTACGATTCACAATTCAGAACTCATTGTTTTATTATTCTTACAAATCCTCACAAATAGATGAACACATAAGAACAAAGGTAGAAGTAACCATTTACAAGACTTCATTCCCTTAATCTCTGATACAAATTATTTACATAACAACAATATACACCCCGAATCAACAACAGAAGAAATAATACTTCTAATTATCAAATTTCCATCCATTTTCTCATCTATCAAGCTACATTATATAGGTCCTTGAGGAACCTTAATTTAGTTTATCAATGAATATACCTATAACATAAAGTAATATTTTTCGCTATTTACTTTTTGCATTAAAAATAATACAGTTTACAAAACTCCGATTTAATTATTTTTCTGGCCTCCACCTCTTTTCTTTCCCTACACGAGTGATTGTTGAACGTGCATATTTTGTTGAGTTAGGGGTGATGTAATACCAGGTGGAATGCCAAATTGGCTAATCCCTTACATCATTTCATTATATGCGGGGTCTCTCAGTTGCATAAATGCTAATGGTGTAGTTTGTCCCATCTATTATTGTGCTCCCTACGGTACTTGTGTGAACTGGTGAGCTGGAAGGGGAGCCTATTTTGAAGATGACCCGGGTTTTTGTTGAGCTAACTGTTGTTGTTGAGGTGGAAAGGCTATATTATGATACTTGGTAAAAAGATTCTAATCCTTCCCCATTGGTATGATGTTAGCTTTAAGGTTCTATAGGGATAACTCAACCTCAGAATCTCTTTTATAAGTCAGTGGCCCCATTTCCTTGAAAATGTTTTTCATCCTTTTCCAAATCTGGAAAGGGGGTTTGATTCTTTCAAATGCATGATCACCACTTATTATTCCTTCTAACTCCTCTTCTATATTTTCATTTCTCTTTTCTTTTATTTCGTTTATATATTCCTCTTTAGAATAGAATTCTGAGTTTACATATCGTAATAGAGGTAATATCATATTATTAACTCCATTTAACATGGTCTTGAATGATTTTATATCATCTACTAATATTTTTGTGCTCTTCTACATTATCCTATATAATGTTTTCTTCAAGATCATCATTTTTGCAATTTTGATTGCAAGTGTCATGTTATTTAATTACAACTCCTCTAGCTATTTATTAGTTCTACTATTTAGGTAATTAACTCTCTCTTTCCTAGTTGGGCTTGTGTCCCAAGGTAGTATCTACCAGCTTCATTTCATTCATGGCTAACTTGTATATATCCATCTCAACAATTATTAGGTCCATAAAATCCCACTTTTCATTAAATATATGGGCTATGCTATCACATATCTCCTGTGTAGTTCTTCTTAACAACTCCTCTTCTTGGGGATCTATCTTTAAGGATGTCACTTGAATATTTAGTCATCAAGTTATCTTTTCAGATCAGTGATGTCATCATCTTTTTCACTAACATCATGCTCTAGCTCCATAATTCTATTATTCTTCTGGGTGACATCATATTCTAAACCATTTATTTTTGTATAGATATCCTCTTCAATCTTAGATGGCTCAACTGTGGTTTGATATTCATCCGTAACATCCACATCAACTATCTCACATGTTGATGGCTGAGTTACAGGATCTTGGACATTCTGCTCTATTTTTCTTTGAATAAGTGCTTGTTACGTAACCTCTGAAGTTATTGTGGATGGAGGCACACTTTTCTCTTTATTTCCATTTTGAAAATTTAAAGTAACTATCTATGAGGCTAACTTACTGATATTTTTATCTTTTTCATCTACCCAAGCTCTATATTTCACCACAATAACTAACAATTCTTATTTTTTCCTTTCCCACTTGATGGATTTATGTTGTTTACACTGGGTGTACATTTGGTATCTTTATCTGGATTTTCAAATTTGCAATTTCTCTATCATTTTTTCCAATCAGTGATTTAAATTGGGATTCATCATTAGGTTTGGCACTTAGAGACACTATTTTATCTTCCAACTCTTTAATAGTCATCTGCTTGGATTTGGTTGTCCATTTTTATACCTTCAAGAGGTATCCAACTGTGTTTAGGAATACCCTCAACCTTTTCTCTGCTTTAGTGGTCTTCACTACTTCTGCACATATCATGTCACTAGAATTTTTGAAGAAATATATTTTTTCTAAATTACTAAACAACTCCCATTTTATTACATGTTCTTCAGCTATATAATCCTTTAGACTAGGGGGTCTTGGAACCATTAGTTCTATTGCATAATACCTGAAATTGTCATCAACATTGTCTGATATTGTGAGCAGTGGTTTATCAATAGGCATAACATGCAACCTATTTTCATTTATTTTTTGTATAGTAACTTTTCTAATTTCTCTAAAAATCACCAGCAAATCAGTCTATACTAGCATAGGTCATGTTGGAGTGATGGATTTGTATTTTTGAGGTATTATGAATTCGAAAGATGGATAAGGCATAAAACATGTTGGTGTATTTTTGAGGATTACTGCTTGCTTTATCTCACCAATATATTTGGAAACCTATGCCTTTATCTCCTTCATTGCCAATATTTTAGCTTTTTCTACTGGATCAATTCTTGTCCTTTCAGCTTAAGGAGATTCCTCTTCTTGATCAATTTCCATATATTCTTCCCCTCTCTTCTGTCCTACTAATTTCTCAAGTTCTCTTGACTCTTATCTATCTTTCAAAATATTCTCAACCTCTTCCCAACTATATTTATTTTCTATCTTTGCTAAATCTAGCATGGTAGTAGGTTCATAGGATGAATTTTTATTCTCTAGCTTCTCCTTTGATATCACTCTGTGGGGGTCATAGGCCGTTGCTTTAGCCTTCTCAAAGTTTAGTTGATCTAGGAATATTTCCATATAATGTATTGCACTAGAAGATTTGATTTGAAAGGGCCCTACATTTTTCGGGATATGAAAAGATTTATGTTATCTAAAACCTCCAAAATCTAGTTCATCTAAAATAAATCTTTTCCTAACGTATTCCATGGAAAGTATTCTCGCTGTGAGGAATGTAGGTAACTTGTAAGGTCTCCCTTCAAAGCCAAAGAATCTTATGACTATATGATCTTCAAAAATAAACCAATCACCAACTTTGGTTTTTATTGTGAATTGTATCCATTCTTGTAATAACCCAAAAATTCGTAAAAATTTAAAAAATTTCATGTAACATAAAATGTTCACAGTCCTCATTGCCTAAGAAGCAATAATTGCTAACGGTTACTTTAAACAGTAGTATCTAGAACTAAACATTTATAAATCTCTAGTTCTATATAATTTATTTGTTTATCTTCATAGTTCCATGTTAAGGATTTTGAATTTAGCAGTTTATGTTTTAAAATGACACGGAAAGAAAACTATATCTAAACCTGATACCAAGTATGTTTTTACTGTCTTATGACAAGTAGGAAATAACTTTAGTTGAGATCAAGGACTACTTAGCTTATAGCTAATGTAGTGAAGTGATGCTTCTTTTACAGGTTCTATACATGTAATCAATTTTGTTACCAGTATTTCGAGATCGAGATTATCATTCAACTAGCATATAATAAAATGCTAGTTAAATTACTTGTTTTGCAGCTTAAACCTAGTAAGAGGTATGGTTGATCTTTCTATTGTTAGAAACCTACATAATTGTTAGTAATAACAATGCTCCAATAAACCGAATTTAGCTCCGTTACACTTAGTGTCATACAACTTATTCATTTAACTTTCATTTTTTTATTTTTAGTTGAAAACTTGTATGTAATTCTACTATATGCATTTTGTGGAACATATTACTTTCTACCATTAAATAATTACAGTGACCTAGAAGATCTATGATCCAAATGTGGTTGTAAAAAAAATACTTTGGCCTAAACTAAACACTAACAGTAGTACTTGGTAAACAGTACTGTTTATAACTATTCAAATATCTTTCAAACTTGAAATGTTTTATTACCAATGTTTTTCTTTAAACTATGTGTTAATACTTTTTATCGTAAGGTAACAAGCATTAGTCTTCATAGATGTCTACCCTATTTTCCTTTATATGGTTCTCATCTCATATGAGTTTTATTAACAAATCATATACTAGTAGTCATAAATAAATGCCTAGACTATAGCCCTAGCTAGGTAATATCTATAGTTATGAGTATAAATATATCATTGGTTCATTCTCCATTTTTGTATCTTCCTAGAACTGAATACTAAGCGTTATTTAATATGAGAGGATTCATGAACATGTATTATAAGTTTTCTTATACCTTTTTAAAGGTTCTAGTTTATGTTAAACCCTAGTTTCGTGACTACCTCCTATACTATTTATTTTGGTTAAACAAACATAACCTAAAACAATAATAACTTTTAAACAATATTATGTCCAGGATTTGAATGAGGGTTTCGAACTATAGAGCCAAACCCAACTTTTGCAAAATTATTTGGTGCTACGTGTTTGATGCACATTCGATGGGGTTTTGACTTTGGATTTTTGTTATAAAATCTCTCTAAACCCTAAATTTTTGCCTCTACCATATACTTTACCCTATTCTGGAAGAGAGGCCATAGGCTCATGGCCGCTCAGCCTGTTTGTTACTCCATAGAGTGAGCTTTCTTGTCACCTGTCTTGTTTTAGACTGTAATAAGAGTTGCAATTGGAGAAAAAGTGTAATGTTTTGAGGATATACCCTTCATTGTTGTTGATCAAATTTGTAATAACGTTGCTTCTATCATTACATAGGCTCTATGAGAGTCTTAGTAAATCCCTAGCACTTTGGTTGTTTTTATGTAGTCTTGTTGAACTCGGGTTATCAGTTCTTGCTGACTAGCTCTCAGTGTGGTGTCTTTACCCATCGTGACTTGGGTTTCAGTCTTAAGTTTTGTATGTTGTGTTACCTATTGTCAGAGTTTTTTTCTTGATGCTCGTCATTCTCTGAAGGAAGACTAAGGATTGAAAGTGAGCACTATGTGCTGTAAACCTCGTGACGATGCCTTCCTGGAGCTCATTGTCTTTGCGAAAGGTGGCTAGGGTTTGATTAGAACATTTCTTACAGCAAAAAAATGAATCAAGTACGAATATTCATATTTATTAAAAACATTAATGCATTATTTAGTTAATTTCTTTCATTTTTAATAATGGTGTAATATTAACTCTTGTTTTTGTGCTCAAACCCTTTTTCCAAGCTACAATCTAAGGATAAACTAGGGTTGGAGGATGTAAAAGGAAAGGACTCCACCAAAACAATCTCTCAGTAAGCCTCGGTTTCATTGAGGTTCTCCTACAGTGGTTTATAGTGTTGAAAAAATTATTGAGGGAGTTCGTAGGTTTATTGGTTCTTCAATTCCGCCACGATGTACTGTATCATGAAATGTTGGATAGGCCAGGGGCTATTATATGATGATTGTTCAAGAAAATTATGAAGCCCTAGTGGCCGTTTTAGCAAAGTTTGGATAGGGCTTTCATAGTCGAGACAATTGTTTTGTCTATTGTGAATTCTGTTCATAGTGATGATACTTTTTGAAACAGGCTTTTAAGCCTTGACTTGTAATGGAAAAAGGACATAAGGCCGTAACTATTTAAGTCAGTTTTTGGTCTTAAAATATTACTTACACCTTGCGGCTGGTTGACTGTAACTCTGTTTTAATAATATATTTATATTTATTTTGGTTACTTAACTATTCTTGTTGTAATTTCACCTTTCGAAGGTTTTGGGATTAAGTAAGTTCCTGGTTATTTTGTTTTTTCTTTAAGGTAAATTAAATCATGAGGGTTTTTAACAGTTGGGGTTTTTAAATAGTATCTTAGTTATTAAATCAATAATGATTTCTGTAGTAAATAAAATAGAGGAAATATATTAGTTGCATAACTTAATTCTTTTCTTTAATCTCTGAGATTGAAAATATACTGTTAGGTTTTTAAATTCTATAATTACTCATAGATAAAGTATGTAACTCCATACATACATCTAATTGATTCTTATGGTTGTATAGAATAGAGTAGATATATTTTGAATTCATTTAATTATGAAAATAATAATTCATTTACTTGAGTTATTTTACGAACTCTAATTCTTCTTTATATAATTACAGAGCTAGTATTTCATTCTTAGTTAACCCTACTTTGCATTTTCACTTAAATGAATTATTTTGGTATATGCTTAGCGTTGTAAAATGTTTCTTTTAATTTAAACTTAGTTATGTTAATTCCCTGCTTATATATTATCTGTTTATTATTAAAATATTATATTTGTAATAATAATTTTGATTTGCTGTGTAAATCATTACACAAACTAGTGTTTAATACCCTTAACTCTTTACTAATTGTTTCTAGTTATTTAGTTCAAGTACTCTAACTAAATGAACAGTGTAAAAGAAAGCATACACACAACTTATACTTATGAACATGCAAAAATTAACAATTTCATATGCATGCATACTTCATTCAAATTCTTTATCTTAAATTAAACTAACCTAATGTACTGGAGTACTACCTTATAAAAGGTGTGGAAAAATACAGTTTAGGTAATTTCTTTCTATCTATTAATTAAATAAAAAATTATTCTAATCATTTACCCTAATTTAAATAGCTCAGAACTTACTAACTTTTCACAGCATATACATTTCTCCTAACTAACCCTGGCAGTAGTAAGAACAAAAGAATAACATATTTTTACTTAAACATAAACTTTCCAGACAACAGTAAATACTTAGATAGTTGAATAAAACAAGTAGAACCTGGAAATATAGATGAGATGACAACAGATTAAGGAACCTATTCCTCCCAACCAACTCCTGGAGAAAAGATGGACTGCAATTCTTAGGACCCCTGAGCTTGTCTCCTGGTCCACCTGCTAGAAGCACTGGGTGAGAGATGTAGTCTAGGAATCCTCTGCAACTCCACTACGTGTTTAATAATAATTTAGTTCTGCATGCAGCAGTATGAAATCAACTTAGAATAGTTGCACTAGTTCAGTTCTTCAACACTTTTCCACTCAAAACATACTTCAGCTAGTCCCCTCCATCGAATTCTCTTCTGAACTTCATTCACTCATAATGTTCACAAATCTAGAATGAGCAGCCTCAGTTGTCTTCAATGTGAAGTTTTATTAGCATTTCTAGGTATTTTGGGTCAATTTTTACTTAATGAGCCACCTACTCTTGTTCCACTTGCTTGGGGAACATGACCACAAAAATAGGGAAGTTGCCACCTACAACAACTAGAAGTAGTTTGAGGATGCTTCCAAGTGTCAATCTGCTCTCAACCCATCCTTCTCCATCAAGTGACCAGTAAAACACTCTTTTAATAGCTTCCCTAAGTTGTTGTCTCATCTTTCATTTATTTATTAATAAAATATTCAGCAATCACATTAAATTGTCCTTGACCCCACTTGGTGATTAACTACAAACTTTAACATAAAAGGTAACATAATGTTTCTTAAAACATAAAATGTTTTTGCAAATTGGGGCATATGACAATTCTCTACCTTACATAGGAATTATTGGCATGTCCATTCCATGGATGACATAATATGCAATTTTCATCACTTCATTGGTGAATTTTGTAAATTAGAATTGCTTGTGTGCCTCATAAAAAATGAATTCCATTCATATACGGGATATCTAAATTTAGTGCTTCATTAGTCATTCATAATCCCAAACATTCAAAATATAAGAAGTTTTGATAGATAAATAGGAAAAAGAAGCATGAGGGGTATTTGGAAATTTCCTGAGAAGCAAATTTAGTCAATTGTTGGTTGAGGAGTTGAGATAGGAATGCAAGGGTATTCCATTTAGGTCTTTCATTTTAAACATGGTGTAGTTGTTGTATGGGACATAATAGGGTTTCATCAACTTCCTCATCATTCTTGTACCCTATGTTAGTACCTAGGTCTGCACCTAGGGTTGTCTACTTTTTCAAACTCAAAGCCTTAACTTTTTCAAGCCTCTTGTTAAATGTTTCCCAAACTCTTTGAGAATACTTTAATCCCGTGGTTCTGTAATAGAAATAATTATGATTATTGCATTAATTTTTGTTTTATTTTGATAGTCTAGTCATTAATATTAGGTTGAAAAAACTTTGTATATTTGTTATATTTCCAATTGTGTAGGTACTATGTTTTCATGTTCAAAATATCTAAGGGAAATACTTACACAAGTAAATTTGAAACCAAAATCCGACGACATATTTGTCTGAATTTCAACAAGACTCTATCTAACATTTGAAAACGTAGTATATTTTTAAACGTCGGTATAATTTCATTGGATATCTAATAGATACAATAGGCCATTGTAAATACGACAAACACTAATCGCATAATTGACTAGTAAGGACCATCGATTCACGACAAAAAATCGACAATATGTTGTTGAATTTATGACACATAACTGGTCGATTAACCGATATATTATTCCTCCGACGTTGTCGGATAATTGAAATTTAAGGACCATTTGTCACAACAAAATCCAACGATATGTCATCGAATTTTCGACACATACTTGTTTAACTAACCGATAGACTATTCCACCCATTGGGTCGAATAACTGACATGTAATTTTCATAAATGCAACTAAAACTTGCTTGATTAATTGATATAATATTCCACCCATGCTGTCGAATACCAACATTTAAGGACCATTTATCCATGAAAAAATTCAACGATATGTCGTTGAATTTTTGACAAATACTTAGTTGATTAATAAACAGACTATTCCACCCATTGTGTCAAATAATCGACGTGTAATTGTTGAAAATGTGCTTTCCTCCTTCTACTTTCTGGATTCTAGACTTTGGGTTGCAGAAACCCATATTATTCTAGGCCTTGATTTCTTGTCTTTCGCTTTTCTCCTTTCAGACTTTGGTTTGCAGAAACCCATATTATTCTAGAACTTCATTTCTCATCTTCCACTTTCCGCCTTCGTCTTTTCAGCTTTTGGACTTTGGGTTGGGGAAACCCATATTTATTCTAGACCTTGATTTCTCATCTTCAACTTTCCACCTTTCTCTTTCCTTTTGAACCATTTATTTCTTTATGGGTTCACTCCTGTCCGTCGATCTACGATCTAATGTGTATTGCAGATGATCTAATGTGTTTTGCCTATTCATTCTTAATTGTTGATCTCTGTCTCCCAAAATATCTGTACCATTTGAACAAAATTAAGTTCCACCCATAGATCTGTTTGATCTATGGATCTTCCCTCTGTTATTGACCCTGTTTCTGGTTATTCCTTCGTCATTTGTGAAACCCTTTGATATCAATGACAACTATATTTTCAACAATGTCGTCGTTATCAAATTTGGTTAAATCCTCAAAAGTGCATATTTTGTGTGATGGTTGGTCGTTTACTAGGGTTTATCATATCTAAAGAGGGGATTAGGGTCAATCCTTTAAAGTTGGAGTAAATATTACGATTGTCTCCCTTGTGCATGATTAGACACCTTCATAGTCTCCAAGGGATGACTAATTTCTTACATAGATTTGTCGTCAATTATGCCAATTTGACCAAGGGATTTATGTTATTGTTAAAGAAGGATACTCCATTCATATGGCTTGAGTTAGCACAAGAGTCCTTTAACGCCCTTAAAAAATCTTTGGCATTGACCCCTGTACTTAATCCACCTGACTATAGCAGGGATTTCTTGTTGTATGTGTCATGTCTCAAGAGACGATTGGTATGGTTCTGATTCAAGAGGATTATGAGATCTAGGAGCATGTTAATTACTATCTTAGATGAAATATTATTGTTGTGTAACTCTTATATAGTCACGTTGAGAAATTTTCCTTAGAGATTGTTCATGGAGTCCAATGTTTAAGACATTATATCTTGCTTCGCCAAACTACGATTTATCCCATGTCAATATTTTTCAATTTTTCTTGACTAGTTGAATGATTGGAGGGGAATATAATAAATGGATTGTTATTTTCCAAGATATCAACCTCGACTTTGATTTGGTGAAAGAGAAGAAGTCGTTAGTCTTTGTCAAGCTGATGTTTGATATCCCTAGTCTGGATGAATATGAGATCCATGAAGACTCATTTGTGGTTGAATATATCTTTGTCATTTTGTCTATGGACCTGTGGTATGGTGATATTATCATTTATCTTCAGAATTTTAATGGCCCCCCTCACCTCTCGAGGGATGAACATCAATGTTTACATCATAACTCTAAGAACTACCTCATTATCGGTGACACTTTGTATCATCATGGGGTTGATTCCATTTTGCATTATTGTTTGACTCATGATGAAGCTGAGGTTGTGTTGAATGATTTCCACGATGGGGTGTGTGGTGGTCATTTATTTAGGCTTGCTATAGCCCAAAAAATTCTTAGAGCAGGTTATTATTAGCTGTCAATATTTAAATATTAGGTTAATGTGTTCAAGCAGTGTCACCCTTGGTAGGTGTTCGCATGAAACATGTCCTTGCATCCCTCCACATTACATATGATTATCACCGCCGACCCCTTCACTAAGTGGGGGTTGGATTTTATAGACTTGAACCAAGTTTTGGCTGGGGGGCACCATCACATTATAATGGTCGTGGATTACTTCACAAAAGGGGTAAGGGTTATTCTTACAATTAAATAAAATGGTGAGATAGATGCTCATTTCATATTCAATCATATTATCACTTGGTTTGGGATCCCAAAGGAGCTTATCACTGATAATGGAAGGAACTTTCAAAACAAGATGATGGTGGAATTAGCCTTGCGAATAGGGTTTAATAAAGAACATTGTTCTTCTTACTAACCTCAAGTGAATGGCGAGGCCGAAGCTGTTAATAAATCCATTTAGGCCATTCTACAAAAAAACATCACACAAAGAAAAAAGAACTCACATAATATGCTTTACCCTGATTTGTGAGATTACCAAACCATAGTTAAGGCTTCCACTGTATTTTCTCCATATCAACTAGTACACGGGGTGGATTTAGTTTTATTGGTTGAATGTGAAGTCCCTTCTTTCAAGATAGCCATAGAGTTATTTCCTGATACTTCTGAGTTAGAAGAATGTTTGGTCAACTTAGAGCACCTAGATGAGTAGCGTCAGGATGTTGTAGTGGCTCTAGAGATAAATAAAACTTTTGTTAAGGCTCAGTGCGATAATTCTATCCATCCCCATCGATATAGTGAAGGTGACTTTCTCCTCTTGTATGATCAAGCTAGGGAACAATTAGGGGAGGTTAATTTTAACCCTATGTGACATGGGCCTTTTGTGGTGAAACATGTCCTAGAGAAAGGTTCCTATGAGATAGAATACTATGAAGGAAATTCCTTGGAGGATCCTAGAAATGGGACCTATCTCAAGAATTACTATGGTTAAACTTCATCGAGGGCTGACATCTTGTATATTGTTGTACAATTTTCATAGTTTGATTTTGGTTCACTTGTAGTGTTATCTGTTTGTTGATATGCTTCCTATTTTGTGGCATATTTTAATTGAGTCTTTAGTGTACTTAATATTCACTGATGGTGCCATTCATCACACCCAAAACCTATCCTCAATGGAATGCGTTATCTATGCACCTGAGGTTCATATGGTGTCTTTGGGAGGTGTATGTCTCGGACCATCACCCACCAATGTTGATAAATATAGTGTCGTGATTGAGCTATTACGTGATTCCATTTTCCACATCATTCAGTTTCTTGAAGTTTTCCATGACTTGCTGTTAGTTGTGTCACAATTAAATGGATTGTACTGTATCAGGGATCCTACTTTGTTTTGAAGGTTCTTAAGGGTAAAATTGTTGGAGTGAAAATTTGACTACATTACATACATTCACATACCTAGACTTCATAATCATGTTGTCGATTCATATGCAAATTACATTTTAGATTGGCATTTTTCACATCAATGAAGAAGTGTGTACATTAAAACCATTCACATTCAAACACATGTGTAAATATATCAAACCGATCACCATAATCCTTTTATTTATGAATAAAGTTTAAAAATGGTGTCATAACACAAAAATGTTATAGCACAAAAAACGAGGCTTTAAGACACCAAAATATATACTAGTCATATACAAAATGTCTTTATTGGCATCTATTCCTATGGTTTTGGGTGATGATCATGATAACACACTACTGCATTGGCTAATCACCTAAAAATCCTAACCCATGGATGGGGTACCCCAACTACATGCATGTGTATAGCCTTGATAAATTCCTCGACTTGCACCATGGGTATCATGTGAGTTAATTGGGAAATGTTACCATGTATGCTCTGCAGAGTCCTCCCAACATTAATTCAATCATCTCATCCCCTCGTCCCTCAGTCGATGTTGGGGGAAACCATTTTCTCATCGTGGAACTATGTCTACACACGTAAACCTTATGTCAATACTTTATACCACCAAAAACATGTTTTTGATTTCCTCATATATAAAAAATACAAAAAAAATCAAAAAAATCAAAAATAGAACAGGGATCTTACCTATATCGTCGTATGCAGACCCCGAAGGTAGTGGAATGTCTGTATATCCATGGAGGTTGATCCCTACATAGGGATAGTTATCTAAGGTGATGATCTGTCACCGCCACTAGTGGAAGAAGTCATGTGGGAAAGGAGTGAGTTCCCTACCTCCCCCTACCCTTTACATCACCTCCTCCCAATGTGCATGGGATGGATCCAAAGACTGTGAGGAGGGACCTCAACTCTAGGGATGACACTTGGTACCCTCTCAAAAAAGAAAGTGCTCAGGATTATGGCATAACCAAATTTTTTATCTGTTCGAGCTTGTATTTAGTCAAATGTTATTTCATGGGGCTCAACAATGATGTGCTCCAGTCATATACCATAGGTCTCATGGACTCTATCGAGTAAAACATGAGAGGTTGCGATGCTTGATAAAGAGACACCAAACCCTCTATTCTATCCAATACTAAAACTATCACTTTGAGACTAAGGCTCTGGATAATGTTCACCGAGAATTGACTTCCTATATTTTATGTGACAGAAATGTAATATACAACTATTTAATCCTCAATAGTAACTCCTTTTCCTACTCAATGAGCACATAGGTTCACGACCTCATGTCGACGGGATAGTCCTGTAATGAAGTAGATGTATTCTACCTCTTGTCTCAATGGCATCACATTTAGCATGAAGGCCTCTGTATTTGGATCCCAATAATCTACAAACATCTGTAAGATTCTTGGTTGGAACATCAACCCTCAAGGTTCCAAATTTTTTANCTACCTCTTGTCTCAATGGCATCACATTTAGCATGAAGGCCTCTGTATTTGGATCCCAATAATCTACAAACATCTGTAAGATTCTTGGTTGGAACATCAAACCTCAAGGTTCCAAAATTTTTACAAGCCACACCTTCTTAAATCTTGTTGAGCACTTATCTCACCAAGAACTTCCCTATCAACATCTTCATGCTCATGCTCCCTCCATTCTAGAACCATCCTACTAAGAAAAACAAAGAAATAATGAGTTTCCTCGTATATCCATCCCTATACATGAATCTATGATCGATGACCCGCGTGGCCTAAGAATCCCATCTTGGAGAGATTCAAACTTTAGAATTAACCATGGAAAACAAAAATTAATACATTGAATGCATAACCTAATGTGACAGTGTGAGTTACTTAGTCCTCACGGCTATGGATTTCATGGTAGCTCTTGGAATATTCATTTGAAATTTCAAGGTCTAACTAGCTCCAAATGCACTATTGTATGTAAAAATCCAAATGGTATGGTAAAAAATTCATATGCTAAAGTGATGACTCTCCACGAGCATCACTAGTACCAACACTTCCCTCACCAGTAGTGTGTGAGCACAAAAAATCTTGTAAATTCAAACCGATTGTTAGTTCATGATCATATACAATTACAAATTATAAAATCATAAATGAATTTATATTCTAAGTCAATATCCTACAACTTACATTCAAGGACTTAGATCTCTTCATTAAAACATCAACCTTTTCTCTAATCTCGTTTGTTTGCGGCTGAGTGAATAATAGACGAAGGATATCCTCTTTGATTTTTTTAAGGTCTTCTCTATCATTTTAATTGGGTATAGCGAAGATCCAATGTCTGCATCACGCATGATCTCATCCACATCAATATCTATTGATTTATATGATGTTAGAACAAATGTTGAATTAGTAGGCTACAATAGAAATATATAAAACATTACTAAAATGAAAGCAATATAATCAGGAAAACAACATAATAAAAAAAACATATTGCTAATTTTTTTATTTCAAAAATTGAGATTAGGTATACATGCTACCTCGAGGATGGTGTTGTCTGATCCATAATTGGGGCCATGCCTAGATCATCACCCTGCAACAAAAATATAGAAAAAAATATCATAATGAAACCAAAATACACAACAAGAGACATAACAAAAAAAACATATTGGTCATATTTTATTTGTGCAATTAGAAAGAGGTATAAATGTTGACTCGAGGAGAGTGTACTCATATAATCAATGGTTGGGAACTTGCCTCGATCACTTCCCTACAACAATTAACTGTATAAAACATTATGGAAACGAAACCAGTGTACTCATGAAAAAACATAATAAAAAAACATAGTGCTCATGTAATTATATTTGTGCAATTACAATGAGGATTACCTGCTTCCTCGAGGATGGTCTACTCCTCTGATCAGCTGTCGAGGATATTCCCCGATCAATTTCCTATGATGAAAAATAAATAATTTATTATCAAAATGAAACCAATATACTCATGAAAATAAATAATCTAAAAAGATATTGCACATATTATAGTACCAAAATTACAATGAGGATAACCTACTTCCTCGAGGATGGTCTACTCCTCTTATCAACTATCGGGGAGATGCCCCGATCACTAGCCTGTGATGAAAAATAGATAATTCATTATAAAAATGAAACCAATATACTCATGAAAAAAAACGTATTGTGCATATTATAGCAGTAAAATTACAATGCGGTATCCATGTTGCCTCAAGGTAGGTCTTGTCTAATCTACTGGTAGGGAGATTCCTCGATTAACACCCTACAACAAAAATATAAATAGAATTATCTAAACGAAACGAATATAATCATTAAAAACATAATAAATAAACATTTTGTTCTTATTATATTTTAAAAATTACAATGATGTATACTTGTTTCCTTGAGGATGGTTTACTCCTTTGATCAGCTGCTCGAGAGATGCCCCGATCTCTACCCTACATCTTAAATATAGAAAATTTTAATAAAATTAGAACAATAGACTAACAAAAAATACATAAGATATTAGATTCATTAATTAAAGGTTGGGTAAATTGTTAGATGTACCACTCCCATAGTAACCGTGTTTGTATCTATTTGATTCAAATTATAATTAATAAGCAACTCTTCCTGTACAACTATTGATTTAATGGAACATACAAAAACATGGTTTCCTTCACACCCCTCAAATATACAAGTGAGTTTCTTAATTGTATACCCTCGTTGTGTACTATTTATAAACCCTACAATATTCCATGTAGCTTTTTTCCTTCCATCAATGTACATTGTTGCTTTTTTATCTTGATCTCTATCTTTTAGCTATAAATAATTTGTCGACAATCCATATCTGCACATACTTATGTATATTGGATTCGTCACATCCAATATACATAGTTGTAACATGTTCCAACATACTCCATCAATTATGTGCATCTGTCGTAACTGATCTTTCTGTCGTCCATGCAAAACAACCCCAAACCATGTAATGATGATGGTGCAATTTAATATACCCTCTCATTCAAACAAAACATTGTGTTTAGTAGAGGAAGATCCTTGGGTATACATTAATTCACTAGAATTTTTTACATTAAGGACACTTCGATGTAGGAAGATCCTTGGGTATACATTAATTCACTAGAATTTTTTACATTAAGGACACTTCGATGTCACCTATGGTATCATCATAAGATCAAGACCCCCCTTTAGTGAGAAAAAATTTCATGCATTTTTGAAATTTTCATATGATCTTTTGACATATAGTTGAAATACTTATTGTAGACATTTTGGATTTCTCACTTTCCTCTAGGCTTCTGAAACTCCCCTTGCTAGAGGAAGAAAGATATGAAAAATGCCTATTTGGTTATCCCTGCACCATGGGAAACAACATTCAATATTACATCTTGAGCACCCATCTATTTCTCATGAAGTGTGTCTTGAATCAATAGTGAGGTTTATGGTTATTGTTTTCCATGAAATATTAGATATTTTGATTATGCTTGGACATTAAAAAATTTAGAAAAAAGGAATTGCCATGTCCAAACTATTAGAACCTTTCAACGTTTCCTTATCCTCAACATGGGGATAACATTGTGATCAGGAGGATTGTATGGATAGGGATGTATAGCAAAGAAACTCAGGTATTATTCTATATAGTAATATTTTAGGCATTTAATTAAATTAGCAACACCCCATACCACCATACATGAGTTCTTGAAGGTATCGTTGACCTCCAAGTTGGAATGTGGGTGTTGCTAGGAATCTTTCACCACTAGTTATGGGTCTTAGGTAACCTAAGGGGGATGGTTAGGTGAAAAATGTGGAACCTAGTACATAAAGAAGCATTTATGACTCTACAACCACCAATGATGAATCCAACAACTAGATATGGCCCCTTGATGGTATCCATGACCTCTAATTTGATATAATAAAAATTAAAATTTTATACTTTAATGCATAAGCAGAAGTAAAAACCAAAGCTAGATCCAGAAAAGTACTCTTGTAATAAATTCAAACATATATTCCATGACCCTAAACCCTAAACCCTAGCAACATATACAAGATATTCCACGCCCAAGCCCTAGATGTATTGTACATTTCAAGACCTGCCTTTAGAGGGATTATACAGTCACCACCCAAGGATGTCACAAAACAATCACTAACATTCATGGTCTGCCCAAGAAGGGATAATATGGTCCTAAGTCACTTCACAAGGAGAAGAGCAGCAAAGGTCCCAAAAAATCCACTTTATAACATCAATAACCCTAGGCATCCAATGAAGATCATATCTATACTTCTTTCATGCCACGATACTCCAAGAGTGAAGTTATGAGCATAATATAAAAAATTGGCAAGTCTTCTAGAAGGGTCACTTAGGAAACCCTAGATTTTAGAGTAGTTACTATAATAAAACATAAAATAAAGTTGCGTACACTTAGAGTATAGTACCAAAGGTCATATGGTCACATAACAATAAAATTTAAAAAAAAATAAGGTTAAACATAGCTTAAAACAAATAGTTTAACAATTGAGACAGAGAATAATCAAACAGACTTGTTTAGGGTAATATTTTATTTCATCTCCCTTATCTCCCTTAGAGGACAACTAAATTTTTATCTCTGATGAGATACCGACGATGATGAGAAACAGGTTCAATATATCACATTACCAAGTAACAAATCCCAGTCGAACATGATAACAGACACATAGAAGCAATTGTTTTCCTTGTTTAGGAGTAGGATAAATTACACTATATTCCAGAAAAAAATAAACAAACAAAGTTCAGAAAGAACATAAACCCCAAAGAAACCAGGGGTCAATAACTAGTTAGAAAGACAGTTGATTTTGCAAATAAATTCGGAATAATAATTCACTTATGTTTATTAAATTCTAAACCTGAGAAGAGCCAAGGTAATAAATTCCTTTTATAAGTCTGGACAGTCATTAGATCGAAATTGTATTAAATATATAGTGTAAAAGAATGACTGGGTAAGTGGGACTGGGTAAGCGGCTGGTCGGCCAGTCTTTCCACAGTAAATTCAATCCTTTTAATACAAATCATTTGGGTATAAAATCCATTAAAAATTCCAAGTCTTAAAAAACCCAGAAGTCTTTAAATTATAACTCAAAGCCTTTAACTAGAATCTTTACTTTAAAACCCGCAAATGAATTAGAGGGACTGCCAACGCTTCTCACCATGGAAAGGAGAAAGGGAAATGGAAATAAGTAACATATATCCTTCATTCTATGTTGAGAGCTAACACATCCAAATCAGGAATAATTCAATCCGAGATGGAGAAACATTGCTTACGGAGAGGAGCCTCGCTAGAAGCCATACTCCAAACCCAATCTCTATCGTTTAAGTGAATCTACGTTACCATAAAACCAAAGTTATAAAATTGTAAACCTGAAATAATAAGAAAGGAACGGGTGAATACTGTAACAAAATATTTGCAATGATTAAGACTTACCCTTGATACAGCAATGAATATTTTGTGGCCAATATTGACTGAAGGTCGAGCCAACATCAAGATGAGTCGAAAAAATATTTAAGAAAACAATGTCTTTTTGTTGTAGCAGAGGTCATTTATGTAAAAGGAACCAAAGAATCCCGCTAAGGCTTGTCCAAGTAGGACTTGGATAGAATAGAACCTTATGGATACTAAGAGGATCAACTATGGAGCCAAGAACCCTCTAAACCCTCCAAATTATAGAAGATTGATGTCAGTACAAAAGCAAAGCAATAGTTCTGACAAAAATGAAACCTGACATATAAAGCCTGTACACATTTAAAACTATTCAATTGTGCCGACATCCTTTGGTTTACACCTTTCCCATCTTTATACCTAGCCTGAAAGAATTGGGTTAGAGGATATAAGTCAACTAGGTAAATAGGACAAGAGCCCGGATTTTTG
>LPNX011160329.1:0-33794 GCA_001517045.1 Pseudotsuga menziesii | reverse complement strand
CGAGTAGATTATTATAGTATTTGATGTATTCTCCCCCGTAGTCCATTTCTGTGATTGATGGCGAGCACCAGAATCCATCTGCAATTTCTGGATTTTGTTCTTGTTTTGGCATCTGCGAGCACCAGAATCCATCTGCAATTTTTGGATTTTGTTTTTGTTTTGGCATCTGGATTTTCCCTTCTACAATTTTCACTTTTAATAATGCAGTAATTATGAACTGATCCCTCTCGGCGCATGATAGAGCCGGGTAAAGATGGATCTAAGCTGGTATTTACCCCAGTTTGGTATTGTTAATCTTTACTTTACCTCTAAAGGTACCTTTTAACTTATAGGGATAGATTGATGTACAAGACCATTAGAACCCATGGATTATGGAGAAACTACTTGAAGAAATCACTCATCAGGGTTTGAGCAATAATGATAACAAGACCATTAATAGAAAATATGACAATTGGCAAACTTTGTAAAGCTTATATGTATAAGAATGTCTCACATGGGAGTAAATAATCCTAGTATCCCGTTGGATGAAGTATTTTGGTAATGCCTATGTACACTACTTGCATAAACAAAGAGTTGAGTTGTTAGCTTAGATGCTAAGTAAACAATATTCCCTATGTTTGGATTGAAGTCCTCCTTAATCGATGAGTTGATCCTTTGGAAAATCAATGGATAATGACATGATGTACAAATAGTAAATTGGATCACTAATATATTTTCTATAATTATCATTATGTTATTAATAAATATGCTTAGGAGCGAATAATAAAACAACCCTTATTATTGTTAATCTCATATTTTTTTTAATTTATTTTTTAGAAAATGGAAGACATTGCAAGCATCCATTTAGAAACAATATTAAACAATAGAATTTTTTTGCATGTCTCAACATGACATGCTTTGTTCATTTAGTGTCCCAAATATCTTCTAAAAAACGCCTTCTATGTAGAAATGCTAGCTAAATATGGCAAGGTTGTACCTATTTTACCAAAAATGAGAAACATGAAATCAAACGAGAAACAAAAATGGAATGACAAAAAAAAAATTGATAGTCTCACATACAAGGAATGAGGAGAGATAAAAACACATCTCATTATGATACACATTACACAAAAGGATCACAACCCAACCTTTGAATGAAGCTTGTAGTCGGATTGTAGATAATATAATTCAATGTTTAAAATCTTATAATCTAAAGAGGAAAAGGGATTTTATAGATGTAGAAGCTAATCCAAAATGCCACAAGATAATCCTATTGAACTCTCCTTGTTCATATGATCAATATTCCCCTTTTATCTAATACTTTGCAAATCTAAGTTATATGAATTTGAGTTTGTGACAATTGGATAATGTAAAGAGGACCCCTTGGAATTCAACATACTCCTTAAGAGTGATTACATATATGATATGAATGTTGTGGTGTCTACACTCGTTCATGTGATGTATTTTCCTCACAACATCAACATTGCCACTATTTATTAGCTCACATTTTTTTATCCCTCATTAGCCGACTTTAGACCAAGTATATCATTTGTCAATTCCTACTGTTTTGGTAGATACTCCCTCTCCATAGGTAAATTATGTGGCCTCATATCCGTCAAGTCCAATTTCTTCTAAGAAGAATCCTCTGCATTCATGTTTACCTTGTTTAAATTTGGTCCCAGTAGTTGACAAAGTGATTAATTCAATGGGGGAATTGGAGCCTACTCTCCACCCTATTTATCGAACTGAATGTTCAAGTATGTGTTCTATCTAGGATGATATACTTCCTTAAGATGAAGTGTTCCTAGATTCTATGATACAATAAGAAATTCCTTTGGATGTTGACTTAGTTACAACTATATCCATCCATGACTCATTTGTTGAGTTTGATCTTACTAGTGATCAATCCTTAGACATTCCTACTTATAAGTCTTTGGACTCTCCCATAGAGTAGCAAGTTGGTGTTCCTGCTGAGTTTGATTCTATTTGTATAATTTTTTACTCTCATGATGTTGAGGCTATTCAAGTAGCCTCCATAACCTCTTTAAACTTTGGTCTTCCTCTCGATTTTGATCCTATTGATTGTAAATCCTCAGGCCTTGGCACTATAGAGTGTTCATTGATTAGTTTATCCTTTATTATGCCTCTTGTTGAAGATAGGGAAGTTAAAAATATTTCTACAAAAGTAACTTGTATTAGAATTTTTCTTTTTGATATAATCTTGGTACTATTGTTTCTTAGAGACATGATTTTTGGTTGGATTCATGGTTTCTTATTGGTCCTTTTTGACATATTGCTAGATCCTTTCAGGTATATTTAGAAATTTTTATATAGGTTTAGGCCTCCCATTTGTTACAATGAATTTCAACATTATGCCATTCAAATATGCCATAGGATTAAACCTGTTGGATATTGTGTGTTATATGTATCTTTATGCATTTTGCACCAATCCAGCAGTAGATCCTACCTAACATGGGTCATCGCAATCAGTAGTCCTATTCCATTTTGGTGCCCATGCTTAGTTTTTCTGATAGGCTAGAGAGCCTTTGTAGATTTTCCTTTACTTTTGGATGAAGTTGCATGTCTCTCTTTCTCAAATATTTATAGCCATTCCCTATAAGGTTCCCGTGTTTGTGTTTAAATTGTAATTGCATTTGCATATACCATGTTTTTTCTCATAATACTGACGCCAAATTTCATGCTTTTACCTCGTTATATAAGCCATCATCTCTTCTCTCATCATTGCTCAACCTTGTGTCATTTTTCCATTGCAACATGACACTTTTTACCTGGAGGAGACACGCCCCAAGTGCTCTTATCTTGATCGTGTTCCTTGCACTATGCATAGGTCTATTCCTTCATGCCCCTAACACTCGTTTCCTCCCATTATGAGCATTCTTCCATGTCTCATTCGATCTATTTAAAAAAAAAAAGAAGGCCACGACTTGAATATTATGGGCTCGTTAAACCTTTACAGGAAAGTTCTATGGAGTTGTCTTTAAGATATTGTTAGACTTCTTAAAACTAACAAGATTACCGAGTCAACTTATTTAAGTCAAACTCATTAAAGGACTTGAAGGAACATCCACATAGGTATAAGTTTAACCCTTTTCTGCACCATGTGGATTATTTATGAAAAAGGAATAATCTAGTTCACTATAACTAGAAGAGTTATCCCTTGCTTTGGTTTCTCTCTTTTTTGGTCTTAGGGGATTAACTTTACAAAAAAGGAACTTTTGGAGTCTCCTTTAAGATCTTGTGTGACTCCCTAAACATGAAAATATTGTTGAGCTAGTTGTTATTTTCAAGATCATTAAATTATATGAAAGATTTTCTATTTGGTATACATTTACCCCTTTTTCAGGTTGAATTGACTACATATGAAAAATGAATACTCTAGTCATTTTTTTCCAGAAGAGTTCTCCTTTGTATTGTTTTATACATTTTTTCAGACCTAGGGGACTAAATCTATGAAAAATTCAGACCTTGGGTTCTTCTTTAATTTTTTCGACTCTCTAAAATTGAAAAAATGATGACCATTAACTACCCTAGTCTTGAAAAAACATCCGTAGGGTAGTGCCTTATCGAGCATACTTCTATCTCATTTTTAAGCTCATTAAAAAATGAAGAAGGTACTTTAAAAAAGAAAGGAAAGGAAATGGTATCAAATGTCTCTCAGTATAATGGTAGCAGGAGCATGTCATCCTTCAACAAAGAACTGGTTTAAGTCTCTCGATAGTTGGGTTCTATTTTTGGCATTAGGAAAAAGCATGATCTCAATGTTATTACTCCTCCATTTGGTTACTCTTCTAGTCATGTGGAGAATCTTTCAATGTCTTCTACATTGTAGATTTTTATCATTGGTCTATTTGTGTCTAAATTTTCTCAAGTCACTACTATGTAATGCTCACTGGTCAAGGATATAACTTGTGTCAGTCATTATGTAGTTGATTTGACCTCATTTGTTGGCCATTCCCTAGTATTAGTCCATTACATCATGCCTTCAGTAGTCCATTTTGCAAAACTTTGTCCCAGCTCCAACTCAAATAAGTCCTTGATTTTGCTCATGTTGGATGATGGAGGATATCTTAATTCCTCCCTTGCAATGGGTGTCATCCCATGAAAATGAACTTATCTTGTTATGGGAAGAAGACTTATAGTTCCAGATAGTACCTTGAGATTTGTGTCCTTGGTAGCAGATTCTCTCACTGCAGATTTATGAGAATGCATCAATGCCTCTTACTTGCTAAATTTTTTAAGTGTTTGACTTCAAGAACTCCTATTCACACTTGTAGAATGTAAAACATACCTTAGGTCCCATTTTCATCACTGGTGGGTTCCCTCATGTTTGTTAACAATTTTCCACATTTACCAGTAATCAAACGATATCCTCCATGTTCAATTTCAATTCCTCTATTCACATGGTTAGGATTCATACCTTTTGGTGGTTTGTATTAAATACCTTCAACCAATAGTAGCATCATCACCTTTTTATATTTCCCAAGTTACACAAGACCTTGTCACACCTTATATCACACATGTTGAGACATATATCCACCTTTTGCTCTCGTGGTTATGATCGGTTACTGAGCATGGATCCACACTATTCATTTGTGTCCATGACTTATCTATATTTCACATGACGCCAGTTGTATTTTGAGTGGCCATGATAGTTACACTAGTTATACATATTTTGGATCTTTCTTCTATCTTTCTAGTGATCATTTGTACATGGACATGCACTTTCCAAAGATCGGTATGTTTGACATCCTTTTTCTATTTTAGGTACCTCGTTGAGACCAATATTCTTGATTCTTCAGGTTTCTAGACTCCAGACCTGAATTTTTTATAATGTATTTCTTCCATCATGTTCCCTTTTGACCTCATACAATAGAGGGCATATGTGATATCCCAAATGGGAACTTCTTTGTCTGTGACGACACTTTCATGATGTCACTCTCATGATGTTTTCTCATAAATTTATTGTCACTCACCCAAGGGAAATTATGGATGGAAGAGACTTATTTTGTTTATTATAAGTATGGTATTAACATATCTAATTGTTACTCAACAATTAGGGAACTTTTGACCATAGTTGGAACCCCAAAACACCCTAAAAAATTCCCTCAAACTGACATTCCCCTCCTAAAACTCCCTTTGTGCATAGTCCACCAGCATTTTCCCCTCACACATGTATGTTTATAGTGTTACAAGCATGTGTGACCTGTAGGTTTCCTATCTCCCACTAGCACATGCCTCAAAAATTAACCAAAAATATAAAAAATCTCAAATTTTGGAGCAGTTTTGGCAGTATTGGCAACTTCCTCCTCTATAACTATTATGATTTTAAAAGAGAATGTCCTTCAGTTTAACATCCTTCTTCACCTGACTACAGTCCTTCTCTATGTTCCTCATATGAACGTGAGTAATCATCTCCTTTCTTTCCTTTATGACAATATAAAGAGGTTGTCTTTCTTTCATCATATCTGAACAATCTTCATAGCCACATCTATCCATCTTCTCCTTCACTTCTGTGACAGTTCTAAGTGACTGTCCAACATAATTCAAGCTTGTAAACCCTGCAGACATACACCATTTGTTAATTCTAAAATCATAAGGCTCCAAGGCCTCTTTTGCAGTCTCAAACATCATTTTTTCCAACTGGTTTTCATCCTTCCAAGGATTCATGAAACCATCATTTAATCTCATGTCTTCATCTTCATCATTACTCTCACGAAGAACAGATCCATGTTCAAGTTCACATAAATAAACCTCTTCTTCAACACACATTCTTTTCTGCAACTCAGCTCCTCTGACTTCTTCTTCCAACTAAACTCTTGTATCATACTTCAGTCTCCTTTGTAAATAAATCCAATTGATTCTTTTCCTATGAAGAAACCAACCATACCTTTGGTCCTCCATATTTCTCTATACAAACTCTCTCATTAATTCCAGCTGCACTTTTATTTGAGCCAACTCCCTATCAATATTTTTCTAACTTGATCTTATATGGCCCTTTTCTTAATATTCACTATGATTATCGGCAACCACAATCTTCTTTACCTCATGAAATCCTCTATGTTCAACATGGACTACAACGAATCCATCACTACAAGCTGACTCCCACAACTTGTATGTAGATACCACACCAAGTATTCTCATGCTTGGTCTTCCATTGGAATCTATGCTGGTTTCTATCTTTTGATTGTGACTCATCCTTGAACCCCTAGGATAGCAATCAATGGTCATCTAGTCTTTCCTCTATGGACTCATCCTGTTTCACGCTGTGAGATGCAAACAACCTTTTCAATGTTTGATACAAGTACAACACTTGTTCTCAGTCCCAATTCATATCTTGGTGACTTTGCTTCTTCTTGGATTTTCACACAGAACCTTCACTTGAGAACTCCTGCTCTTTAGATTTCAAAGCTGATAGGATGCTTCCCTACAACCACTAACCTTCTTTGGAAAAATACAGTTAGCCTCCCTTCTCTAGCAGTACACTCTATTGTCTTGGTTCATTCACAATATTCTCTTGCTTTCTCCTACAGGCAATTTATCTCAATATCATCTTTAGCCAAAACACTGTTGCAACTTCTTCAATCCTGCTAGATGAAATTCCTAAATATTTAACTTTCTTTAAGAGATTTTCTTGCTCTTATCCTTCACATCCTCCAAGCTATGATTCACCATCATACTTCTTCATTTTCATCTATTTCATTTCTAGAACACATGCATATTATCTTATACAATCAATGACAATACCATAATCACTTACCCAACTTCCTCAATCTTGTCTGGCTGAAACCATTTTGCTATCTACAATTTCCTTTGTTGTGAATTCTTCACAAGCCACTGTCAACAAATATCTCTTGTAGAGTTCTCCCTTGTTCTTCCCAAAGAACCTTTAATGCTCTAATACCAAAAATTGATAGCATTATGTGGCTAGGCTTTCCCAACCTCCTTTGTCTAGTGTGTACTTTCTCCTTTCACACACTCTACCCACCTAAGCTTGAATCCTTCTCTCTATTCAAGACCCTCCTTTGATAATCCCACTCTCTCTATCTAAAACAAGATTCACTTTAAAAAGAAACCTTTCACTGATGTTGAATCTGGAACACTTCTCCTCTAATGTTAAGCGTTCACAATCTACTTTGCAATTAGTTAAAACTCTATTCTCACCCAAAATGCAGGTTTGCTGACTTAAACATTTTTATAGAGGATTTGAAAATTATTCAGTTCAAGCACAGAAATCAAACGTGCTTTCAATGGGCAATTTTCTATTTTCCTAAATGCCATCTATTTTGCAGACACATAGCTCCTAGGTTTATGTTAACCCGACCATCAGGAAATTTAGAAGGGCGTTCGAAGAGACACGATTCTCTCCCATATGGTTAACAAATACCAAAAAAAGGATAACGTTAGGGGAAAAACAACTCCAAATCTAATATCCAGTCAGTTCCATATTTGGTTATCAAACATAGATTCAATAATTTCCAGCTTCTCCATGTTTTCTCCACAGATAATTACAAAGATTTTTTTAAAGACAATTTCCTCCAACACTGGTAGCAAGAAGGGAAAAATGAAATGTATAAATCAATATCAAGTTTAACACACAGACATTTTCAACTATCCATCAATTCAGAGACAACACATTGCACCGTCTTTGCTCGTCTTTAATTACGGTTTGTTGCCAAATATGAAATAGAACAGAACAAATCGAAAATCACTTACAACTTTTATTTTCTGCAGCAATTTGCTCAATCACCCACAATTTTGCAGAAGAAAATTCGGTTACATTAAATTACCAAAATAAATTCTTGATTCCAAAACACTAAAACCACTAGCAGATGTAATTTTGACATATTCAGGGTTTTGCAAAGTGTATCACTCTGAAACATTAATACAGTGATTCACAGTCATTCTAGCTCTACCAATGATAACCATTAATCTTTCAATGAATTTTATAGACATAATCTCAGTGTAATATCATATGCGTAGTCTCATTTACTCACACACAAAACACACAGATGAAATGCTAAAAAAAACCATTTGTTTATTGCTTCATTATTCTGTAGGAAACCCTCGGCTTCGAACTTAGTTTACATTTTTTCATCTAAAATACAGATAGCCTCACCCTCTCTCTGTCTCCCTATCTCTGTATTGCTCTCTCCTACACTAGACCTTTAACTCTGTCTCTCCATCCATTCAAATTCTCATTCCCTAAAAGCTAACTACTAACCACCTTTTCTACAAATAGAGGAACTTACTATTTTTAGGAAAACTAACTCCTACAATATAATGTACCCAAAAATTGAAAATAAAAAAAAATTATTAGGCTAGTAAAAACTACCTATGCATAACATTATTGAACTTGCGGAATGTAATGTATGATGGATGCACCACTCTTTGTTCATAAGTTGTTCTTATGTTCTATCATCTTACTTTCAGTTGTGAGTATTATTGTATTTTACTTACGATGTCATAATGCTTGTTTGCTACATTATTCTTATGGTTAGAAATTATGGTGTATGTGTCGTTACTCAATTATATGCCATCGTTCAATTCTGCATAGTCTTACTTATTATTTATATGGTTCTAACTTAACTTTATTTTTGGAACTAAAGTTAGTGGAGTGGCGGGACTAGTTCTCCCATGACGGTGTGAGAGGTAAAGTGTTCACTTGTCTAGTAGGTTTACTTAGTTTAGATAGAACTAAGGAACCTATTCTATTTCATATGCAGATTATACTTAAAGACATAGATTCAAAGAGCATTGAACATTTTGATCATTAACATACCTACTATTTGTTATTACGCTTCCTTACAGACTTATATTGATAGCAAGGTAATTACTATCTTCATTAATTATTTAACATAGATAAATTATTTATGTGATACCTTGTATTCATTTTGTAATTTCAGATTCATTGTTGATCTCTTAGTCTATTTACAGTTTATGTTTTATTTAATAAAATTATTGACATACCTTTTATTCTGTGTTTGACAGGTTCACAATTCGTTGGTTAAAGGCCCATTATTGGCTTATGTATAACAAGGATACCATGACATATTTCATATTCCATGGTTCTTAATTAGTAGGAAAATGAGAGTCAAAGTTTGAGGGCTTAGAGCCTAAGGTTTACATGATACATTTGCTATTTAAGCATGGGGATTAACTTTGGGATAGAGCACACATTTCATGGACTATACCTTACACGATAACTTCTAATATAATCTTGGGGTGAGGAATTGTAACATATGGTTTTTACTTATGCGATGGGGTTGAAGGTCCTGCATGGAAATGGAGACCACGATAATGTAACAGTGGTAAACTATGGAGATGGGGGTTTGGTTTGATATTGGACAACATGATGGCACCATTAATGCATCTTGGGGTTTGGGTAGCCCAAGCTTAGGGCTTGGCTCCATGAGTGACTTGGTCATTTCTCTTGTTTCACTGATGGTTTGGTCTTGGCTTTGCATAGAGGATGGAGTTGACACCCTGGTTAACGAAGGTATGTTTTGTTGGTTTCATGGGAGTGTTTGATGTTTGATTAGTGGCTTACAATGGCATACTTCTCATCCTTTTCATTTTCTTGGTGGTTGCAGGGGACAGGGTTAGCTTGGAGCTTTGTGGTTCAGAGCTTTACTACTGGTTCGTGGGTGATGCCATAGGTGCACGGTAAGCCTATTAAACACCCTGTGCTGGTCACCTCTCAAGATTGTGGGTAGGACTGGGTTATCACGTTTTTGTTTGGGTCTTACTGTGGGATTTCGATTTTCCTTTGGGCCTGTGTAAGCAAGGTTTGGGTTTGTAAAAATAATAAGCATGTTTTTTTAGTAGAGAAAAGGGGAACCTCGGGACTTCTAGCAGACTCTGCATTTTGTTTATGTAATTTGTATTTTGATTTTGGGGGTTTTAAGCCTTGGAAGCACCATTTCTTGCAATGGTGCCATGGCCCTTGGAATGACTGTGTAAACTTCGATTTGCAAACTTTAATGGTTCTTTGTAAATTGTATTAAGGTGATAAACCACTGATTTTTAAATATAGACTATGTTTACTTTATTTTTCCATGGGTAATTAACAATATTGTGTGTATAAATCCATCTTGCATTTTTATTAATGCCTTGTGAATATTTAAACCTCGGGTTTACATATGGCGTTCAGCCTTCACGATGAGTCTGTGTATTTTTACTTCCATTATTGTTAATAGTTAAATGAATGGAAATGATAGAGACAGAGAAGGTTTAGGATTCTATGAATGGCATGAGCACCCTTCCATGGTAGTTGCAACAATGTAGAAGGTTTAGGATTAACGATTTGGTTTTTAATATGTAATGTGGATTTATAAATAAACTGTGGGTGTAAACCCTTGGTTGACAGGGTTGCTGTAGATTTTGTTACTGTTTCGTTCATTAGTATGTAATGCGGGAATGTGTAAGAGCCATGGGCGTAAACCCATGATGGCTATCATCGCTGTAGGTTAATTTATTCACAGACATAAGTTTATCACAAGGTTTAATTAGGGGACTGTGTATTTATTTTAAGTGGTTGAGGCCGTGCTTATAGCGTATGGTGTAGAGACGAGAGTCTCACAACCTTGCCGTAGAATAGTGATGTTATTATTGTAGCCTGCATACACTATGTGTGTAGCATGGCCTTGATAAATATAAAACAGCCCTAGATTTGAATCTTGGTCGTTGCTTGTATAAATACTTGGGATTGTTTCTAGAAGATTATAATGAGGGTTGTAAAGAAAATGATTCCTATGTATTAATGTAATTTCATGGTTCTAATTCATTTATATGGAATGAAGGCATGGTTATGTAATTGACTGCTGCTTATGCATTTTATGATGTGGTTTTTATTAAGGCCTGCAAATTGGATGTGTATACCCAAAGGGGTCGATACCACGACCTTTGTGTAATTTGAGGGTTTTGAAATATTACTTGGTTATTATTAAGTGATGACCGTGATAATATTAGATGCGACTTTAAATTATTTATGCATATATTATGTTGTTCTGTATTAAAATATTTAGGATTGTGGATTTTAAATAGTGAAAAGATATTTGATCTTGGACCAAAGAATGGTCACGATACTTAATATGTTCATTGTTCATGATGATGTTATTTTTAATGGGATGATTTAATAGTTAGCTTGTATTTAAATATGCAGACCTTGAAAGGTCTTAATTGGTTTATTTATTTTAGAAATAATTATAGGTACTTAGTTGATTAGATTCACAATTCTATTTATGTATGATGATGTATATATATTTATATACATATATAGTAATTCATCTTGTAAATATATTAGGTTATCTAGGTTGTAAGTTTATACTTATATATATATAAGACTTACATCTGAACTAGTTTATTTAAATCTAAAACATGCCTCTGTTGACAAATGGAATATGTCAGTAGAGTATAAAAACCCAAAATAACATATAGGTAACAAATCTGAAATAAAACCTAGTTTGTACTTAACCCAGTTTCAATAGTAAAAATAATACAGGAATTAAAACTAGGGTGTAGAACCATTGATAAACATTTATAAATGAATTAAACTTGCTGAAGGAAACTGATGAATCAAACCTTGGATAAGTCTGGTATAGAAATTAACTTACATCCTAAGGTTATAATTTAAAAAATACAAACTCTAACATATTTTAAACAGAGAAACAAATACATAGGGTTAGGAAATGCAATGTAATCATTTTCCTAACATAGCCAACATTTATTATAGGGAATTGAAATAGGAAATCTAGGGCTTCATACCTGTAACTTGAAGCTCTTTTAATGGCTGAACCTGCACACTCAAATAACAAGTATTAACAAATGAAAGGCAGATCTGACCTCTATTTTTTATGACCAAATCACTTTGGAACTACCACGTTCCACCCAACCATGACCTGGAACCGTTACTATTTTAAATACGAATCCCCACAAGCTAGACTCCAACATGCAAGTATCTTAGAGCTCCTAAGGTAGGGTTTTCTATCTAGTATTTCAGGTCTGGATCAGTTCTCCCTTTTCCTTCCACGAAAATGTTCTCCAAGAATTTACTGGAGAGAAAAACAGGCAGAAAGATGACTCTTCCTAATGACAAATCAGAACCCCAAGCCTTTCCTTGGCTTGAGACTTTATAGATAGACTTTTCAGTCAAAGGGATAGTTAAATCAAGAAACCTTGGTTTCTTAATTTAACCCTTTTCAATTAATTTGGTTAATTTTTAATACTTTAACTTAGGAACTTTCAACTAGTTCCTAATTTAGAATTTTGTAGGTATTGGACTATTTATTATATTTTAAATAATAAATAATAATGGATGGATCTTTTCTTTATTTATTTCATCATTAATATTATTAATATATTTATTCTTATACATACCATGTATAAAATACATAGTAATATAACATTTGTCTTTGGGCATCATATACCATGATCCCTAGACTTAATGACACTTCTTCATTAAGGTCAAACAGGTACATGGTTAGGTATACTAGGCTAGGAAAATCTAAACATCCTTGCATGTTGGGTTTCCCTCTTATAACGTGGTAGCTCTTCAGTACTTGATGAGAATACAGAAATTTGAAATTTCATTTAATCACTTATAAATAAGTCTCACGAGATCAATATTTTTCTCGAGTTGTTTTCACTTGAAAGTTATTAAATTCTTTTCAGGAACCCCTAGAACTTACCAGATCCCATACTCAATGCTTTAATAGGGAGTTACAAACTTAGTGCAATTCCATAGCACTTTGCTCAACACTAATGCTAAGATGTACTTGTATGATACACCTAGGGATACAGTGGCCAAGGATCCGATGCTCCAGAGCTTATGCTCAACATCAACATGGAAGGCTCTAGAGATTATTCCCAACACTTCCAAATCTTATCTTTTCATGTGTTTTAGAGCTTCTCACTCAACAAAAATGTAAGTACTCATGTGCTCCAGAGCTCCTCGCTCAACATAAAACATTAATTTCCCATGTGATCCATAACTCCTCACTCAAAACAAAAAATTAGTTATCCATGTTCTCTAGAGCTCCTCGCTCAACATAAACATCTCATCAATCATGTGCTTCAAGTTCCATGTCCAACACAAACAAGCTTATATATATATATCATCAAAAATTGGCTTATGCCCAATATATAAAACAAATCATCGTGTTCATAAACAGTGGGGTCTTCGACCCAATATATCAAAATAAAATATAAAGACAACATCATAATCAATAGGCTCATGCATATGAGTGTTAGGTCCAAAATTTAGGATACTACATCCCTCCCCGCTTAGAACAACACCGTCCTTAGTGTTCTAGGAAATCGGAAATACATCATGAAAAAAGGCAGGGTAAGCCTTTCTCATGGTGGCTTCATTCTCCCAAGTAGGCTCATCAACCTCAAATTGATTCCATTGCACTTTCAACTAGACTATGGTGTGCTTCCAAAGCTGCACCTCTCTCTTGTCTAGTATATGAATAGGCTCAGGGGTAAAATCCCCTTCAGGTTCCACCTATAATAAGGACCAGTCAACTACATGTTTAGTATCATAAACATATTTATTTATGAAAGATGCATGGAAAACATTATGGACTCTTACATGTGCGGGTAACACTAGCTCATATGCCACTTGCCCTTTCTTGTCCAGTATTTCAAAAGGTCCACAAAATCTAGTTGCTAAATTACCACACCTACCCAAGCTCAATGAGCTTTGTTTGGATTTTACTTTCAAGTAAACATGATCACCTATTTGAAAGTCTTTATCTTTTCTTTTTCAATCCGCGTAACTTTTCTACTGGTCTTGTGCTTCTTTAAGGTTCACCTAGACCTTGGTAACCAACTATTCCAATTCCATCAATAAATCAGGCCCTAACATGAGCTGATCCACCGGGTTATCCCAAGTAACCAATGTTCTACACTTCCATCCAAAGAGTAACTCAAAGGGGCTCATCTTGGTAGAAGTCTGATAGCCATTGTTATACGAAAAATATGCAAGATGCAAGTAATCCTCCCACTTTATGGGGTTTTTCATGACATACATCCTAAGCATGTCCTCAACAATCTGGTTTACTCTTTCTGTCTTCTCGTCTGTCTACGAGTGATATGCAGTGCTAAAGTTCAACTGCATCTCCAATCCGGAGAATAAATATCTCCAAAATTTTTCTGTTAACTTAACATCTCGATCCGAGATGATTGCTTTGGGTATCCCATGCAATCTAAATTTCTGCTTCAATAAGATATCAACAATGTTAACTACGTTGTAGGTCAACTTCACAGAAATGAAGTGTACTAATTTCGACAACTTGTCGATGACTACACAAATAAAATCATTTTTCTTCTTACTTTTCAGTAAATCGGTGATGAAATCCATACTAATGACCTCCCACTTCCATTCTGGAATGGGTAACAGATGCAACAATCTCGAAGGATGCTGATGCTCAACTTTGACTAGTTGACATTCCTGAAATTTCATGATAAATATTGCACTGTTGGTCTTTAACTTAGGCTAGAAAAAGTGTCTCTTGACAACAGATATCATCTTTTGATATCCTAGGTGCCCTGAGTAGGGTGTCCGATGAAATTCCATGACGATGTTGGACTGAATGTCCCCTCCTTCTAGAATGTACAATCGATCCTTGGACCATAGCAGTCTGGATTCATCTACCTTGTATTCTTTTTGTTGTTGAAACAACCTATCCTCTTGGACTTTCTTGAGGATTTACACATAGAAGTGGTCAACTTTGTTGGTGACTCTAATCCTTTCATGAAAATCTGCATCGGTTTGACTCAACATCATCTCATATATCATATGAGTCCATCGGCTCAAAGCATTGCAACCTTATTCTCTTTTCCCTTAATGTGCTTTAGCTCGAAATGGTACTCACTAAGGAAAGCCAAGCACCTGGCTTTCCTTGTATTTATATCCGGTTGATCGAATAAATATTTCAGACTCATATTGTCTGTCTTCAGAAGGAACTTCCTTCCCATGAGGTAGTTCATCCATATCCTCAAAGCGTGGATGATGGCCGCTCACTCAAGATCATGCATAGGGTAGTTTTGCTCATGCTATTTTAACTTCCGTGATTCATAATAGATCGCGTGATCGTTCGGTAGGAGGAATCCTCCTTGTCCTTCCTTGCTTGCATCCATGCAAACAATGAAACCCCCATCGAGATCCCCAATTCGTAACATTGGTGCAGTCATCAAAAGCTGCTTGATCTTTTGAAAACTTTCTTCGCACTTAGCAGCCCATAAGAACTTGCTTTCTTCTACAAAGCGGTCATGGGGCAAGAGATTCTTGATAATTTCTCAATGAACTTTCGGTAATATGCGACTAATCCCAAAAAGTACCTAATTTCAGTGACACTAGTAGGGGTAGGCCAATTCTTTATGGATTTAATATTTTATGGGTCCACAGCTATCCTTGTCATGGAGATAATGTGACCTAAATATTGTATTTGTGGTTCGTAAAAAGCACATTTACTAAACTTAGTGTAAATATAGTATTCTCTCAACACTTGCAGTACTATGTGAAGGTGTTCTTCATGCTCTTCTTTATTCTTGGAATAAACCAATATGTCATCTATAAATACCAAGACAAAATTAGTCATATACCTACTGAATATATTTTTCATCATACACATAAAGTTAGCGGGTGCATTGGTCAACCTGAATGGCATCACTACAAACTCATAGTGATCGTACCTCATACGAAAGGTGGTTTTGTGAATATCCTAGTTGCAAATCCATACCTGATGGTACCTATATTGCAGGTCAATCTTTGGAAATATTCAGGATCCTCCCACCCGATCGAACAAGTCATTGATCCTAGGGAGTGGGTAATGGTTCTTGATAGTCATTTTGGTCAACTGACGATAATCGATGCACATTCGCATCATATTGTCTTTCTTCTTTACGAATAGTATCGGTGCTCCCCAAGGAGACACACTGGGTCAGATATACCCTTTCTTTATCAACTCCTGCAACTACAATTTTAGTTCCACCAACTTAGGTGCACTCATGTGGTAAGGGGCCTTGGAAGCTGGAACTGATCCTGGGGTTAGTTCAATGGAAAAGTATAGCTCTCGTTTCGAAGGTAATCCTGGGATTTCCTTAGGAAACACATCCTTGAATTCTTCAAGAATGGGGAAGTCTTCTATTCGTTGTTCTTTTTCAAACTCTATGTCTCGGATGTTTACTACAAACATCTTGTAGCCTTTCCTGACACATTTCTTTGCTTGTAAGGAAGATATTTTCCTTATAGAAACTTTCTTTGGAATGCCTTGAACCTTTACTTGGTTCCCTTGGCCATCAGTACACAAGATTGACCTGTGTAAGAAATTGAGCATGACATGGTGTTGTTCCCACCAATCCATGCCAATAAGTATATCATACGATCCTAAAGGTAGGATGTTCAGGTTTAGTTTCATTGGAAAACCATTCAGGTTTACGTCACATTCTTTAACTATTTCTTAGACTTTCCATTTTATACCTGTATCTAAATGCACCAGCGAAGGTTTATCATGCTTTACTTTTCCTGGGTTGCATTCATCAACAATTTTAGGTGAAACATAGCTCTGGAAAGCACTGGGATCAATAAATATTGAAATAGAAGTGTTCAATATCTTACCTTCTATCTCAACCATTTTAGCTTGATGATTTTCCTTTCGGCCATCCAATCCTGCATAAATCCATGGTGTTCCAGCTATTTCCTCAATGGTTCGTTCTTCTTGTAAGTTGTGCAATACCCCACTAGTCTTATTCTTACAATATCGAGCATAATGAGGTCCGTTGCATTTCCAACACTTGATCTGTAGTGGGGTAGCATTGGCTCCACTTGCTACTAAATTGTTACCATTAGGAGATGGTACATAAGGATTGGTACCAGATTTATTGAAGTTCTTGTCTGTTGGAAAGCTAATATTCTGCTTTCTATATGGTTGTGGCTTAAACCGAGATTTGTGGTTATCAACAAAGTTCTTAGACTTGTCTTTGTTTCAGTTCATGTTCTCTTGCCTTAGCTGTCCATGCTCATAACAGAGCCTAGCTTTGTGCAGTGCAGTATCCAAAGTTTTTTGGCATGTCGAACTCAATCCTTTCCTGAAAATTGGGAGGAACACATCCTAAAAAATCCTAGATCTTTACCTTTTCATCCTTAACGTATGGTACATAATGTAACAGATCTAGAAATATGTTAATAAAAGTGTCCATAGCCATGGATCCCATACGTAGCTCATGAAACTCTTTCAATTTTCTGTCGAAGAATGATTCCAACATATATTTCTCTTGGAAGAGTTTTCGAAAGTTATCCTAGCGTATTTCTCTTAGCTCATCTTTCTTGGTGTGTTTTAAATCTCTCCACCACCTTGTTGCCTTGCCATTCAAGTTATAGATGGAAAGCCGAGACTTCAGCTTACTTGAGTAGTTATGAACCTAGAAATATTTGCTCATACCCAGCAACCATTCCTTGGCCTTCTCCCTAGTGTTTACTTCACCTTCATAGGCCGGGGCTATTATTTTTCTAAACTCCCCTAGGGCTATTATTGCTTCTTTGTTTCTTTCTTCGTGGAGAGAGAGAGAGTCATCACTGAAAGGACTGTCATGATCTCATTTTCGTGCTTCAGGGGTACGTTCCTCTTTTTATTCTTCTCTTGGGCTGCTGGCCTGTTTATGGTAAGGTTCTCTTTTGGATTTGTTTGTGGATCAAGTAGGTTTACCTTACAAGATTTCTCTCATCATAATTCTCAATAATGCTTCGTTAATATCTTGTTGTTCCTTTATTTCGTTCAGACTATCTTCTCTGAAACTTTGTAATTATGCTTGAAGACTGTATATAGTCTTCAAAATATTAGAATTTAGCTCCACCACCAGTTCTGCTTCTGGGGTGGGGGTGTTCATATTTCCTTGCCAGATGTTATCTTCCTCGGTATTCACAAACTGAATTGTTCCGTAAAAGTTTCCTGAAATTTAAAATATTTTAAATAAGAGAAATTTTTTTTGTTAGTAACAAATTTAATAACATACTTTATTTTCTTTGCGGTAAATGCTTGGTGCACCCATAGGTCTCTTAGTATTGAAACTGGGCTCTGATACCACTTGTAATGTCTCCAAAAATTGAATTTTGTTGTTATTAGGCTAGTAAAAACTACCTATGAGAAACATTATTGAACTTGCAGAATATAACGTACGATAGATGTACCACTGTTTGGTCATAAGCTATTCTTACGATCCATCATCTTAATTTTAGTTGTGAATATTATTGTATTTCACTTACTATGTCATAATGGTTGTTTGCTACATTATTCTTATGGTTATACATTATGGTGTATGTGTCTTTACTCAATTATATGCTTCGTTGAATTTTGCATAGTCTTGTTATTTATATGGTTCTAACTTAACTTTTTTTTCTAGAACTAAAGTGGGTGGAGTGGCGGGACTAGTTCTCCCATGATGGTCTGAGAGGTAAAGTGTTCACTTGTCTAACAGGCTTACTTAGTTCGGTTAGAACTAAGGCACCTCTTATATTTCGTATGCAGATTATACTTAGTGACGAAGATTTAAAGAGTGCTGAACATTTTGATCATTAACATACCTACTATTTGTTGTTACACTTCCTTACAGACTCATATTGATAGCAAGGTAATTACTATATTCATTAATTATTTAACATAAATAAATTATTTATGTGATACCTACTATTCATTTTGTAATTTCGGATTCACTATTTATCTCTTAGTCTATTTACATTTTATGTTTTCTTTAATAAAAGTATTGACATACCTTTTATTATGTGTTTGATAGGTTCATAATTTGTTGGTTAAATACCCATTATTGGCTTATGGATAACGAGGTTACCATGACATATTTCATATGCCATGGTTCTTAATTAGTAGGAAAATGAGAGTCAAAGATTGAGGGCTTAGAGCCTAAGGTTTACATGATATATTTGTTATTTAAGCATGTGGATTAACTTTGGGATAGCGCACACATTGCATGGACTATACCTTACACGATACCTTGTAGTATAAGCTTGGGGTGATGAGTTGTAACATATTGCTATGACTTATGCGATGGGGTTTAATTTCTTGCATGGAAATGGAGACCACGATAATGTAATGATGGTAAACTATAGAGATATGGATTTTGGTTTGATATTGGACATCACGATAGAGCCATTAATGCATATATGGGTTTGGGGCAGCCCAAGATTAGGGCTTGGCTCCACGAGTGACTTGGTCATTTCACTTATTTCCTGGATGGTTTGGTCTTGGCTCTGCATAGAGGATGGAGGTGACACACTGGTTAATGAAGGTATGCTTTGTTAGTTTCATGGAAGTGTTTGATGTTTGATTTGTGGCTTACAGTTGCATACTTCTCATCCTCGTCATTTTTTTGGTGGTTGCAGGTGACAAGGTTAGCGTGGAGCTTCGTGGTTTAAAGCTTTACCACTGGTACGTGGTTGATTCCATAGGTGCTCGGTGATCCTATTAAATGCCCTGCGCTGGTCACCTCTCGGAATTCTGGGTAGTACTGGGTTATCATGTTGTTGTTTGGGTTTTACTATGGCATTTCGATTTGCCTTTGGGCCTCTGTAAGCAAGGTTAGGGTTTGTAAAAATAATAAGAGTGTTTTTTTAGTAGAGAGAAGGGGAACCTCGGTACTTTTAGAAGACTCAACATTTTGTTTATGTAATCCGTATTTTGATTTGGGAGTTTTAAGCCTCGGTAACACCCATTAGAGGAAATTTCAACTCAAAATGGGCTTTTTAACTCTAATTCAAATTCCATGTCATCATGTGTTAGCCAATGAAATTTCTTTAAATTTGAAATACTGTATAGGTCTTAAACAATTTTTTGATATAAATTTGGGGATATGTATCATAAAAAAAACTACTTTTTTGTTCATGTTTTTAACATATCTCCCTGTGTTTTTACTCAAATTTCGATCGGTAAAGCTCTTTGCATGCATAATTAAATTTTGCATCCAATGAGTACCCACTGGGCATACTTTTGACGGACCCCACTACCCCAAAAACAAGGAATACTTGAAAAAACATGATGATGTCATCATCATCATGTTTTTTCAGGTATTCCTTGTTTTTGGGGTAGTGGGGTCCGTCAAAAGTATGTCGAGTGAGTACTAGTTGGATGCATTATTAAATTGCATATCCAACTAGTACTCACNCGGACCCCACTACCCCAAAAACAAGGAATACTTGAAAAAACATGATGATGATGACATCATCATATTTTTTCAGGTATTCCTTGTTTTTGGGGTAGTGGGGTCCGTCAAAAGTATGCCGAGTGGGTACTCATTGGATACGAAATTTAATTATGCATCCAAAGAGATTTACTGATCGAAATTTGAGTAAAAACATAGGGAGATATGTTGAAAATACAAACAAAAAAGTAGTTTTTTTTCTTTTCTTCCTAAAAAATTAATAAGTATTAATTTATTATTTTAACTATTATTTTATTAATTTTCCTTAGGAGGCATGTTTTGAGTTGAAATTTCCTCTAATGATTGCTTGCAATGGTGCCATGTCCCTTGGCATGACTGTGTAAACTTCGATTTGCAAACTCTAATAGTTTTGTGTAAATTGTATTAAGGCGATAAAGCACTGAGTTTTGAATATAGACCGTGTTTACTTTATTTTGCCATGGTTATTAAACAATACTTTGTTTATGAATCCATCCTGTGTTTTTATTAATGTGTTGTGATTATTTAAACCTTGGGTTTACTTATGGCGTTCAACCTTCACGATGAGTCTGTGTATTGTTACTTACATTATTGTTAATAGTTAAATGAATGGAAATGATAGAGACAACGAATGGCTTGGGGCCATGCCATGAATGGCATGAGCACCCTTCCATGGCAGTTCTGATAGCATAAAAGGTTTAGGATTCATGATTTGGTTTTTAATATGTAATGTGGATTTATAAATACACCGTGGGTGTGAACCCTTGGTTGACAGGGTTGCTGTAGATTTCATTACTGTTTCATTCATTAGTATGCAATGTGGGAATGTGTAAGAGACATGGGTGCAAACCCATGATGGCTATCATTGTTGTAGGTTGATTTATTGATAGGCATAATTTTATCACAAGGTTTAATTAGGGGACTGTGTATTTATTTTAAGTGGTCGAGGTCATGCTTACATAGTAGGGTGCAGAGATAAGAGTCTCACGACCTTGCCGTAGCATAGTGATGTTATTATTGTAGTTTGCATACACTATGTGTGTAGCGTGGCCCTAATAAATATAAAATGACCATACAGGATTTGAATCCTAGTCATTGCTTGTATAAAGACTTGCGATTGTTTCTAGAAGATTATAATGAGGGTTGTAAAGAAAGTGATTCCTGTGTATTAATGTAATTTCATGGTCTTAATTCGTTTATATGGAATTAAGGCATGGTTATGTAATCGATTACCACTCATGCATTTTATGTTGTGGTTTTTATTAAGGCCTGCGACTTGGATTTGTATACCCACAAGGGTCGATACCATAACCTCTGTGCAATTTAATGGTTTTGAAATATTACTTGGTTATTATTAAGTGATGACTATGAGAATATTAGATCGAACTTTAAATGATTTATGCATATGATTATGTTGTTCTGTATTAAAATATTTAGGACTATGGGTTTTAAATAGTGAAAAGGGATTTCATCTCAGACCAAAGAATGGTCACGATACTTACTTTGTTCGTTGTTTATGATGATGTTATTTTTAATGGGATGATTTAATAGTTAACTTGTAATTAAATATGCAGACCTTGAAAGGTCTTTACTGGTTTATTTATTTTTGAAACAATTATACTCAGTACTTAGTTCAATAGATTCATAATTATGTTTATGTATGATGATGTGTGTGTGTGTATATATATAGTAATTAATCTTGTAAATATATTAGGTTATTTAGGTTGTAAGTTTATATATATATATATATATATATATATATATATAAGACTTACCTCTGAAGTAGTTTATTTAAATCTAAAACATGCCTCTGCTGACAAATGGAATATGTCAGTAGAGTATAAAAACCCAAAAGAACAGATAGATAGCAGATCTGAAATAAAACCTAGTTTGTACTTAACCTAGTTTCAACAGTAAAAATAATACAGGAATTAAAACAAGGGTGCCGAACCCTTGATCAAAATTTATAAATGAATCAAACTTACAGAAGCAAACTGATGAATAAACCCTGGATAAGTTTGTTATAAAAATTAACTAACAACCTAAGGTTATAATTTAAAAAATGCAAACCCTAGCAGATTTTAAACAGAGAAACAAATACATAGGGTTAGGAAATGCAATGTAATCATTTGCCTAACATAGCCAACATTTATTATAGGAAACTGGAATATGAATTCTAGGGCTTCGTACCTGTAACTTGAAGCTCTTTTAAGGGCTGAACCTGCACACTCAAATAACCAACATTAACAATTCAATGGTAGATCTCACCTCTGCTTTTTATGACCAAATCACTTGGGAAGTACCACATTCCACCCAACCATGACTCAGAACCATTCATAGTTGCAAGGACATATTAAGGTGTTTTTCCTCTCTATGAGCTCATGAATCCCAACGAGATTAACAGCATAGGGCATAGGTCGGTTTCTTCAAAATGTCTTAAACAACCAACATTGACGGGCAGAGGCTGCGACAGTACTAGAGTTACATGTACTTTTGTCAAGTCAATGCAGAAATTGAGTATGAAATTGAGTATGAAAACAAGCAATATGGATCCCCTCGAGCTGGAATCCAACATGGAAGTAGCTTAGAGCTCCAAAGGTAGGGTTTACTTTTTGGTATATCAAGTCTAGATCATTTCTCCTTTTTCTTTCCAAGAACATGTTCTCCAAGGATTTACTTGAGAGAAAAATAGGCAGAGAAATGACTCCTCCTAATAATAGATCAGAACCCCAAGCCTTTCCTTGGCCTGAGAATTTATAGACAGACTTTTTCAGTCAAAGGGATAGTTAAATCAAGAAACCTTGGTTTCTTGATTTAATCCTTTTCAATTAATTTGGGAAATTTTTAATCCTTTAACTCAGGAACTTTCAACTAGTTCCTAATTTAGACTTTTGTAGGTATTGGACTATTTATTATCTTTTAAATAATAAATAATAATGGATGGGGCTTTTCTTTCCTTCTTTCATCATTAATATTATTACTATATTTATTCTTATACATAACATGTATAGAATACATAATAATATAACATTTGTTAATATTTGTCTTTACGCATCATATACCATGATCCCTAGACTTAATAACACCTCTTCATTAAGGTCAAATAGGTAGATGGTTAGGTCTACTAGGCTAGGCAATTTTAAACATATTTGTATGTTGGATTTTCCTCATATAACGTGGTAGTTCTTCAACACTTGATGAGAATACAGAATTTCAAAATTTTATTTAATCACTTATAAATAAGTTTGATGAGATCAATATTTTTCTCGATTCTTTTTCACTCGGAAGTTCTTAAACTCTTTTCAATAACCCCTAGTGCTTACCAAAGCCCATACTCAACACTTTAACAGGGAGTCACAAACTTAGTGCAATTCCAGAGCTCTTCGCTCAACACTAATGCTAGGATGTACTTGTATGATATACCTAGGGATACAATGGCTAAGGATCCGATGCTCTAGAACTTATGCTCAACATCAACATGGAAGGATCCAGGGATTATGCCCAACACTTCCAAATATTATCTTTTCATATGTTTCAGAGCTTCTCGCTCAACACAAATGTAAGTACTCATGTGCTCCAGAGCACCTTGCTCAACACCAAACATTAATTTTCCATGTGCTCCAGATCTCCTCGCTCAACACAAAACATTAATTACCCATGTGCTCTAAAGATTCTCGCTCAACACAAACATCTCATCAGCCATGTGCTTCATGGTCCACGCCCAACACAAACATCTCATCAACCATGTGCTTCATGGTCCACTCCCAACACAAACAAGCATATATATATATCATCAACAATTGGCTTGTGCCTAATATATAAAACAAATCATCGTGTTCATAAGCAGTGGGGTCTTCGACCTAATATATCAAAATAAAATATCAAGACAACATCATAATCAATAGGCTCATGCATATAAGTGTTATGTCCAAAATTTAGGATATTACATATAGACTAGGAACAAACTAACCAGATGGCTTAGCCTCCTTGCATGGAGCTTTAGACTACCATCTATTCCTACTTTGACTCATAAATTGAAAACAAACAAAACTAACAATAATTAACTACTCAGAATAAAATACTTTAAAAATTAAAGTCTTCAAGTCCTTCAGACTGCTAGTCCTCTTTCAAAGCCACAACATGTGACCAATTCATCACATTGTTGGCCTTGCCCTCGATCCTCCTGCATCATTATTATTATTCTTACTCTTTTATACATATCATGTATAAATTATATATTTATAGATATACCATTTTTTAACATAAGTTAATTTTAGGTATCATATAGCATGATCCCTAATCATATGACACCTTTCTTTTACCTTAGTCACTTTCTTCAATAAGGCCTTCAAGTAGGGGTTAGGTCAACTAGGTTAGGAAACTATAAACCTCCTTGCATGTTGGATTCCCTTGTATAACATGGTAGTTCTTCAGTACTTTGATGAGATACATAAATTTGAAATTTAATTTATTCACTTAAAAGTAAGTAATATGAGATCAATGTTTTATCAAAGTCATTTTCACTCAACATATTAATTTTTTAGTAACTCCTAGCATTTATCCAGAGCCCATACTCAACACTAAGAAACACGGAGTTACAAACTTAGCGCAATTCCAGAACTCCTTGCTCAACACTAATGCTAGGATGTATTTGTAGGATACACCTAGGGATACAATGGCCAAGGATCCAATGTTGCAGAGCCTATGCTCATCATCACCTGGGAAGGCTCTAGGGATTATGCCCAACACTTCCAATTTTTATCTTTTCATGTGCTTCATAGCTTCTTGCTTAGCACAAACATTTTAAATGCTCATGTGCTCCAGAGCCTCTCCCTCAATGCAACCATTAAATACTCATGTATTCCATAGCTTCTTGCTCAAGCAAAAACATCACATATTCATGTGCTCTAGAGCTTCTCACTCAACACAAACATCTCATCAATTATGTGCTTCAGGGTCCATTCCCAACACATGAAATAATTTATATAAAACATATGCAATTGTCTTATGCCTAATATATCAAACCAGTTATCATTCTCATGTGCAATGGGGTCTTAGGCCCAATATACCAAATAAAACATCAAAGCACCATGATAAGCAATGGGGCTTATGCCCATAAGTGTTGGGTCAAAATTCGGGATATTACAGGACTAATAAATAAACTATTATTGCAAAGGGCATATCAATGTAAGCCTTACTGTTTGTGGTAGGGATAACTATTGCAATTTTGGTATTGTAATTTTTGTTTTGTAAGGTATGTATGGAATTCTAGTTTTGGACTTGTAGGGTATGTATGGAAGTTATAGTAGTTTTTTATATTTTTAAGATTATGTAGAGTATACCTTTCTTTTTAAAGATAGAGATAAGTAGGCATATTGGTGATAATAATGACAAGACTATTTCCATGAACTTGTAGACTTGTAAATAATGTTTTTTTATGAGCTTTAAGTGAGTTGATTAAGAGAGTGATTATTAAGGGATATGCAACGTCAAGGAGAGTAATCCTTACAGAGCACCAAAAAAAGAAGAGTCTAACAATTGGGGAAGAATTTGAGAAATAAAAATCCTACTTATTGAGTGATGTACATGTTATAAAGATACCAGACATCCAATAATACATTATATTCTTTTTATCATAAAAACATATGAGGATAAAAAAATATCAATTTTATTGATGATAAAATTTCTTAATACCACATGGAATAGTTTTAAAAAAAATATACAAACAATGAATATATATTTTAGTAAAAAATAAAGTAAATGCAAGTCACAATTTACAGAGTGAAATAAATTTTGTATAATTTAGAATTCACAATTTATCATTAGTAATTAAAATAGAGTTTATAGTTAACCAACATAAATCTCTCTTAATTTTGGCTCTAAGAAGTGTCAAGAGGAATCAAATCTCTTGAGGTGCAAACAACTTTTAGAGTGTTAAACTTGATGAAGGGTTTGCACATAAAGAGATTTGATCAGTCTTGATAGAGCCAAAGTTAAGATGGAGTCTATGGTGGCATATAAGGTAAATATCCCAAAAAGAACAAGATGGGTAATATTTAGATTTAAATCCCTTATTTCTAAATCGGATTGAAATTATGGTTTTAACCATATAATAATTATATAATCAAAAGTTGACCCTAGTTAATAGAACAATACCCAAACATTACCCATATAAAATTCTAAATTTAGATTTTAAGATAACCCTTAAAAAATTCTAAATTTAGATTTTAAGATTAATTTGGAATTTGAAAACATTCTACCATCAAATGAATATTTTAAGCATATACCCAAACATTTTTGAGAGAAAAACACTTTATTTGTTTTCAGGTATAAAACTAATAATAAATATGGATGTAGCTTAGGTGGTTGGGAGGAATGATTGTTACTCTGCCCACCCAGGCTCTTCCCCACCCACGCTCTTGTTAAATTGGATTATGTAAGTGGGCCAAATCCATGTACAAGTAATCTAGCCAAGGTAAAGGCTCTTTTTGATGAATAATATCAAATAAAGAACCAACATATCTTTATTAAAATTGTTTTTAATGAGAAATTGAGAACTAACATATTTTATTAAAAAAAATTTGGTGAGAAGTTAAAAAGTTGAAATTAAAAAAGTAATTATATAAAATAAAACTATTAAAAATAAAAACAATTGAATATAAAAAACAAAAAAAACCTTAAAAAAAGTAAATGCAAAATCTTCTAAGAAAAAGATGCTATATCAATGCATACAATTAATGTTTCTTTCATGTATAAATTTAAATTAACCTTTTTTTTTTAACAAACTAATTTACTACAACATATTCTATACACAATTCCATCGGTAGGAATACCTTGCTAGATAATAGGAAATCATTGGGATTCCTTTTGTGTTTTTCAAAAATATTTTATGGTTTAGGTATTGCACTTTTATATATAAAAAATATTATTTTTAGAAGAATAAAAATTTTATTTTTAACATAAAAGAAAATATAATTTTGTAATATTTATAGTTTGCTGTTAAAAAAAATTGAATTTTAATTATAAAGATGCTTATATAAAATTAAATATTAAGATATTTTTTATTATAAATTGAAGTTATTATTTGTGTTAAAATATTAATGCCATATCATATTTTCTTCTAGTTTAATCATCATGGAATATGTATAATTATTAATCATTATGGAATATGTATCATATACTATAAGATAATTTATTATAATTAAGTATAACTTTATATATTTTTTTGAATATTTCTACATTATTAATAAATTTTCAAATTCACTTCATTTTTAACTTTACTCTTTTATATTTTTCGTAATGTTTGATAATGAGAAGGAATGCCACACTTTTATATTTTTCATAATGTTTGATAATGAGAAGGAATGCCACACCCTTGCATTAGCATGGGGTTACGAACCAACGCTAAGGAGAGAACAAGACTTCCGGTGCAAAGACGATGGAGTAAGGAAAATAGCGTTCACATGCAAAGAAGGTGCAAAGCCGGTTACATAATATCAATCACAAAGCCCACCATAAACTAGTTGAGTACGATCAAGGTTGGAATTTCAAAGTGATATATATCACCCATCAAATTTGATAGTTTTAGTCAAATTGGTGAATATTTTACACATTTCAAGTTATTGAACAGTTTACTAAAAATTTTGTTGTATTTGATGGGTAAATTGTGAAAATTTTACACATTTCAAGTTAGTGAAGAGTTCAAAATAGTTGTCTCTAGATATTATTTGAAGATAGACATTGTTGTAGGTAGCTTACAAGACTATAATTCTCTGATGGATTTACATTAGATGGATTTATAATAATGTATAAAGTAATTTTATTGGATGCTTTGGATTTAGGTTATATTTTATTTGGTGCTTTAAGTTATACATTACAATATATTTTATTTGGTTCTTTAAATTATACATTATAAGTTACAAATGTATAAGGTATTTTTTTAGATGGTTTGTGTGGTAGAAGATATTATGTATGAATAGTGTAAGTATAAATGTAACATTTCTTAAAGATTTTTTTATATGTGAAACTTCATAATTGAAATGATAAATAAAGTGTTATTACATTCTGTAAAAAGTATATTGATGTAAAACTTAATATGATATGTATAATGTAAATTTGGTTATATACAATTAATTATGTAAATATCATAGAATTTGTCAATATATATTAATATACATGTTTTTAATAATTATAATAACCTTCATTTAACTTAATATAATTTTAAAATAAAATTCATCTTAATTTAAGATATGCTAGGTCATTCATCCTAGCGATCAAATTCCTCCTGACCATCAACCCATGGTTATACAATTACATATTTAGAATGACAGTAGAATGACAGGAGAATTCAATATCTAGTATGGACAATCGAAGATTACAGAAGTGGATAAAATATGAAATTTAATTAGATCTATAACAAATTCAGATATAATTACATGCATGAAAGCAGAAAAGCGGGTAGTTCAAATGGAAAGACCATTGCAGATAAAGAGAAAAACGGTGCCAGTCTCCTCCCACTGTCTATGGTGTACAATCAATACCCTCAATCTTGGATAAGCACAGAGCGGAACTTCCCTTGGAATGGTCACTCCACAAGCTTCCTTCATATCTAGCTGGGACGGATCACCTTCAACATTCCAGTCAAAAGTGTGCAACAACTGAGCCAAAGCAAGCTCAGTCGTGGGAATAACCATGGAAGCCCCTCGGCATCCTCTCCTTCCTGCCCCGAACGGTATCATACTGAAATCCCATTGCTCTGTTAGATTGATATGCTCGTCTTCTATGAATCTCTCAGGCTTGAATTCCGAAGCATCTGCCCCCCACAAATTGGGATCTCTTGCAACAGCCCACACGTTTACCATTATCATTGTTTTCCTAGGTATGTAGTAACCTCCTACTGTCACAGCCTCTACAGATTCACGAGGAATCGCTAGCGGCACCGCTGGGTAAAATCGCAAGGTCTCTTTTACCACGCAATGGAGATATTTCATGGTTGCCCACTCCTTTACTCTACCCTGTTCGCCAACCACCGATTGGATTTCTTTCCGCAATATAATGGTTGCATGGGCATCTCTGAGCAGCTGATCACTCATTGCCCATTCTAACGTAGTTGTTGTCGTTTCCAAGCCAGCTCCGAACATGTCCTGCACAAACACAAATCTAATTAATGCAGAGTGATAATTGACTGAAATTTAAGAATAAGGTGATGAATAATATAGAATGGCAGAGGGCCTGGCGATAGACAAGCACAAGAGCCTTGATGGTTTTTCCCGTGTGATTTTGGCGTCGCTCTCGGCCATGTGAAGTCTTGAATGTTGGAAACAGTAGTTAATCACATCATATATCTGTATCTGATGTTAGCCAACCATCTCTGTTTCGCATATCTGTATCTGATGTTAGCCAACCAACTCTGTTAGACATCAACCAACTTTGTTAGAGTAAATATCAGTCCAGATCTTTTGGTCACTTTGACACTACGGAAAAGTCCATGATTCTGTCAATCTAGCGAGTGGAAATAATTTTTGAAGCTAAGTTTTTAGGTAGATAGTTATTAGTCTTTAATGGCTAATGGCTAGTCAGGATTCATGGATTTATGTAGAAGCAATTTCCAGATTGCCTATAAATAGAAAAAAGAAAATTGTAAATTAAGAGAGAAAGAGAAGTTGAAGCTCAAGCTTCTGTGTATGTGATTATGTCGAAGAACCGAAACTCTGTAAAAGATGAGTGGTGGAAGAGGTCAGCGGACTAGTGGTTGAGGTTGAAGTGAAGTAACCGAGTAGTGGTAAAAAAAGTCAACAGACTAATAGTGAAAATGAAAAAGTAACTGTACACGGACCAATAAGAACTTACCAAAGTAAATTAGTCAAATCTAAAAGACCGACCAGGTAAATAAGACCGAAGTAAATAGGCAGTAAACTCAAGTTTAGTTCACTCGTGAAGCTCTGCCTCTACATCTTTCACCACGGCCATGAGTTGGTTCACGTTAACGTGGTCTTCTATTATTACCTCCGCGAGTTCATCTAATGTTTTATGGATCTTTTTCATGAGCCGATGGAGACATTGTAAATCAAGCCAATTCAGATGCTGCTGAATGAAGTCTCCAATGTTGAAGTCACCCACAGTAGATGTTATCTCTACCAGCAGATCCTTAAACCCTTTGCATTCGCCACCCAAATCATCGTCAGAAAATTTCCTGTTCGCCAGTATTCGCCAAACTATATTGCAGGTGAGAGTAAACATGACCGCAATCGTGCCATTCTCGCTCTTTATCCAAATGGAACTGGTCATGGCAGAGACCTCTTCCTCTCTGACGTGCTTGAAGGACTCGATTCTTTTGGCAGTCAGCAGTTATACAGGAAGATTTTTCTCATTTGCCTCTAATGATCCCCATACTGGGTGAAGACCACATCTTTGTAATTGAAAAACATTAATTTCCCAGAGGCTCTTAGAGGTCGGCTGGCAAAGATCAAATCATGCGTTTTTAAGAACAGTTTGGCAATCTCAGAAGAAGAAACCACGACGGTAGGGACAGAACCCAAGCGAAGAAACAAAATCGGACCGTATTTGTCAGCAAGAGCTTTAGGAGATCGGTGAGCAGGTAGGACCAATTGGTGAAGATTTCCGATGATGGCCAATGCATATGGCCCTGGAGGCAATCTGGCTCTTATCGTTCTCTGGTTCAGTAATGATAACAAGAAGTAAGAGAAGAATAGACCAAGAATCGTTGCTATGGCAGCCCCTCTACCCCTTGCTGTTAATGTTTCAGGCAGAGGGAGACGGAGAGACGGAAGCAAATTATGCAAAGCCATATCGCACACACCCTCTGTAAGTACTACACTGGTCGGTTGGAAAGGAAGAAGCGTATGCTACTTAAAAGCCGTCCATATGAGATTCTCATAAACTCATCTTAGAAGATAAGAAGGAGCAGTATACCCGACGACCAAAACGACCCCGATCAGCCGGAATCCGGCAGCATAATGATGATTGAAAATGCATCGGCAGCACAACAATGATTGAAAATGTATTTTTTTTGTCGTTTATTTGGACGATTAAGGTAGTTTCAAAATGGTCTATTATATACTAAAATTACAAAATACAGAAACTGTTTTGGTTGCTGTTTATCCTAAGCGAGATATGAAAATATGGTGAATGGCGGCAAATTTCAAATGATTTGTGCCCCTTGGCGTGATTTCCAAAGACAGGGGACCCAGATTACCAATAAGTAAGCAATAATCGATTTAGTATCAGATTTATGATGAGGACGTAGATTGATAATTCTGCCGAGATAAGTATTTTATAGGATATTCTTCAAACAATTTTAGTAGTGCTCAACTGATAGAATTATTTGCCAGCTGTTTAAAGAGGTTTTTTACCTTAGTTTTCTGTTGGTTTTTACTAGTTTTTGGTCATGAATTTTTACTGAATTTCCAAACTTTTAAAAATACTGCTAGATCTTACACAGTGTGTGGGTGTTTGGGGTTTTCTTATCACCTGATTTCAATTCTGAGCTTAAAATCGCTTAACAAACAACATAAATTACAGATTTTATAGATTAAATTCACCAAATTTTGACAAAAAATCAAAGAAGAAATAAAAAAGCCTTTCTAGTTAGACAGCTCCAATTATTTGTGTTGCAGTTTTAGTCGAACTACCCTTTTCGCTTGTAAATAGCAACAATGTGATGTTGTGTGGGCAAACGCGTACTCAACTGTCAGTCAAGGATAAGAAACGAAATCTCAATTTCAAAGCCCATCAGACACTAATCGATCGAGTAAGTAAGATAATTTATCGATGGAATAAAATGGGAGTTAATGTTTAGACAATAAATATATATATTTTATTATACCTGCCTCCGGTTGGTATATTGCAATCGTTCTATTTCAAACCCCGTTGACTTTGGCCATTACCTGGTGTTTTTTGACACGGGTTTAAAAAATCAAACCTATTTTCCAAAGTTTAACTTTGTAACATCAAAAATAACAATTTTTAAATTTATTAAAATCGTATTTATCTGTGTTGCTATTGGGTAAGCAGGGATGATGTCATCCTCGAAGTTTGCTATCTGGATTTGGGTCGACACCTGGTAACAATGACATCACTTTTCACCTACCTGCCTATCCCATTGCAGGTAGGCACCATTCGATGGTTGAATCAAATGGTGCATCGACATTAGTAATGTCCGTGAAACTGAAAACGGTAGTTTGTCTGCTGGCGGCGAAGCTTTCCGTCAGGGAAACAATTTGAAGGGCGATTTTTACTAAACGAGCAGCAGACTGCAAAACTTAGAAGAGGAACTAGCTCGGATGAGAATCAACCTGTAGGCTTCCTTGAGGAAAAACAGTGTTTATGACATGGACGACACTAGATTGTCTTACAATCACGAATTCAAGAAATATATTGCAGTAGCTGAAGCCACACAAATATCTCCACAGCCTGCTGGCAGTTACTTAAAATATCAATTTCTATGAATCAGCAATAAAAGGTGTAAGAACTTGACTTAGTTTGACCCCAATGAAAAGTAACTAAAATATCTGGAGAAACAAGCACAACCTGGTTTGATGTTTTTACCTAGCAGCGGCATGAGCAGTATCAAATCCACCTGCAACATAATAATAGAGTAGAAAGAAGGCTTTAGAAATCGTGAAAAAACAAATGTGATCTTGTAGCAGAGAATAATGACTTTGCAGATGCAGAGAAACATTAACTTCTTCTATTAACCCTGATCAAAGTAATCGCAAGAAATAATAATGGCTAAGTTTTCACATCTAATCCTTGAGTGCTCCATAAATATCTGCCTATGAATCCCCAAAATTATATGTTTCTATACACGACAATTTATTTACCGAAGACAAATAGTCTTCTTTTACTTACCCAGATAGACTTGTTTTCCACAATCCCTGCAGATACCAAATTTCAGACCATTATTGGAATGTATTATAAATGATTAGTAGTGCAAAAATGGTTCTAGGAAAAGAAAACGGGGGCATGTGTTGTATGAGTTAAAAAACAATCACCATATGTGTGATTCCCAAAGTCCAGTACGCCTGTAGAATGTCACGCCACGATATTGCGAGCTTCTGGATCGTGGTCCTCGTCTACTTTTCTTGACAGGCTTGTTATTTTCCGCTTGTTTTGTTCGAGTTTCTGAACTCTCTGATTGATGGGAAGTTAGTGGAGTCCAGTGGGATTCTGTCAAAGGATATTCTGAAACAATATTTGAGCCCAATATGAACAATGCATGCACGCGTATTATTTTCTCACTGATCTGGGTTGCCGACCATGGAAACTAGCCACGACATAGTTACTGGGCTGCAAAAGCAAATCAGCGTATTTTAGCTGTGACAACAAATTCCCAGTTGAGAGAGAAAACCATAATTTAACGTATCTAAAATCCAGAGAGTGACCTGGTAAATAAATTAATTTAACATGCACAATATGTAATCCATGCACGTTAATTAATTAAACAGATGCTTTAATTTTAATTAAATTACAAAAGCCCTCGCCTTTTCTGCTTCTCTATTCAGTATTTTACTGTGTTTCTTAGCGAAACAAAATTAATGTTAGATGCGTTCGAATGCCCGAGTTTAAAAATTAAGAGAAAAAAA
>LPNX011160326.1:24673-68699 GCA_001517045.1 Pseudotsuga menziesii | reverse complement strand
TTCATTTTTTTAACATTCATGAACAGTAAACCTCATATTGCTGGCACATGATCTTACCTGATTGTTCGAGGATTGACTATGTCTGGACCAACTCAATAAAGCCATCGTGGACGCTCATACAGAGTCCAACTATGCTTTTATGATTCATCCCTCCTGTGGTGTAGATGATTTGAAGAGTATTGATTCATGCCTGCAACTTTGTATTGAGTTTGAAATTAATGATTACCTGTGGAATTGTGTGGATGCTCATACAGAGTCCAACTATGCTTTTATGATTCATCCCTCCTATGGTGTATGATTCATCCCTCTTCTTCAGGGGAGGCAGAAAGGATCAAGCAGTGCAAAGGCCGAGTCCATGCTTTAAAGGATGAACCCCATGTGCATAGAGTATGGTTACCAAATGAAAACTCTCCTGGTCTTGCCATGACTCAGGCCTTTGGAGATTTTTGTCTCAAGGACTTTGGTGTTATTTCCGTCCCTGAAATTACACACAGATAGCTAACTAGCAGAGATCAGTTTATCGTGGTTGCAACTGATGGGGTAAAATACTAAAATCTTTTGCCATGTAATCTTTAGTCCAAAAAACTTAAAAAGGAAAAGGACTAATTTCATCTCCATACTCTCTTTCTTATTCAGCATATGCCTTGTTCAACACTACCAATTTTTCATTTGTCAATGCATCCTTTATAAATGTAGCAGTTTTGATTGTTGTTTTAGGTCTGGGAAGTTTTGTCCAATCAAGAAGTTGTGAATATTGTTTCTTCAGTATCTTCTCGAGCTGCTGCTGCTAGAATAGTAGTGGAATCAGCAGTCAGTGCATGGAAGCATAAATTCCCAACTTCCAATGTCGATGACTATGTTGTTGTATGCTTGTACTTAAATGAGAAGAACAACAATGGTGATGTAACTGTGCAACTTTCAGGAGAGGTATCAACTGTTGAACAGTCTGTTACAACTTACTCAGAGACAATAAACCAACCAAGTAAAGTAAGTCATGTGGGGTCTGAAGGTCATAGAAGCTCTTCTGAGGGTATTGCTACGAAAGAACGATCTTCCCTGCTCAACTTCGCTAGGGCGAAGACCTTTGTGAGTTTTCCTAGATTTTTTGAGGAAGAAAACAAGCGTAATGGTTCAAAAAGGAGAAGGTTATTTTGCTGAATAAAAACAGGTGTTCTGTCTCTCCCTTCATTTCAGAAATAATGCATATTGTACATGAGAAACTGTAAAGTGTAGTTTTTATTGCTGAAATCTATCTTTTATACCAGGGCAAGATTTTGTAATGGGATTGAGATATGGAACCGTGAAGTGAACTGTTTATGACAGGGAAAAATAATCATCTGCGATGATTGGATGGTGGTGTTTTTGTACTCAGTTTGAGTGCTAAGATTTTATAAATATATTCACAGCTGTGTGTGATCTACAGATTGCAGTATGTCTGATCACCATGGCATATAGAATGAATCTATAAGTGCTTGTGCATTTGATAATAAGATCAATTTCGAAGTCTATTTGCCTCTCAAGATGGTATGTCTACATATGATATGTTGGTTTCTTCTTTTAATATGTTGGATACTTCAATTCTGAATTAACCTCTCTTAGCTCTTGGCCACTACCAAGAAATTTTCCTCCTCAAAATCTATTCATTCTGGATCAAAGTACCTTCAACTGTGAAATTCATCTTCACAGCCTTTTTATGTTGGATACTTCAACTCTGAATTAACATCATCTTAGCTCTTGTCCATTACCAAGAAATCTCTTCAAAATATATTAATTCTTGATCAAATTCATCTGCACAGCCTTTTTCAGAATAAAGAGAACCTTGTTGTGCCATGGCCAGTTTGATTGTGTCAACAAAGTCGTAAAACTGCAGAATTTTTTTCATATTTTTCTTAAAAAAGCAGAAACTTCAGATTATTTTTAGAGAATGATTAATATTTCAATAGATATATACAAGAGATACTACTAGAATCAGATGGCCTTCACATATACGAAGGCATAAACAAAAATTAACATGTGCCTTTACCTAATTTCACATATCTTAGTGTGTATATGTAAAGCAAGGTTTAAACAGCTGGCTTGATATATCTCACATATTTTAGTAAGTGTGTATATATAAAAACAAGGTTTAAGCAACTCACTTGATATATCTCTAAAGAAGGTATACATGGTGAATGATATTCTCAAAGATACCCATTTTTTAATAAAAAAAACTATCCAAAACATGAAGCATGTCATGAAAAGTAGGTCAAGATCTAACAAAATAAGCAAATTTTGAGGTTGTTGATAGAGCATTCCTTGTCATCTTCTGTTATCATATCTCTAACAAAATAAGTAAACCTGTCAGCATATCTCTAACAAAATAAGTAAATCTTGAGGTTGTTGGTAGACCATTCCTTGGCATCTGCTATTAGCATATCTCTAAAAAAATAATTAAATCTTGAGGTTGTTGGTAGAGCATTTCTTGGCATCTTTTGTTAGCATATCTCCCTTTGCCTGGAATTAAGAGTCCAAATCACACCATTAAAGAGACCAATTGTACCATCAAAGACACATTTGCAATTAATACACCACAAAATACATAAAGTCATGATCTTGACACATTGTTAGAAGTTAATGTAATGGCTTGAAACTAATGTCTTACCATTGGAATAATGGTTGAAGAGTATAGGGCTATATTCCTTGAATCCTATTGAAAGAAAAGTAAATTCAAAGGAAATTAAATGTGATTATATACCTACTAAGTTGGACCTACTTAGTTGTGTCTGGAAGTGTTTTCTATAGTTTGGTATGAAGGAGATGTATAATTCCTTGCTCAATTTTGGTATTTAAAAATAGTAATAAAATATTAACAACAAAAAATTCGTTTCAATGTCGTCTTTATGTAAAAAAATAGTGTGTGTATGTATCTTATTAGTAGAATACTCTAATCCCAAGGGAATCTCCACATATTGTTGTTATGATTTAATATTTTTGGACATGAAGTTGTAATAGAGTTGGCTTTCCTATAAAGCAAATTTGTAAATTGTTTTGATTTATTTTAGCAATATATTATTTATATGATTTACAAAATACATGTGTAACTAAATACATACTATATATGCGACATAACCACATTACAACTCACACATTAAGCGTTCTACAACAACTATGGTAAAGAGTTGGAAAATGAAAAACCTCCCATTGTTAGTGCATTAAGACAATATATGTAGACAATCTATGTATTGTGAGATGTCACTAAGTTACATTCTTCTATTGACATTGACATAAAATGTTTACATAAATCAAGAGGAGTGGACATAGAGAGCGTTCATGATAGGGATATACTAGGATGATGTGGATTTGAATCCAATCCTCTATTGACTCCAAAAGAATGCTTGGCCTCTTAATTGATAATTTCAAAGAGTAGGAATTATTAAGGTTTTCAAAATTCATCTCACACTACTATTTTGTATCAAATTACTTAGGAGTCTTAGTCTTATATTTGCAAGTGATGGGAAAGAATATGCAATGTCTTTTGTGACTTCAAAGGATCTATTGTATAATAGAAATAATAAAAATATAGTGTATAGTTACTACTGATATAGTTAATCTTTTAATCTAAAAAGATTAACAGTATGCATTGAAGATTCCAAATAAATTTTGTTTCTGAAGTTGTACAATCTCCTAGATACCAAAATGGTGCTTGGATAAAAAGTCCGTGATGGAAAGAAGCAGTTATAAATGGTGTAAGTTTCATTTTTGAACCCTTCTTGGGAAAACACACTACTGTTTGAGATTGGTACAAATAAACCCTCTCTTATTTGTTTTGACATCATGTGATACGTTTTAATTCCTAATAAAGTGATTTGCCTAAGGGCGCCTATCAACTGTCGCCCTTTCTTGTGTTTAGTTTTTTTTTCCTTAGGTAGAAATATAAAGGGGTATAAAAAATGTAAATGAAAAAATGGATACATGCAATATATAGGGAAAATAGGGGTTTTTTAAAATTGGCAAGGCATATTGGGAGGGGGTTAAAAAAAATGATTTTGGAGGTATTTTCCAATATTTTATGAAAATAGGGGTATTGTTTCATATGCCACGAACGAACGTGCTATGGCATGGTTTCACTAAGTGAAGACCCCGTGATTTGTGCAAGATGCAAGAAGAAATGGAAAAAATGTGTCATAATACCTGTCCCAAAAATAATATAAAATCAGTTATTATTCTACATAAGAAGCAAAATAACTAATCCATATGCCATACATCTATGAAGTGTTAAAGTATTGTAACTTCAGAAGATATTCCAGATGTATTGTTTGTATTCCTCCATCAGAAGATGAGTTTGGTCATGTAAGAGTCATTGAAAGAATCAATGTAAACCTCCGGATGTAAGTTGGGTCAATATTGCCCAAGTGTCATTATAATAAATGTTATTTTTGATGTCTTGCTAGACAATTCGCCTTAGTCAATTAGACAAGTTGGTCCTGTTATGTCCTAAGTCAAGTCATATGACAAATATAAATAGGGGGCGCTCTCCTTCATTTGTACACACTCACTCAAGCAAGTTTGCAAGAGAGAGAAGAACAAGTGCGCCATAAAGAAGAGAGAAGTAGTTTTCTGGGTTTTACACCGCTTTGGTAGAGTTCTATACCGAGGAAGTTTTACGGTTTTTTCTCCCTTGTGGTTTCCTTGAGGAAAATATTTGTGTTCTTTGTGTTTTCGTGCTTGTTGTTCTTTCAGTGATCCTACTAGTGAAAATTGTTTTAAGATATCATCTGAGCAATTAAGAAAACTTAACATGGTATTAAAGCTACCTTGAAAGGAGACACTACACAGCTAGGGTTTGTTACTTCGAACACATCCCTTGACATATCAACCAAAAAAGAGGGATCATGCAACTCGCCTCAGAAGGGCGTATCTTTATGTGAAAACATAATTGAATTCCAAGAAGTTTCAGTTTTGGACAAAAGACTACTGTCGGGAAAAACCAGGGCTTCAGTTTTCATGAGACTCCATAATCAATCTCAGAAAATAAAGATACAGTATAGCTCGCCCTGGGAAGGCACATATTTTACATCACTTAGCCCTACTAGTGATCCCAACTGAAAAATTAGGGTTTATGCATCAAACCCTAGGTCATCCAGAAGATGTATTCATCAAGTAAGTACTACTCCTAATTCCATTTGAAGTTCTGATTCTGTTAAGATGACAAAGAATATCAATCTAGATGAGAATCTTGAAGGGGTTGAAAAATTTAGAGCATGGAAGTATTAGATCATGCTCATCCTAAAAGAAAATGATCTAGAAGGATTTATAAAGGAGGAAGTTGCAGAACCATAAGAAGTTGAAGCTAAGTCCAAATATAAGAAGGATATGATCAAGGCTAAAAGGATCATAGCTGACTCCATCAAAGATAACTTTATTACTCAAGTATCCTTAAGTGAGACACCAAAATAAATGTTTGATGCTCTATATGACCTATTTGAAGGAAGAAACATCTATAGAAAGATGGCCTTGAGGAATCACCTGAAAAGTGTAAAGGCTCAAAAGTCAGAAACCATGCAATCTTATTTTACAAGAGTAGCTCAAATTAAGGATCACTTGGAAGCTATTGGTGATATGGTTGAAGAAGAAGAATTTGTAATGACCACCTTGAATGGTATCCCAAGAGATTGGGAATACTTTATCCAAGGAATATGTTCAAAAAGAAGAATAACCAAGTTCTGGAAGTTATGGGAAGAATGTGTTCAAGAAGAAGAAAGAATAGCAGCCATAGAAGAAAATCTAAATGAAAATGAGGATCAAGCCTTGGAAGTCGATACCAAAGGCAAGAACAAGATAAATATTTATGACCATCCTCCTAGAAAGAGTCAAGGGTTTAAGAATTTCAAGAAAGACTTTATTGTCGCTCGAAACTGGAACGTGAGTACTAAAGCCCAAAATGCGAGTATGCTGGCCCAATGACAACTCTCAAGAGAGAGGCCAATGTCACCACACCCCTCTCTCTTCGCTTCAGGTTGGCTCTTCTCCAAATCTAGGGGGGTTTCCCTAAGTTAAGATCGCTAAGGCAGGTGCAACGAAGGGCAAGGTGATCTGAAGAGGCTGCCTTAGAGAAACATGGGTAAAAAAAAGGAAAAGGATTGTGCTTGCTGGACAGGAAAGGAAGGGAGGATCAGTCCTCAAGGGAAGATCAGTGTCAATGGAAAAAGGGAGAATGGAGCCAGAAGGGGACTCAGGAAGGCCTCGCGGTTCACATAAGTGAGACTAAGCTGGTACGTTCCATAATCGAAGGCAAGGAGAATGAAAGTATAACTGACTACTATCCATTACTCCCAAGACCTTCAAAGACATAACACTAACAATCAAGTTGACAACAACAAATGATTTCCCAATGGGATAGATTATAGCCTTCTATGCTAGGCTCAGTCTATAACTTATAAAGAAAACACATAACCACGACAGAGATGACCAAAACATTAAAAAAACCCAATAGGACTTGTTTCTTTATTAAACTATGGAGAAAAATCCTCCTAACCAAAATTTCCCCTCCGTTACAATGAAATAGCTCTGCTCTTTATAGGCCAAAAAGCTCTTTTTCTCAAAAATAATATAATAAAAGGGAAAAAATGAAAAAGTAGATCTAGATCCACTTTTTTCTCTTTATGAATTTATAACTGACTCTAATTTATCAATGTAACTACAAAAAACTAAAGTGTAACTAACACTTTAGCTAATTAACTCTCCCAAAGGACTTTTATTATTAAAGTGAATCCTGCCTTTAACTGAAACAAAAGCTTACGTAACCAAATAAAGAACCAATTTCTTTTTAATAAAACTTCAAGAAATTGTCTGCTAGGAAGGTGAGTATCTCTTAGGTGGACAGGCGTTGCTGCTAAATTCCATGTGGCAACCCAAACGACTGAATGAACTAAGTTGTCGTGGGATCAGTCCAAATCTCCACACATTCTGTTGCCAAGGAAACATGGACTACTTAGTAACCGCTTAATTTGATGAACACCAAGCATCTAGAAAAAAAAATATCTCAGTACACAACTGTCACCGACAGAATGCAAATCATGGCTCACTCAACTAACTAACTGTTTCAATATAGAACTGGCCACCACTTCAAATGGTTAACTGAGATTTGGTTGCCACGTTACCAAACAGAGACCGATTTCCCACACAACTCATAACCTCAATCTCTTTATCTTTGTAAGAACATGGGAAATCACATTGAGTTCCATGAATCAGCTATAGGCAAGGGAGACCATGGGGATGAGTGTGCTTCGAGTTTGTTAGTGGACGGGTATGACCATAATTGCGAACTCCAGAAAAGCTCCATGTTTATCCATAGAGATACCATCAAATCACTGACTCGACTAGTGTAGACAACAAAGATGGCAGGTGGACACTCTGTCCACTTCAAGATCTACAGTAAAGCTATACACGAGATGCTCCAAAAATCTATCAATGGAACGTTGAGCACACAAATTGATTTAATGTTTCTCAATGGTGGCTTCTTCAAGCCGCAGTTGACTGGTGATGAAACAATGCCATGGTTTTTAACAAATTGCATCTATCAATTAAAATCTTGACCCGAATCTTTGTCAAAGGGCCGTCGATGAACACGTCAAAATGGTTTAACCGTGATAACTCAGACTGAGTGAAAAATTGTCATAATGAACTCGTGCTGATCACCAAGGGATTCCTTCTCTGTGAGTTATGTTCCAGTCATGAGTTTTTCTAAAAATAAAGTGTTGGAATCGAATACTACATTGGTGTTCAGTGATTGTTTGTTCAAACAATGTTTCAAAGCTTCATGTACACTAGTACAACATGAAGAATTAGCTACTGCATGACTAAAAATTCTAGTCACCAAAGGTTTTTCAAGTGATTTACTACTGAATATGAGCAAGTTTGATTGACCCAACTATAAACGACTAAAATTAATGACTAATTTAGTCACTAGTTAACAAATATGACTAGATAATAAGTGACAGAGTTAAAAATGACTAACATAAACGAACAATTAGTCATAGCATAAAAAATGACTAGCTAGAAGAATATGAATTAGTCATTTTTAATTGTGTCATGGAAAATTGCAATTTTAACAATGAAGTGTAAATTTTGTAAACTGTGTACCTTCTATTAGTAATATTGGTGCCATGCACCTTGATCTTTAGAGATCCAAAAAAGCGATTGCACGAATTTTCTCTTGACCATCATTTGAACACTTAGTCAATTTCATGCATCAAGTAAATTTACACAAGAGACAAATATAATGGCGGGGTTGCCGAACTAGCTAGCTCTGTTCAATTTATATTAATAACAACTTTACAATAATGGATATGGCACAGACTGGGAATGCTCCTAGTGTGCGCCCAACTAGTAAACACACTTTCGTCTACAACAATACAAAGAGTTGAGTTGACCCCACCCGAGTGTCCAACTCTTAATACGGTCAACCAACTAACCCGTGTAGTTTTCAACCCTCACATGGACTGAACTCATCAGGAGCGCCATCTTTCCAGAATGACACTTCTTTCACAACCCTGTTGTGTTTCTGAGTTGAGCCACTTAGCGAATGTTCCTACGACTGATCTCATATGCCTCCCTTGCTCGCATGCCTCATCATTTGTCACTTCGTTGCTTGTTTGATGATGCTCATCAAAGCCTGCCTCTTTCCATCCTAGGTTTCGTGCCTTTATACATGTCACAAGGGTGAGCGCGGGCCCAAAGGTGGGCATGCCCCTTTTCTTAGCGCATACGCTAGCTCTGGTCCGATGCGCTAAATCCACCAGAGGGTCCACTTCCCATGCACACGCACTTGTTAGTCCGTTGGTCCGGCGTGCTAAGTGTTGGTCGGACGTCAGGTGCGTCTTCAGAGGCGCTTGTCTCCATGCCGAACTCACCCAAGTGCTCTATCCATCCGTCTTGTCAAGGTTTCAGATGCATCTCTCAAGGGCTCTTGGTCCAACAACTCAACTTCGTTGAGCGCTTGCACCAAGAACGTCCCTGGCGACTGGTGTGGTGCCAAGTGCGCTTCTAGTAGAGTGCTTGGGTCATTTGGACCTGTTAATCTGCATTTCCTGCCAAGGTGCATCAAACCACTCTCTTGGGTGCTTCGAGCTCTATTGCACTATCCTACGCCACTTGTTAACATGTTGCTGAGGTGCCACACTCATGGGATTTCTAAGCTCCACTTGCTTGGGTGTGGGATTCATTTGTGGGAGCACACCCATACTTGGTCTACGTCCCCCATCTTCTTTCTATTTCTTAGCCAAGGTGTCCCCTTCCCAAGTCTTTCCAACCGAATGTTCGTCTTTCCCAACCGAGCGCCTAAGCTAGCTCTTGGGTGGGGGTGAGGTCCATGGTTGTAACAATGATGACTACAAATGACGGCGATGACAATGATGCTTATGATGACAATGAGGTTCTTAATGATGATCACGATCAAGATGGTGATGATAATGATAGTCATCAACACAAATGTAGTCAACGTCATCATCATGAACCTCATCATTTTATTTTTAATTTATTTTTTAATCAAAATTTATATTAAAATTAAATATTATTTTTAATTTTAAATTATTATTTTTCAATATATAAATAATAAATAGTACATAATAAGTAAAAATAAAAATACAAATAAAAAATAATACTTTTAAATAATAATTATATATAAACAATAAATTAAAAACATAAAAACATAAAACAAAAGTATATATAACAATAAATTAAAACATAAAACAAAAGTATATATAAAAAAAGCTTACCTCCAACTAATTTTGTACAAACAATTAGCTTTTAATAAGTAAATAATAAAAATAAAAATAATATATAATATTTTTAAAGAATAAATATATATCAACAATAGATTAAAAAATAAAAAACATAAAACAAAAGAGTATATATAAAAAAAAAGTTACCTCCGACCGAAATTGGTAAAAACAAGTAGCTTTAGCCTCCCGTCAAAGTTCACTCATTCTTAGAGAGAAATCCAGCCCTTGAGTAGAGCAACCCAACAGGCTGATCTCACACTTATGGTTATTGTGGTGTGTATGGGAGAAGGATATGAGCAAAGCAACCCAGCGGGATCACGGACTAAGCTAGCAACATGGATCAAAGCCGAGGAGAGCAATAGAGGAGCCAACGCCTGCAAAATCGATGAAGATTGAGCCCTAAATCTATCTTTTTAATCTTGTTGTCTTTATTTGAATTAGTTTTTTTTCTCATGGCTAACTTTCTTTTCCAAGATGAGTTGATATCAGATTGGGGGTTATTACTGAGCTAAGCCGATCTCAGATTGGGGTTATGGCTGTTATGCATTGTTGCTGTGTAGAGGAGAGAAAGTCCAGACAGAGCTAATTCATAAAGAGAGCAAGCATAAATTTCTCAAGTAGATAGGCTCCACTCACTGTGGTTTTGAGGTTATAACATCCCTCCAATGGCGTCTGTTTAGCATCAGTAAGCAAGAGAAACAACCCTTCATCAAGGAGTTTAATCAACAGGCAGTGTGCCTCAGAGTGTCTATCCCGTATTGTATTGCGGCGTAGGGGTATCGCCTCTCAATCGAGGAAGGGTTTAAATGATCTTTCTCCTCTGTTGTCTGCCCGTAAGGACTTCTCTCACATGTGTTGGTAACTCGGGTAAATCTATATGACACTAGACAAACAAACAAATCCACCATACAAATGAACCAATTACTTCCATTATGGGTAGCTTCCTACCATAATTGACCATGCACGATAGGCTTATAAATTTTGCACCCCCTGTAGCTCACCCAAGAAGATAATATTTGTATGGGATGCAATGAATTCACAAGTACTGGTGGTTGGGACTGACCAAATATTTTACTAGATTCAACTATCTTTCGCTCTGTATCTCCCAATGGGAAACCTATAATCTAAATTTTGATGTATTTGGATTGAATAGATGATGGTTCATTATCCCTAAGCTCAATAAGGGAATGAGATGTTGTAAGAAACTATATATGTACCCATCCCATCAGTTCATAGTTATACTTCCGGATCCGCAAGGATTGGCTGGAAGTTAGCATCTAGTCCCAACTTCCTTCTACCTAGCACAAGTCTTCTACAAGTACTAGCATAGTTCTTCTACAAATACTGTATAGGAATCGGTTCTCTTTGTTTCCATTTAGTTGATGTGTTTTTCTTCCTTCTTTCATTCTTGTACTCGGTTTCTTTCATTCAAGGATTGGATTTCAAATTATCTGTGGGATTTTTGTTGAAAATTGGCATTTTCTATTGTACATTGAGTTTTTTTTTTAATTATGTTTGATATGGGTTTGGATATGTCAGCCTCTTGGAGCTTTATTTGTGTTGGGTTTGAATATTTTAGTTTGTTGGAGATTTATCCGAGCTGGGTTTGAAATATTTAGCATAATGGATGTTTATTTGAGGTGGGTTTGGATTATTTCTCATCTTGGAGTTTGATTTTAGTGGAGTTACAGCAGCTACATTTGATGTACGAATGTTTTTAAGGCTTTCTTTTTTATATATATGGGAATGCTCAGTCTTTGGTGTGAATGTAGTTTGATTTTGTTGATGTATTTTTCTATTTTTGTTTGGATGTAGTTTCTGCTATGTTTTGATGTGCTTTGGTTTGGGTATAGTTCTTGGTTTCCATTCTTGTTGGTTTTGATTTTGTTGATGCTTGAATGCTATCTTGATATTCATAATCAATGGTTCAATAAATATGTGGTGTTGTTAAATAAACTGGTTTGCTTCTGTATTTGTTGTTTCATGTATGATTTCTTGATATTTATAATCAATTGATGAATAAATATGTGGTGGTGTATAAGTAACTGTTTTGCTTCTTCATTTTCCCGATTCCTGAATATTTTCTTGAATTTTAGAATCAATGGCTGAATAAATGTGTGGGTTTGTAACAATAATCGTTTATTTGTTTTGTTTGTTTGGCTCAGGACTGTTGAGATGTTTTGAAGGAGCATTGCTCTCTCTAACTTGAGGTTAGTTTTCCTCCATTCCCTCCTTGCAACAGTTACGATATAAATATGATTCCAAAAATACCTTTCCATTGCATCTATAACAGGATATGTATACCTAGGTCCTAGATAAGGATCTTGACGTTGGGTGACTTTCATACCACCAACTTTCAAAGTCATTGTTTCTCGCGCCAATGAAAGCATAATTTGAAAAGGCCCAATCAATTCGTAACAGAGCTGGATAAGGGTCTGTATTATCCATTATCTCAATCAACTCAAAGTCAACAAATGTTTTGACACCTGCTAAATCAACATCAATGTTCTGCGGCCATCTTATGTGTTTGTAACTGAATGGTGATTTTTACTATGATTGTTAATGTTCAAGAGAATCAAACCCATTAACTCTCCAACTTTGAGGGAGAGTCATAGTTGAGGATTGCTTGTTTAAGAGTTTTTTATACTACAATGCAGTCTTGTAAGAATAATGTTTCATTTTTTTCCCTTTTAACTGATGTTTTCATTTCCAGTACTTCATTATGGAAATATTCAATATTGTTAAAGAAAATAAAATCGTTTGTCAAAATGTTCCTATAAGATTTCAAGATAAATGTGTATTGCATTTAATGATGTTTTGAACTTTCGAGTCATGGTTGATGGTAATTCACAAAGTGAGGGATAACTATTGTTAAGTTATGGATTCATTCCATTATCCATTATTACTTCCAATCATATCCACACTAATTACTAAAACTCACAATTAGATGAAACTCATAACACGAATCCATTTGATGTTGCTTATCTTAAAAAGAGCAAGATTGTCATTGTGCCATTTGTGGTTGGCATGTTACATGTTGAAGGGTTATTCCCATGATTTTGATTGTGCTCACAAATAATCATATTGTGTTTGTTTGATTTATTTGGGGCTAAAAATCATGTCAAGAAACAAAATTCATTGTTCTTTTTAGAAGTCAACGAATACCTAATAAGGGTTTTTACTTCGTTGAGTTCCATGTTACCATTCTAATTTGGTTCTGAATAAAGTTTGTTGTTTCAAATTCGAAACTTGGCACAATCCAAAAGAATTTTACATAATTTCATCATATTACTAGAAACTTCAGCCAATGAAATTAGTCTGTACAAATGTTGATGTATTTGCAACTTCAGAATGTATTCACTTGTATATCTTATGTATTGTACCCCGATGTTTATTTCGGGAAGTATCTATAATGTAATTGAGTCATGTCATGCCCCGATGTTCCAATCGAAAGATTCAATAATGTAACAAGTCATGTAAATTCATTGAGGTTAACTCTCCATTGTAAGTCAGGGAAATAGTCCCCATAGTTGTGTCAAAGTTAACCCTCCATGTTGATCAGAGGGAAAAGTCCCCACAGTTGTGGGGCACTAGGGTTATTAGACTCTCCTAGAGATGTCGGCTTTAGTAAGTAATTGTTAAGTGGGGCCGACATGTTAAAGTGGACATTAAGTGAAAAGAAGAATATAAATAGAGAGTGAGCCTCTCTATTTATCACACACTCACTCACTCACTGGGGCACATGAGTGAGAGAGAAGTAGCTCTCTCAAGTGAGAGAGAGAGAGAGAAGCTGTGGAGATCATATTTATGTTTTCAAGTTTTACTGCTACCATTGGTGCTCATTCTATCTCTGAGGAAGTTGTGGGGTTTTCTCCTTTATGGTTTCCCCGAGGAAAATTCTTTCTGTCTCTTATCTCTTGTGTTGATTGCTATGCTTGTTATTCTCTCAGTTAAGATCCTAAGTTAATGCTAGCTTAAATGATAAAAAATCTAACATGGGATCAGAGCTAACCTGAGAAGAAGACATTGTGTAGCTGCAGAAGCTAGGGCTTCTTAATTTTTGGGTATCTCTCCACAATCCATCAGCAAAAGTACGCTAGGTTGACTCTCCATTGAAGGGTGCATCTTTTTGTTGAAGCGGAATTTGATTTCGAGCATTTTCAGTTTTTGGTGCAGGAAATTAGGGCTTCTTACAGAAGAGGAATTTTTGAGTGAGCCCAACATAGGATTTCTCTCCTCATCAAAATATAAGTTTAGAGACCTGGTTTGAGATTTTTGGTTGGGTATAACTTCAGGAAAGTCAAACCCTAGTTTGAACCTGGGCCGGAAAAACCCTAAAATACTAAAAATGATATGTTTTGGTACATTCGCTATATCTTAGGATTGGAGAAGGCTCAGGAGCTAAAAATTTCACAAGACGAAGATAAAATCCTGATTTACACTGTATCCAAAGTTAAATCTCATATTCACTATATTATAGGAGATATGACCCCTCCAAGTTAGGGTTCCAACCTCTTCCAGGATTCATCCCTAAATAGGACACCTAGGGAGAGTTGCTATATCTCGGGCTACAAAGGTCCAAATGAAATTTCTAAAGATGTTCCAGAAAGGGTATGGAATGTGCTTTCTGTGGTCGGAGTTTTAGACCTAGAAGATGAAACAGTGACATGTGGAAGTCCGTATAACTTTGCTATGATAAACAGTCCTGAAATAGGTCACCTTGGGAAAACGATCATAAGTCCAAATTGGTGAAACCAATTCTGATGAAACCTATGGTTTTGGAATAGGAACATGCGAGGATACCTCAATACAAATTTTCAGACATATAGGAGCATCAATTTAAGAGATACCATAGAAAAAGTATCAGGCATGTCTGCAGAAGAAATTTTAAATCTAGGGCTTCTTGTTCCGGGAGCTTCGCTCCACTATTTTCAGAAAAGGAGTACATTGGATAGCTCATCTTGAATATATCTATCTTTCTATCCAATCAGATCTAAAATTTTCCAAGTTTTGAAAATTAGGGTTTCTCTGTCAAACCCTAGATCAGCCAGCTCCAGAACCAGGACGGACTCCTCAAATTGGTAAGATCTAATCTTTTTCTATTTTCATTTGAGGTTCTCATTTCAAAGTGATATATCACATCAGATTGATGATAAGCTTGGTGAAGTTGACAACTTCCAAGCATGGAAGTATATGATCTCTTTGAAGAAAATGAATTGGACACCTACATGAGTGGAGAGGTTCCAGTTCCAGAGGGAGATGAGGCTCAATGCCTTACACAAGAAGAACTTGGTCAAGGCCAATAAGATCATTGTTGATTCAATCACGGATCAACTTGTACCACAAGTGTATTCCCTAAATACACCAAAGATGCTTTAGTCCTTGACCAAGCTATTTGAAGGGAAGAACATAAATCGGAATATGACCTTAAGAAACCAGTTGAAGAATGTGAAGATACAGAATGCAGACAAGGGTCTCTCAAATCAAAGAACAACTTGAGGTGGTAGAAGAAATGGAGAATGCAGAAGTTGTGATAACCACCTTGAATGGCCTCCCAGGATCATGGGATTCATTCATTTGAGGAATGTGTGCTAGAAGGAAGTGATTACTTTCAACAGACTCTGGGAAGAAGAATAAGCTCGACTCATAATAAGAGAAGAGAAGATGGGAGCAACTGAAGATCAAGCTCTCACCATCGAAAGAAGATCCCTCAAGCGATGAGAAATACGAAGGACACAACTCTTGAAGAAACTCTTATCCATCTTAGCATTTGGATAAGAAATGATGCTATTATGAATGAAGAAGAAGATGAAGCTGAAGTCTACCCATGAAACAAATAAAGATAAGTATTCAATTGTCATGATATTTTTTTATTATGCATGATAGAATGTCTGCATTAAAGACAGTATACTACTAATATGCATGTGATGGGTAAGTAGCTCATGGTGCTATACAACTCTCCAGTGATACTTATCTAGAATGAAACCTCTTTGCTGACATATTGGATTAGTGTACAATCTCAATGTTGTCCTAGTAGAGATGGAAGGCATCTAGAAAAGTTTTCGTGAGATATGGATGAATGTTGTATTGGCTAAAATAGTTGCATATCTTGATGGAAAATAATTTTTCATTATGAATATACCTTATGAAATGTTTCTAACCATACAACTATTGCATTTGACTTGTAGGAAAGATCGCGTACATAATCACCTACAAGAAGAGAAGGATGAGACTTGTTCTGAAGAACAAGTAACAACAGTTCAAGATGAAGAATAATATGATGAATGTAGCAACATCATTGATGAAGAACCTTCCAAGAAGTAGCTAAGAAGAAAGGGAAAGAGTGTACCAGTTCAAGAAGAATGATGTCTAAGATGCAGTATCGATACATGAAGGGAAGTTCGTAGTTCCATCATGCAGTGGATGGAAACATCGTGGGATACAAGGAAAGATTCATAACATGATGCTTCTCACGAAAAGAAGGCATAGACTACAAAGAGACATTTGCAGCCAGTGGAAGTTGAGACACATGACAGGAAGAATCATGTGTGCAAATGAAAGAAGGCCTTGTACGAGTTCAGAAGACACCCATGGGATAACAAATACATGATGAGCTTGATGAAGATCTTAACCTTTGCTACAAGGTTGAAAATGAAAGGCTATAAAGGATGACAAGCTCACAGATGGGTGCGACAAGAACTTTTGAAAAAGTTCAAGATAGAGGAACTTGGTATCCAGTGATCCTAGATGGATACATAGAATATTAGTAGCAGAGGAAGCTACTTGTCACTCCGGTACATAATGTTTCAATGCATAGAGTACGAAATATAGAGGGAGAATGATGCTCCGCTTCAGAGGGAGTGATTGCAGAGGATCCTGAGGCTCGACATGGTACGACAGGATGGACATATTACTGATGACTCTAGGATTTACTAAGAGTAAGGAGGATTCCAACCTTTGCTTCAAGGTTGAAGGTGGAAGACCAGTGATGCTCCTGTTATATGTCGATGGCTTCTTCCTGACAGAAAAGAGGAACTCATTAAATTTGCAAGAAGAAGACTTGCTGCCAAGTTCTAGATGAAGGAATTGGGGATGATGCACTATGCTTTAGGCATGGAGGTGTGGACAAGGGAAGTATGTAGTAGAGATCCCGAAGAGGTTCAGGATGATGGAATGCAAGGACATGCCCACACCTATGGCATCGAACCTGAAGCTATTGAGTGTTGCTTCATCAGAGACTGTTGATGCCACGATGTATTGTTATATGATTTACCTAACAAATACAAGACCAGATATTTGCTTCGCTGTGAACACATTGAGACATGGTCACCTGATGGTTGCAAAGCATGCAGTGAGGTACCTGAAGGGTACAGTTAATTATGGGCTCAAGTATGAGGCAAATCAGAAGATTAACTTGGAGGATTATGTTGATTCAGATTGGGAAGGTAGTGCCATTAGTAGGAAGAGCACTTCGAGGTGCTACTTCAGTATGGGATCAAGTGTGATCTCTTGGTTTGGTAGGATGGAGTCCTACATGGAGTTGAGTACAAATAAGGCAAAAGATGTTGCCACTTGCGATTTGGGAGGTAGTATGTTTCTTTTGAAAACTACTATTTGATTTGATTGATCTGACTTGCATTTTGGTGTGATGAAGAGAGGAGTAGTGAAGCTCCAGTTTCTGATCCAGATCGAGATCTCTCAAAAGAAGGAGTTCTAGCATAGTTGGTAAGATAGGTTGTTTGAGCATAAATCCTGGTGAAGCTCGTAGGTTGCTTAGACGTAAACGGTCTTGTAGGTTGTCCTTGGATGTAATCGATCCTGGCAAAGCTTGTAGGTTATCCTTGGACTTAATAAACCCTGATGTGATTCTATGCTAGAAATGGCCAAAGTGAATTTTGAGTACTTTAGGGAGAAGCTTGGCGTTCTCTAGATCGAGGTTCCCTCCAAGGGGAAATGATGAGACCTAGAGCCATTCTGACATGGTGAGAAGATTAGGTTCCTTCCATGGTCAGATGTAAGGGCTGAGCCATTCTATCATGGTGAGAGGATTTGGTTCCTTCCATGTCAAATATGAGTGTTGAGCCATTTTGATGTGACTGTAGGATTGGTTTCTACATGATAAGATATAAGTGCTGAATGCCATTCTTGGAATGGAGGCACCTGGTTAGTTACCAGGAATATACAGTCTAGGATTGAGGGCCATTCTGATATGACTGTGGGATGTAGTCTTACATGATCAGATATGAGTGCAGAGCCATTCTAATGTGAATGAGGGATTGTTTCCCACAAGATCAGATGTAAGTGCAGATCCTTTCTGACAAGATGAGGTTGGATGTAAGTACAGAGCCTTTATGACAAGATGAGGTCGGATGTAAGTGCAAATCCTTTATGACAAGATGAGGTCGGATGTAAGTGCAGAGCCTTTATGACAAGATGAGGTCGGATGTAAGTGCAGAGCCTTTTTGACAAGATGAGGTCGGATGTAAGTGTAGAGCCTTTCTGACAAGATGAGGTTAGATGTGAGTGCTAGGCCTTTCTGACATGGGTTTTGGATGTGTTCCTCCCATGGTCAGATGTGAGTGCTGGGTGGGCCTTTCTGACATGGTTCTTGGATGTGTTCCTCCCATGGTCAGATGTAAGTGCTGGGCGGGCCTTTTTGACATGGTTCACTCCATGGTCAGATATAAGTGCTGAAGATGATGAAGACCTACATGAAGGCTAGGCCTACAACCAACATGAAAAAGGGCTGGCTCTGTAGAAATTCCCGTGACTAGAAGAATGAAGAGATAACACCATTTGATTGAGATATCAGAAGCAGTAATGATGATGATGATTCAGTGATGACCCAGCTTTGATGATGATCTAGATCAAGTGATGATCCAGACTTGATGATGATCCAGTAGTGATGATCCAGATCAAGTGATGATCCAGACTTGATGATGATCCAGCAGTGACGATCAAGATCAAGTGATGATCCAGACTTGATGATGATCCAACAGTGATGATCCAGATCAAGTGATGATCCAGACTTGATGATGATCCAGCAGTGACAATCCAGATCAAATGATGATCCAGACTTGATGATGATCCAGCAGTGACGATCCATATCAAGTGATGATACAGACTTGATGATGATCCAACAGTGATGATCCAGATCAGTGATGATCCAGACTTAATGAAGATGACTTGACAATGAAGATGACTTGACGATGAAGATGACTTGACAATGAAGATGACTTGAAGATGAAGATGACTTGAAGACAAAGATGACTTGATGATGATCCAGATGATACAAAGAAGAAGACTTGTGCTGATAAACTATGTCGAGAGAATACCTTCCTAGTTAAGAGGGAGTGTTGATGTATTTGTAACTTTGGAATGTATTCAATTGTATATCTTATGTATTGTACCCCGATGTTTATTCTGGGAAGTATCTATAATGTAATTGAGTCATGTCATGCCCCGATGTTCCGATCAGGAGATTCAATAATGTGACAAGTCATGTAAAGTCATCGAGGTTAACCCTGCATTGTAAGTCGGGGAAATAGTCCCCACAGTTGTGTTAAGGTTAACCCTCCTTGTTGATCAGAGGGAAAAGTCCCCACAGTTGTGGGGCACTAGGGTTATTAGACTCTCCTTGAGATGTAGGCTCTAGTAAGTAATTTTTAAGTGGGGCCGACATGTTAAAGTGGACATTAAGTGAACAGAAGAATATAAATAGAGAGTGAGCCTCTCTATTTATCACACACACACTCACTCACTAGGGCGCATGAGTGAGAGATAAGTAGCTCTCTCAAGTGAGAGAGAGAGAGAGAGAAGCCATGGAGATCATCTTTATGTTTTCGGGTTTTATTGCTGCCATTGGTGCTCATTCTATCTCTAAGGAAGTTGTAGGGTTTTCTCCTTTATGGTTTCCCCGAGGAAAATTCTTTGTGTCCATAGGGACAGATCTGTTCAAACTACAAAGGTAGCTTTGTCTGATTTCTTTGATAGGGATAGAGCTCCCTTTGGAGTTTGAAAAGATCTGGTTACTAAAGGTTCAAAATACTTTTTACTTGGAACATTAGCTATCAACTTATCCTGAACAAGTAACTTGTATCAAGTTCATTGGCTCTCCATGGACTAGTTGACTGTACAGTGAGGATGAAAATTTTGAAAATTTTACAATTGGTCATTCCATGACAAAAATACTTATGACTTGAATTTTCATTATTATTCCATTGATTAACATGGGAACTAGGTAAAGAATGCACAAGGTTCACAAATTTTTGGAATGATCTTTCTTGACCATGTGGAATATTAACAAGTTTAGACATATCCGACTCGAAGCTTAATTTTGATTTCCTACTTAGTTGTTGTTCTACTTCTTGTTCATGTTCATCTTCTTCGATGTCACAACCTACATTTGGAAACTATTTTAAACACAATTGAAAACATAAGTTTTCCCTTCCTTCAAATATAACTTGGAGTGTTTCTTGTCTAGTCCATTTTCCTTAAGTGAAACACAGATACACATGTTTTATCTTCCTTCAAATAACACTTGGGAGTGTTTCTTGTGGTAGTCCAATTGCCTTAAATCTAGAACAAAGATGGAATATAGAGGTTTTTCCCTCTTCATTTGTTTCTTTCCTTCATAGTAGAATTCTGGGTATATAAAGCCAAACTCAAATATTATGCAGCTGTGTTTTAGTCGGTAAACATGTTTTCAGTTTTCTTGCATTCATTGTAACAGGTACTCGGTTTAATTTTGCACTATCCCTAGGACTATTTTACTGTACAATGAGGATGGCAATTTTGAAAATTTAATAGTTTGTCATTCCATGAAAAAATTCCTTATGACTTGAATTTTTATTATTATTCCATTGATTACTAGGAAACTAGGTAAATAATGTACAAGGTTCACGAATTTTTGGAATGATCTTTATTGACCAAATGAAATATTAACAAGTTTAGACATACCTGACTCAAAGCTTAATTTTGATTTCCTACTTAGTTACTGTTCTACTTCTTCTTCTTTAGGTTCATCTTCTTTGATGTCATAGCCTACTTTTGGAAACTATTTTAAACTCAATTGAGCACATAAGTTTTCTGTTCCTTCAAATAACACTTGGAGTGTTTCTTGTGGTAGTCCAATTGCCTTTAGCTATAACACAGATGGAATATGGGGGTTTTCCCCTCTTCATTTGTCTCTTTCCTTAGTAGTAGAAGTCTTGGGTATATAAATCCAAATTCAAATATTCTACAGTTGTATTTTAGTTGGGAAAGATGTTTTCAGTTTTCTTGCATTCTTCCTAACAATTACTCGGCCCAATTGTACATCATCCTTGTGATTATGCCTCTGATATAGAGAAGCCATAGAATAATATTTCCAAGGAAAATTGAGGCACTGAACCTCCAAAATTATTTGTTTTTATTCCTTTTCCTCTCCGTTTAGCAACTTGATAGTTGTCTTCATTGCAATACTTTGTAATAGAAGTCAATTTCTCTCCCAGAAACAGTATGACTCTGTATATGGATTCATGATTATTTGGTAACGATAACAATCTTGGAAGCTCTCTGGATTTGAAAGAGATTAGTGCTTTCCTTTGCTCAGATTTCATTTTGCAGGATTTTCGTTTGCAATCATGTTAAGCTATCATATCTGCCAATTTTTTTTGTTGTGCTCAAATATAGGCATGCTTAATACTTTATAAACTTTGCTCTCTTGATACCTGCATCTAAAATTTTCCTATTATGAACACTCTATCCATGCAAGTATTCAAATCCATTTACCAATTTTTACACCATTAGCACTCCTCAACGCCGAGTACATTGCCACCTCGTGGCTCTTGTTTTATTTTGAATATTTACTAAAGAAAAATGTTAATTTTATTTAGTATTAATTTTTTTTTTTACTTTGGCTTCTGGACACACATCTTATCAAACATTCTTTGATCTTTTTTTTTACCATTGCATATTTTCAAAGTTATTTGAGAGGTTTTTGACAGTGTATTTGTCCGCTCCGGCCTCCCATCATCTCAAAACTTAGGGAAGCCTTGGTTTTTTATCACATTTGGAGCATTGACCTTTACTACCAATATATACTTCTCTCATAATCATGCAAAGATATGCTTATGAAAATATAAAATCTTTGTAACGAGTATCCATAGAGCAGTGTTGAGGATGGTCTAATATCCATTACAAGGATCCTTTAGCCCAACATCATCATTGTCTTACAACCAAGACAAGGGGCAATATTCCTAACATTCGAAATGCATCTAGCATGGATTAGAATTACATCGTTGACATGATGTGACATGGAAAATGAAGGATTTTAGTAAGGAAATATGTTTGGTAAGGTGAAATGGAGGGACAATGAAAATGATAGAGAAATCCATATTACTATTGATTGTTGGAATCATAAGTTGGAGTTGAATATATATAGAAAATTATAGATTAGTTTATTCTTGATGATTTTTATTTTGTCTTCTTAGATTCTTGTAAATGTTAGGTTTCTAAACCTTTTTTATATAGTCAAATTAAATGAAGTTTCACAATGTCCAAAGACTATTTTACTGATCCCTTGTAAGAATAAATGCCAACATTCTTTCCCAACAATGTAAAAACTAAAAAGGAAAGTACAATTTGGAGTTAGAAAGGCTATCATAGGGTTTAGGATGAATTAAAGGTTGCATGGCAGCCTTTTTAGGGATATTAAGGTAAAGACAATTTATTGTGAGAAATTCCTGCCTTACGTTTAGAAGACAAATGGCTGAAGTTGAAATGAGAGCTATAAACAGGCCAAGGTTGGGATATACATTTTCTCATGAAAAGTTATTTTTCATCTTATGTATTTGTTTTATTTGTGATATTTTTCATTATATGAGAAAAACCTATGGACTAGATATGTCAGAATTAAAATACAAGTTTTACTGTGTCTTAGAAGTATTAGCATGAGACTTGTTCTATTCTCTTTTTTGTTTTTATTTCCATTACTGATACATTTCTAATCAAGAAGTAGATTCCTACCTCTGCACATTTGAAAGGAGTATTTGCTTGATGTATGACTGTCCTAAAAGAATGTCATTTATTCCAGCAATGGGATTGAAAGTTCATCCTCATTTCTAGACTATTTTGATTAATACCTTGAGGTCTGTATTTGTCTCACTCTTACCTACAACTACCTATCTATATCTCTCTCAGGTATGCCCATTGTTTCGTTAGTGACTTATCTCCTAAGGGACAAAGTGTGATATTCATATATATATCTAAGTATAGAAATTAAGGAAGGTATAATCCACATTGTTTTCTTCTTTTTGTCCATTTATAATTTTATTGCATGTGCTTGACTAATTCTATTGTACATCTATGGGACTCTGCATCCAATAGACAGGTAGAGTAAATTACTACTTTCATGTTTTCAATTTCTTTTTGTTTTGTTTAAAAAGTGGAATTCCAAGTGGGCATTTTGGACAAAGTTGAGCATTTGTGGGAGATTTTCTAGTTCTCTTTCGAGGTATAAATGATAGTGGGATTGGCATAGCCTATCTTTAACTTTTATTTTAATTTATTTATATACCAATCTGAACATGGTTTCTTGCCTTGATTGCAGGTTAATGGTTGTTTAAGTCACCTCTGAATAAAATGATCACATAAGTATTCATACTTATTGTTAGCAAGCAAACTCGAAGGCATTGTTGCTAATATTTCATCTCATTTCATTTCCATTTATCTAGTGGCTAAGAGTACTTAGATTTAATGCCCATTCTTCTTGATGTGAAATGGAACTAGTTGTATATTTCTTTTTACTATTCTATATGCATTTTGGGTGATGAGTTGCTCCATTTGCTCATCCTTTTCTTCTATATAAACTGAAATTCTCCTTTCCATGACATCATCCACAACTATATTCAAATTACTTATGAATTTCAGTCAAATTCAGATATCTTGGCATGACTCTAGATGACTCGGTGGATAGTTTAACATTGGACTCATGCTTGTCATTCTTATAAATTTTTGGAATTTTTGCATTTTGAATCATTCAAGCATACAAAATAATGATTATCAAGTTACTAAAGATACATAATGGCTTACCTTGTAATAGTCCTTCAAGTCTTTCAAATGCATTTATTAAGTGCAAGAAGGACTTGAAGGACTAGTATAGGGTAAGCCATTATGGATATATAGTAACTTGATAATTATTATTTTGTATGCTTGAATGATGCAAAATTTGTTTGAAGATCATCATTATCAAGAAATTACAACTTCTTAAAGGGTGCTATCTCAATGGTAGAGAACCCGCCTATAATTAGGCAGGAGGTTGGTGGTTCGATTCCTCCATGCCCTTTTATAATTTGTGACTACAAAAACAACTAAATTCACATATATACGACTATTAGTAGCTAATTTCCTGCATCTTATAGCGTGACTAATGTTTAGTTGTATTTAGCTTAGTCATTAATATGTTATCATCTAGTAGTTGATTTACTCATATATTTGGTCATTAATTGTTGCAATCAATGACTAAATCAGTGAATAAATCCGCGACCAACTCAATGACTAAATCAACTACTAATAAGTCAAACTATTAATGACTAAGTGAAATACGACTAGCTATAAGATAGTGGAAATTAGCTACTATTAGTCGCCGACTCAAAAATAGTTGTTTATAGACGAATTTTAGTCATTAATTTCTCATTTTGTACTAGTGGTAGTTGACATTTCACCCACACGGACACTCTGTAACAGTATCTTCAATGTACTCTGTTGATTTTTCCTTTCTAAAGAATGCCAATGATTCTTAGACACAATCAAATCCATCTCATTAAAACTCTTTCGCTCTATCCATCCCCTCACAAATTTATGATCAACATAAGTTTTGTGCTGAACTTCTTGGTGATGGTCACCATCTAACTCGGGATACACTAGAACTCCTGCTGACGAACTTTGAGAAGCCCTAGTTTCCAAATCGTTATTAGTAGAGCCTATGTTTATTCATATCATTCTCAATGTATGAACTGGAAGGACTCGATTCAAGAGCTGTAAGTGATCCCTATTCACCAAAATATGTAGAACTCACCCCAGATTCAACAGACTCCACATTTATTGGATGTTCTTTTTTCTTTAATATTCATGCAAAGAACTCCACCTGCCACATTTACTGCATGAGCCATTTTTATTTGCAATTCCTTTGCTCTATTTTCAACAGCCTCATACAACTTCAGACTTTGTTGATCCTAAAAAACCATGGTGTCATTTTCTGCTTGTGATGTTAAAAGAGCCTAGTGCAAGTTATAGATTTCTTCAACTGTCGGACCCCTATCATAACCTATATCCTGAGATTATGATTCTCATGATGAAAATTGAAAAATATCATCTCGTAAATTAGCAAGGGCTTTCCCATTATTTATTTGTTCAGGAGTTGAGCATTCATATTGAAGCTTTGTTTAAATGTTTCGTCTCTTTGATTGAAATTTTGCTTCCAAGTTATGAATTTCTAAGATGAGTTTATCCTTCTCCTGAGTTTCAGATTGTAGCTTTTGACTGGAAGCCTCTCCTTCCTCAATATGTCTACTTTTCTGCTTCTTCAGCATGCACAATTGCTTGTCAAGTTCACTAATTTGTGCCACATATGATGATGAGTCCTCATTGAGCTTGTGGTTCTCTCTTTGGACATGGTACAGTTTTTCTTGAAGTTTTTTTTTAACTGTTCCTCAACAACCCTGAATTGCTCGAAACCTCAAGATCCATCTAGATACCATCTTAGTTCTACTGTAACAGAAGTATGAAACTGTCTTGCCTGCATGGTGTCACCTCAAAAAGTGAAAGCACTTGGCATGTGGATGCCTCTGTGATAACAAGGTGGTAACACACCCATAAGGTGCTGAACAATTGATGCAATCACTTCATGATCTTTTTTACAGTGATCGCTATGGACACCCATGTCCAAATGGGAGGTAACATCTGGCTCCATGGGGGACGTGTGCTCTCAGAGAGAGGACATGAGAACCTCAGAATCTCTGAGTATCAGCAAACCAATTTGAAAGAAAATTGTGATGGGATCGATTCATTCACATCCCACACTGTATTACAAAACAAAGAAGAACATACTGAAAATTTAAATGCTCATGCAAGAGATTATTTTTCTTCCTACCTACCTACTCTATCATGAATCTAGCACACATCAGGTGTATGCATACAACCAATGAAGCCATTCCAAAATCTTATCTATGCCATGTTTCCCTTTTCTGTGCTTGGTTAGAGACAAAAATAGGGACAAAATCATAAAAAAATGCCTTACTATTTTTCATGCAACCAGCTGAATTGAAAAACTAGATTGTTAGGAAAAAAGAAACTATCAAATTTTTGGCAAGAAGAATTTGCACAAGATGCTTCTATCCACTGATTTATAGGGCTTCAATACAAACCCATATCATAACACTTCTCAAGCTGATCTACATAACACATATTGTTAATGAGATGAACTTGAGGCAAGTTCAAATCTTCAGCATAGAGTAGTTCAAGAATTTTTTTAGTGACATAAATCTGAGGCAGCTCCATATATTTAATAAAAATATTAGAAAGTATTTCATTACTACCTGTTACAGCTGATTTTACCACACATGGTAGATCACACATTTATGGCCTTCCCTGTCCCTCTGCAGACTCTTTGGACCCCATGGACCATTTTTGTACCTTTGATGTTTCCAAGATCATCCCTAAAGACACCTGTTATTTTCTATACGTGACTTTTGAACCATTTCTCGCGTATATACATGGATATAACCCTCAAACCCGCGTACATCAGGATGTGTGCAAAAGGTCAAATGTTTTGGAGTTTTCCTTGATGTGGATCCGAGTCACTTGTCTCTTGGCCTTCCATATGCCTCGAGATTGCTCGAATTTGACCTTCCATTACCCCATTGAAGCAATATATAAGCAACCCTTTGGATACATTGAAGGGAAGGAATTGAAGAGCAAGAAAACTATAGTCCATTGTTGCCGTAGCTTGCTTATACTTGAGTCTACATCCCTTTGTCCCTTGGAGCACTTGGTGTTCTTCCCAAGCTTGCCTTTACTTGTGAGCTTGCTATAGAGAGATGGAGGATTGAGGTGGTGGAGGACTCAGTTTCTCCGGTTTACAGACGTGCCGACAGAGGTTGTCATTCATGTAATCTCTGATTTATATTAATAGAAATATCTTTTCCTGTCCAATGATGTGCATTTAAATGAATATTGAATCCATGGATGCTTTTAGTTGCTTATACATTATTGATTATATATGCTAGAGTAGGTTTGATACCAGTATATAGCATGCTTGTATTGTTTGCTGATCGTTGAGAGAGAAAATTGCTAACACAAGCGGGATTGGAAAAACTCAACAGGGATCTACATCAACCATCTGGAATAAGGTATGTTTCGAGATCCTTTAGTGTGATATATTCTATTTCTATTACATATTGGGAAGGGATTGGATTTTGCAGTTACGCTGTCTATTGTGGTACACCCCAAGCCATAGGAAGTTTTCTCTGTAACAGAATTGGAAACCATACTAGGGAGTTCCTAGTCATTTCTTTTGGGGGTTTTGTAGGCATTCAATGTTCTTGAATTGCTCTGATTTCTCTGTTTCTGAGTCGGGTTTGGGGGCATGTTTGCCTAGTAGTATCTTATAGGAGTAAATTTTGTCTTAGCTTGTTCGTTTACCTTATTTTTATCTCTTTTTCTTCATGTACATGGGTTTTGCTTCCATAGTCACGTGTACACGCGGGTTTTCCTTGAATAGATGTGTATATATGCGGATTTTCTGCAAATAGTCGCGTATGCCCTGATTTTTGCCTTTTTGGGGAAGATTAAGTGTTGTTGGGTGAGTCTGGATGATTTCTGAGTCTTCTTGGATGCTTCTGGAGTCTATGTACACCGCTGTTTATGACCAGAGATGCTTTTTAGTTTAAATTTTTGAAAATGTTCTTGTCATTTCATTTTCTATTTTTTGTTTTGGGATTAGTGCATTAGGTCTCTTTTACCTTGGTGCTTTGCTTGGGTGTTGTCTGGTAGTGCTTGTAGAGTCATACTTTTGATTTTTATCTCATTTAATTCAAAAAATACAAAAGCATTTGCTTTTTGCATCATTATGGATTGTTTTCATTTTGCATTTGCATGGTACTTGCATTAGGTTTGCTTGGAGAGTATTAGTCAGATTTTCATATAGGAATGATTGCATATTCATTTGAAGGAAAATTTTGCACTTCACACAGTAGCATACCCTATTCTTCATTTCGACACAGTGCATTTGCATTGATTGTTAGGTGTGCATTTTACTTCTTGTTGCGTCATAACATCATTAGTTGCACAACCGTTTTCCTTTTTGAGTAACAAGCAAATTAAAATCAATGCATAATAAAATGAATTACACTCTTTTCTTTTATAGGGTGCACCAACAAGATTAGGTTTTAAGGTCTTGGAATAGTTCATTATGAGTAAATTCTCCAAGACCACTAAATGAAAAATTTATGTGTCTGTCCAGGTGAGAATATGAAATTTCTTTATATAATTAGTGTTCTCAAGATCCTCCTCTTACAAGGGAGTTAAGCACGAGGCAGTGCGAGCGGTTATGATTGGGATGACCCCTGGTTGTAACTGAGTAGCACCGAAGATATTTCTAGGATTGTATTCATATTTGGGGGATCTTTCGAGAGTTTCGGGCTTTGCTACCCTGCCCATATGGTCAATCCTGCCTGCGACTGTCCACCTGAGCATTGATTATATTGAGGTGACCTTAGTTTCCTTACCTAGGTTATTGAGGGGGTACTTCGCAGAGGTTATTTTGTAGGTCTCCTAGCCAGGTAGGGGTCAGACAACACAGTCGCTATATGTGTTGAAGCTGAGGGCCACTATAATTGGTTACAAACCTCCACTTGTTGTGTATGGGAGTCTCAAGCCTCTCCTAGGTGAGACATACCTGCTTCATTCGGGAGCTCACATATCCTACCCTTGTTTTCTTGTGATTTGGCTTTACATTTTATAGGTGTGTGCTCTATGCACGATAGTTTGTCTAGGGTTTGCGTTATTAGATCGAGTCTTTTCATTTTTTGAGTCATTGTGGATTCGAGCGGGACACTTCACTGTTCTCGTCATTTAGCAGGATTTCCGCCTTCCACGTCTCCTCCTCCTTTGGGAGAGAGAAATAGACAGTCCAGGCGGACTACTTCTCACTTTGATTCACACACTATGGGAGATCATGAGGATGAGATTCTAGATATGTCCTCTCCACCTCATGATGTGGGGGAGGAAGATCCTACTCCCTTATATGATCCTTCACTGGAAATACCTTCACATTCTAGTTAGCATCCCTCATTCACAGGTCGCTGGTATTGGTTACTAGGCGACGAGACTCATTATGAACCCACAAGCACTAGTCATGTTCATTATGGCATGTCTGATATTCCTACACTCGATTCAACACATCATGTCGAGTTAGAAGTTGAACCAAGCACTACGCCTGGGGGCACTCCTATTCCTTTCCATGCGGAGAGATTTGGGAGCACTAGTCACATTGCACCTTCCATCCCAATGGTGGAAGCAACCTCACATGTCTGTCCTAGGCCTAGTGTTAGTAATCATATGTGGATACCAGAACCGAGATGAGTGACCACTGGGAACACCACTTACATTCCTTCACATGTCCCTTCGTCCTCGAACCCTACTCCTTTGAATGCATTTTTGACTACCCTTCCTCCCCCTCATTCTCATGGTCCTTCGGGCCAGAATATTGCTACTAGCCATGTTCGTACTGGGACTGCTTGTGCGATAGTATCTTAGAGTTAGGTACCTCCTGTTGTGTCAGGAGGTCATATCCCTATTTTTGGATCATCTTATGGTCCATCTCAAGCAGTTCCCCATATCCCTAACTATGGACATTCTCATGGGACACTTTATGGAGCTTCTCATGGACCACAGTATGGACAGAACTATCAACCCTATGGGTATAGGTATCAATAACCTACTTACTCTTCCAATTATGGCTTTGTACCCCGCATCAAAATGCTTCCATGCAGCCCTATATGGATCAAATGGGAAGAGGTTATTATGGCCAAGGCCATGGTATTTATAGCAATCAACCTTACATGAACCAGAAATATCAGGGAGCGTGGCATAGACCAACTCAACCTAGGCTCCCTTTCCTCGCAACATTGAACTTACTTGTCTTATCGAGACTTATGAATGATCCGGTATCTCATGACCCGGCCTGGCCAGCCGTCCTTAACAAGCTTCCTTCGGACATTCCCAAGTTCGAGGGAAGAGATGGAGAAGAGCCTAGTGAGAATGTCACTACTTTTCACCTTTAGTGCTCTTCCAATTCCTTACATGATGATTCAATCTGTTTGAGGCTATTTCAACGCACCCTCACCGGGCCTGCAATGAAATGGTATATAGAGTTACCAAGGGGGGCATACGTTTTATTTGATGACCTTGCTATGACTTTCCTCAATCAATTCCAACTACCCGTACATTATGATGTTGGTACTGAACTCTTGTCGACATTTCGACAAGACAAAGCCACACATATCTCAGATCATATTCAAGAGTGACGTAGACAGAAGCGGTTGATTAAAGAATTTATACCACTGGAATTTCTCCTTGAGTGGTTCCTCAAGTCATTGTTACCTTAAATCACGAAGGATGTTTCTACATCTGAAGTCCAAAATGAGGAACAAGCAATATTTAAGGCACAAGAGTTGGATTTGATCTACGCTCAATACGGACTTTTGTATGAGATTATACCTAATGCTCCACGATCTAGTTTCGATCCCAAGATCAAGCCTGGGCCACATGCTGATGGCATTGTGGGCTGTACAAGTACCAAACCTGTGAATTCGGTTGTGAAACAAGTGAGCCAATTGTCAATTAATAAATCCATGTCGGGACAAGCCACGACTTTGTCTCAACCTACCCAATCGGCGAGTGTACTTTCTGTGCAATCGTCAGATCAAAAGGGCAACTAGCAGCCTGGAAGGAATAAGAAAAAAGGAAAAAATAATCATAAGGGTGGGAATAAGAACGAGAATGCTAATTATAATGACAAGAACGCTTATATTGCTAGGGGGGACAAGCAGACTAAAGGTAAGGTAAATTTTCCTTGCAAGTTATGTAAGGAGGACCACCTCACTCACCTGTGCCCTCATATGGAAGATGCCTCAAGTTTCATAGCACAGGGCCCAACTGTGCTAACTAATCCTTTACCCAACAATCAAAATATGAACTCGAGGACCATTGATCCTCATTGTGCATCGAGTGGAGATCAAAATCCACCAGAGGCTAATGCTGGTCATGGTTGTGTCAACATGGTGCACGCTACTAAGGTTGTGACTTGTGCGAAGGATTATGGTTCGTCACAATCGGACCTTGGAAAGGAAACCGCTACACCCGAGAGCCATTTGTGTATCGAAAAACCTATGAATAAACCTGAAGTTGCACCTCGCATTCCTAAGGGAGTCCTAAAGCGTTCAAGGCATAATCCTAATGCCCGAGCCACCCAGAACTATTCCATTGTCGAAGATTTGGGACAAAATCTTTGTGCGCTATCCACGCTTGAAGTACTTCATACTTGTCCTCCACAGAGGAGAGCATTTCTTTCTGCTCTTGGGGTTAATGATGATAACTCTTCTTCCATTATCAAATTTGAAACCATGGGAATACAGCCTCGCTTGCCTTACTACATGTCTCTTTTGATTCATGTAGAGTGTCTTAATATGACCGTCAAACACACAGTTATTGATGAAGACACTGCTGCTTCCTTGATGTCTTTGTCATGTTGGAAGGGTTTGGGTTCTCCCGAGTTGTCTCAATCTGCTACTATGTTGACAGCTTTTGATGGTAGATCATTTCTACCACACGATATTATTCCTTCTCTTAAGGTCCAATTGGGAGGGAAGACCATCGCGATTGAGGTTGAGGTGGTTGATGCGTCCCTTGACTACAATCTTTTGCTGGGCCGGAATTGGATGGATAGTATGAAACCCATAGCCTCTTCTCTCTTTTGAGTGGTATACTTTCCATTTAATGGGAAGATCGTTATGATTGATCAGTTGTCCTTTCGTAATCCGAGTGTTAATGCATCATTGGGAACTTCTATCCCGATTATCGATCATTCTCAGCTGAAAATTGGGAGTGTGGGTGTGGGTATGTATCCGTCTCTTATGGGAGCCTTTAGCTATCCTGCACCCGTTCTTATGATCAGATCTAGTTTTGGTGGGGCTTTGTCCTCGTTGAATTCGGTGTATTTTCGCACTACCCATATGGAAGATCCTTGGATTCTTCCTTCACTGAGTCCTTCGATTGGACCTATCGAAACGAATGTGCTGTTGCCTGCAAAGATGGTAGCATATCAAGGAAATCTTGATCAAGTTGTAGAGCCTAGTCCTTCCTCTTAGTGAACGGAGGAGGAGGACTTGTATGTGCTGCTTGCATGGGAAGTTGAGTCCTCTCACACACATGATTGCCTCGATGATGTTTTTCCATCAGATGAAGCCATTATTGAGGCCATGTCTGGGGTTGAGCCACCTTGGGAAGAATTACATCATCGATCATATTTTCTTCCTGAACTCGACCATATGGAGCGTGATGAATTTTGGGAGATTCTTAGCGAGAAGATTGGTAGTCCTGCGGTTCCATTGAGCTCTCCTGGTTAGATGGTCGATGGGAACATGGCGAATTTATCACCTACTATTCTTATCAATATTTCTCGTGATCCTGGCAAAGTTGAGAATGTCTACATTGGGGCGAGTTTCTCCCCTGATGAGATCAAGGAGTATACCGAGCTATTTAAAGAGTTTCATGACATCTTTGCTTGGTCATACGAGGAAATGCTAGGTATTGACCCTCATATTGTTGAACATGATATTAAGACCTATCCGAATGCGAAGCTGGTTCGACAACGTTTGTGTGCAGTGAATCCTAGAAAAGCACCCACTATTAAGGCCGAGATAGAGAAACTGTTAAAAGCCGGTTTATCTATCCCATTCCCCTGACGGAGTGGGTTTCAAATCCCATTCTGGTTGATAAGAAGCAGGGAGCGATTAGTATATGCACTGATTTCTGTGATTTAAATCGTGATTGTCCTAAGGATAATTTCTCCACACTATTTATTGATCAAATTTTGGATGAGTGTGTGGGAAGCGAGGTATTCTACTTCATGGATGGTTTTTCCGGATATAATCAGATTCAGATCAAACCCAAGGATCAACATAAGACTGCATTTATTTTTGCTTGGGCTACTTTTGCATATCAGAAGATGCCTTTCGGCCTTAAAAACACCGGAGCTACATTTTAGCGGGCTATGACCTTAATTTTTCATGATCTCAAAATGATTATCGAAGTGTATTTGGATGACCTTGCTGCTCATTCTTGTTTGAGAGTGCGTCATCCATACCATTTGAGGTTAGTTTTTGAAAGATGCCGTCATTACGAAGTGCGTTTAAATCCTCATAAATGCATCTTTTGTGTGACTGTTGGTCGCTTGCTAGGGTTCATCGTATCCAAGGAGGGTATAAGGGTCAATCCCTTAAAGGTTGAGGCAATACTTCAATTGTCTCCCCCGCGTAATATTAGACACCTTCAGTGTTTGCAAGGCATGGAAAATTTCTTGCGGAGATTCGTAGTTAATTTTGTCAACTTGACTAAAGGATTTATGTATCTTTTAAAGAAGGACACTCTTTTTTGCTGGGATGAGTGAGCCTAGGAGTCCTTTGATGCTCTTAAGTAAGCCTTATCATCGGCCCCCATTCTTAGTCCACCTAAATATAGCCATGATTTCTTGATTTATGTGGCCGCGTCCATGGAGACGGTTGGTATGGTTTTGGTTCAGGAGGATGAGGAACTCCACGAGCATGTCATATATTATTTGAGCGGAAACCTTATTGATGCAGAAATATGTTATTCCCATGTGGAGAAGCTTTCCTTGGCCACCATTCATGTGGTTCAGAGATTGAGACATTACATTTTCCTTCGTCGAACCTTGGTTGTAGCTCATATCAATCCATTTCAGTTCATCCTCACTAGAAGGATGATTGGGGGAAAATACAATAAATGGATTCTTATTTTGTAAGAGTTCGATCTTGAATTTGTTTCGGTGAAATCAAAGAAATCGTTGATCTTTGCGGAGCTCATATCTAATTTTCCAAGTTTGGAGGAGGAAGAGGTTTATGAGGATACATTTGTCGATGAGCATATTTTCCTTATCTCAACTTTGGACCCATGGTATGGGGATATCATTGTATATTTACAAACATTGAAGGTCCCTACTCACCTTTCACGGGATGAGCGATGACGATTATGTAATGTAGCTAAGAACTAACTTATAGTGGTAACACTTTGTACCGCCGTGGGGTAGATTCCATTTTACATTGTTGTTTAACCCATGATGATGCTGAGGTTGTGCTAAATGATTGCCACAGAGGGGCGTGTGGTGGTCATTTATCTCGGATTTCTACAGCCCAAAAAATCTTGAGAGTAGGATATTTTTGGCCGTCAATCTTCAAAGATTGTGTTAATGCGGCCAATAAGTGTCACCCTTGCCAGGTGTTTGCACATAATATGCTCTCACATCCAGCCCCATTACATCCTATTGTCACCTTCGGTCCCTTCACCAAGTGGGGGCTTGACTTTATGGATTGCAACCCAGCTTTGACTAGGGGGCATCATCACATTATAGTGGCTGTCGATTATTTCATGAAATGGGCAAAGGCTATGCCCACGGTTAAATCCGACGGTGAGACAGTCGCGTATTTCGTTTTCAACCAAATTATTACTCTATTCGACATTTTGAAAGAGCTTGTCATTGACCATGGTAGGCACTTTCAAAATAAAATGATGGAAGAGTTGGCTTCAAAGTTAGGGTATAGGCATGAGCACTCCTCTTCTTATTACCCTCAGGTGAATGGACAGGTTGAAGTAGTGAATAAATCACTTAAGTCCATTCTCCAACGGACCATCGCACAAAGAAAGTCAAATTGGCATATCATGTTATATCCTGCTTTGTGGGCCTATAGAATTGCGGTTAAGACTACCACTGGTTTCTCTCCATATCAGCTTGTACATGGGGTGGAGTTTGTCTTGCCAGTTGAATGTGAAATCCCTTCTCTGAAGCTAGCTATAGAAATTTTACCAGACACTTCCACATTGGAAGAACGTTTGGTCCACTTAGAGCAGCTTGATGAGCAACGTCGAGATGCCTTAGTGGCTTTAGAAGTAAATAAGCGTCGTGTCAAGGTCCAATATGACAAGTCTATCCATTTGAGGAAGTTTAGTGAAGGTGATTTGGTCCTGTTATGGGATCAAGCTAAAGAACCCTTGGGGGAAGGGAAGTTTAATCCCATGTGGCATGGTCCTTACGTGGTTAAACATGTGTTAGAGAAGGGCGCCTACAAGCTTGTGGATTATGAAGGGACAGCCTTGGTAGAGCCTAGAAATGGGATCTATCTTAAAAAATACTATGCATGATCTTCAGCCAAGGCTGATTGTTGTATATTATTGTATAGTTTTTGAATTGCATAGTTAGGTTTTCTTATGGTGATCGGGTTTGTTGATTAGCTTCCGTTTCTTATGGAAGATGTCGATGGAGTCTTTCATTTACATAGGGTTCGTAGATGGTGCTAGCCGTCACACTCAAAACTCAGCTTCGACTGCTTGGGTGATTTATACTCCTACGGGTCAAGTATTGTCTTCAGGAGGCATATGTTTACGGCCTACTTCGAACAATGTTGCTGAATATAGTGTCGTTATTGAGTTATTGCATGATGCCATTTCACATGGTGTTCTCTCTCTTGAGGTACATCTTGATTCACAGTTAGTGGTTTCATAGCTTAATGGGTCGTATCATATTAGGGATCCGATATTATTACAAATATTCTTACGTGTGAGATTTCTAGAATGACAATTTGAGAATATTACATACATTCATGTTCCAAGAATTTTTAATCAAGTTGTTGACTCATATGCTAACTATGTGTTAGATTGGCATTTGTTTCATAGACCATAAGCACATCACAAACATACATTTTTGCACACATGTAAATAAATAAAACTGATCATCATAAAAGTTTTTTCATTAATATCCAAAAAGTGACATCATAATACATAAGTGTCATAATACAAAATTGAGGCTTCCGAGCCACCAAAATATAATACACGGTCGTACAAAAAGGAATACTCTCAGGTCTCTAAGCCTGAGGAGGAGGGGGGTTTTGATCATGGTAGCACACTACGGCTCTAGCTAGCCATCGGAATAATTGAACCCATGCCCATGGTACACCAACCACCTGGCACTGCATGGCCTCAGGCAAGTCATCGACTTGTGCCATGGGTACCCTGTGCATCAAGTGTACAAAGTTTGTGTGAATGCTTTGGAGCGTCCGCTACGCATCCACACCCATGACATCGTCTCCTCTTCCCCTCTGTCGATGACGAGGGAAACCATTCGGTCGTCGTGGTCCAACATCTGCATACACATGACAGATTGTCACTATGTGTCGTCACACCAAAACATATCTTTTGAGTCAATATATCAAAAAACACAAAAATTTAATAATTCAAAAAACTTAAAAAGTGGGTTTGGGATTCATTACCTATGTCACCATATGCCACTCTTGGTGGTAGGGGCATGCTTGGATATCCACAAAAGTCTATCCCTGCATAGGGGTAGTCATCGATGGCAATGATCTACCTTCGCCACCATGGAAAGAAGTCTGTTGGGTAGGGGTTAGACACCCTACCTTTGCCCAGTCTGCACATAACATTTTCACAACATCGTTGGGCCGGATCTCGAACTTCGTGTGGAGGAATGTCCACTCTAGGGCTTAGCCCTGGTACATGCTCAGTATGCTTCCAAAACCGAAGTTTCGTACCCTGCCCATTTTGCAGTCACTGAGCTGCTATTTCATGTTGCTCTACAGTGCCATGTTCCAGTCATACACTATGGGTCTCATACACTCCACTGCATAGAACATCCGCGGCTGAGAGGCCTGGTGGAGTGAAGCTAATCCGACTATCCTACCTAATACCAATAGTATGGCCTTTAGTCCCAGAACCTGGATAGAGTTTGTTAGGATTTGACTCCCAATCTTTTTTGTGTCTGGAAAGCAGTACACCTCAATGTACTCATCAATAGTCAATCCACTTCCTGGCCCACGATATCAGATATTTACCACCTCTCCTCGTCGGGATAAACTAGTGATAAATTATATGTCCTCAACTTATATGCTGAGCGACATCCTGTCAATGTGAAAAGTCTTAGAGTCTAGATCCCAGTAATCCACTAGCAGATGGAGGAGTCTTGGTTTGGCCCTCAGGCTGCCAAGACATCAAAAATTATACAAACCACATGCCCGTAATGCTTGTTGGGCCATAAGATCACCTTGCATGGCCTTTTCCACATCACCATGTTCTCTCTCCCTCCACTCTAACACCATCCTACACAAAAAACAAGATTTTTGATTAGCATTTGCCTTGGAAAACCTTATTTGCGGCCTCATACGTGACTGTTTGCAAAACAGCCGTGTATGTATGTGGGTTTGGGTGTAGGAAAAAACCGCGATACCCGTGTGGGACGAAGCGCACAACTTAAGATGGCCTAAAAAATTAATTGGACCATGAAAAATTAAAAAATTTGCATGAAATAGGAAGAGGAGGACATGAGGAGTTACCTGGATCAAACGGTGTCGAATTTCATCGGATGATGCTCCCGGAATTCGCATTGGAAGTTTTGAGCTCAAATGGGTAAAAATTTCAAATGATATGGAATTTTTAAATTTTTTACTATTTATATATATTTTTTGAAATTTTTTACCCACTTTCTATAGTTTTTGACCATTTTGGACCGTTTTGAACTGATTTGATGATGTAGGAGTCCGTTTTGAGTGCGGTTTGACAGTGGTTTTGACCTGTTCATGCTGATTTTAGGTATTATGTCTAAACTGGCATATAGGTTAGGTTTCACATCCATTTTCACTTTGCATGACCTTATGACCGTTTCATTATAACCTTAGGTACAAACCCATTCTATCTTGTCACGAAACCTTCTTGTTGCTTTTAGAAGTGACATGATATGAATGGTAGAGCTTGATCATACATGGGTACTCTAGTTAGCTCCTATTTTTCATTTGGTTACCATGCCGACATTTTTCCTTTTGGGTGTGGGAGTCCTTTGTATAGTACCACCATGACTCTGCGCAAGAGCCTCATACTCCTCTTGATATTTTTTGCTGGCCTTTTCCCCAGGACTCCCTTATGTCAAGTTCTAATTGCATTATCATGAGTTTTTCTTGCCTTATTGAGCCTTATGCCGGCTTCCCTGACTTTGATTATCAGGCATATAGCTTGAGCTTGTCTCATGTCTAGCCAAGCAGAGCCATTTTATATATATTTTGCAGCTTGGTTCCGCATTTTTACCAGGAGGGGACTTTCCCCCAAGCGTCGTTATCCTACACATGTTTCCTTGCATTGAGCATAGGTATGTTCCATTGCTTGGAACTAGTTTGTTTGCCCCTTGACACTCGTCTCCTCCTAGATTTGTAAATATAAAGAACTTTAATTCTTTTTCAAGCTTTTCAAATATTTGAAAAATTCCAAAAAGATCAAAAAACCAAAAAGCTGGACAGGAAAAGATGTTATCTTTGGCAACATTCGAGTCGTGTCGCCTTCGAATAGAGCACTGTATATCACATCCATTGGTTGGGTTAATAGTTTGACTTTAGGATATGTACTCATTTCTTTGAGTTTATCTCCACCGACTGGTTAAGCTTCCATTCCCTATGGAGCCTCTGTCGATGCCTCCTGTGTTGCAGAGATGTCCCAGTTTTGTATATTGAGTCTATGCTACCTACATTCAGTCACCATTCACCTTTATGCTCTTGTTTGAAAGAAGTTGAAGGCTGAGTCATCCATTCCTCAGTTTTTTTGACTTTGCATGTCGACCATTCCCAGTACTGGTACTGGTTCGAGCACATTATGATCGAGCCCTTCCACATTATACAGCTTTGTTGAGTACCTCGTGTTGGATGATGGGGGATGCCTTAATGCCCTCCTTCCGGCGGATTTTATCCCATCAAATTTAGATCATTTATTCTGGGATAGGATTCTAGAGTCATTTGAGTGCCTTGAGACTTACAGTCATTAGTGGTAGGTTCTCTCACCATCGACAGTTTTGGGAATACATCAATGTCCCTTGATCGATGTATTCTTTCAAGTGTTCAACCTCAACACATTTATTCACACTTGTTAGATTGCACTCTAGTACCTTGATTCCCATTTTCATTATCGGTGGGTGATCTCGCATCTGTTAACGGTATACATCAATGACTGGTAATTAGATGATGGATTACTATGTTCGACCTCAACACCTCTATTCACATAGTAGGACATGTACTTGTAACAGATTGTGTAGAAGAATTTCTAGATTGGTGGAATTATGCTACCTCCTTGATCATTCCAGTGTTCATGAGATTTTAGCTCTCATGACTTGATTCCAGTGTATGTCAGATATCTTCAGCCATAATGGAGATCTTGATCCATTGTATATCTTCAACCATTATGGAGATCTTGATCCATTGTATATGTTCAGATTTCATGGAGATCATGATCCTTTGTATATCTCCATCATGGATATTTTGATCTATCTATATTGTACATGGTTATGACCACACATGTCATATTTTGTATCATACCTATTCATGGCCATTGTACTCTTATGTATCCGGGACTGCTATATGTACTTGCAGTCATATGTAGAGATATTTGTACTATATTGTTGGATGGCTGGTTCTTATACTTGGTTCTTCATCACTCCACTTTTGGGATGGACTTATAATGTATTTCAGCCATCGTATCACCCCTCTGACCTCACAAATTAGGGGGCATCTGTTACAACTGATTTTACCACACATGGTAGATCACACATTTATGGCCTTCCCTGTCCCTCTGTAGACTCTTTGGATCCCATGGACCATTTTTGTACCTTTGATGTTTCCAAGATCATCCCTAAAAACACATGTTATTTGCTATACATGACTTTTAAACCCTTTCTCGTGTATATACATGGATATAACCCTCAAACCCGCGTACATCGGGATGTGTGCAAATGGCCAAATGTTTTGGAGTTTTCCTTGATGTGGATCTGAGTCACTTGTCTCTTGGCCTTCCATATGCCTCGAGATCACTCGGATTTGACCTTCCATTACCCCATTGAAGCACTATATAAGGAACCCTATGGATACATTGAAGGGGAGGAATTGATTTTGTGGATGAAGAAGTGAAAGCACTTGGCATGTGGATGCCTTTGGGATAACAAGGTGGTAACACACCCATAAGGTGTTGAACGACTGATGTAATCATTTCATGAGTTTTTTTACAGTGATCTATGTGGACACCCATGTCCAAATGGGAGGTAACAGACTTCTCGAATTATGAATGCTTCGCTTATCATAATATGGGACAAATTGCTATAAACTATCCCATGAAAGCATAACGAGTCAAAAATAAGAAAAAATTTAAGGTCCATGCTGTTGAAGACAATGATCAAGAAGATGAAGAGAACGATAAGGAGGATGAAGAATCCTGTGAGAATATTTCTTTATCTCTGCAGTCACAGGTTCAGTCTCACTAGGGAATGACACTTGGATATCTACTTTGGACTCATGACAGGTTACAAGGACTTACTCTCATGTCTTGTACAAAAGGAGTCCCCACACAAAGTAGTGCTTGGAGATTATTACCAATATCCCCTCAAAGGAATGGGAGAAGCCTACTATAAGTTGGACTCTAAAAATTCAATGAAAATGAAGGATGTATTGTATGTCTAAGGACTAAAGAAGAACCTGCTTTTTATCTCAACCTTAGATAAGAAAGGGTTCAGAGTTGATTTTGTGGATGAAGAAGTTCTCATGTGGACAGAAGGAAAAACCATAGATGATGCAGTAGTAATTGGAGTTGAAGAAGGAGGACTCTACATATTAAAGGGACATGTAGATTCATCCTTAATGACTATTACCATAAGCCCATGTGAGATATGGCACGTAAGGATTGCTCATATACAATACAACATTGCCAATTGTGAGCAAGGTTGTGACTGGTTTACCAGAGATTTAGATAGATCATGAAGGAGTGTGAAAAGGATGTGCACAAGGAAAGAATACCAAGAAACCTTATCAAAATAGTGGCAACAAAGCAAAAGGGATCTTATATATTATCCATTCAGATATATGTGGTCTAATGCAAACTACTTCATTAAGCGGGTATGTTTACTATGCTTCCTTTATTGATGATTAATCTTGCAAGATTTGGATATATTTCTTGAAAAAGAACTTGAATGAAGTGTTTGAAAGGTTCAAAGAGTTTAAGGCCCTGTCAGAAAGCCTCTCTGAAAAATGGATCAAGACATTGAGGTCAGATAATGGAGGAGAGTTCACATCAAATGAATTCAATGAGTACTACAAAGAAGTTGGTATTAAGAGTGAGCTCACAATTCCCTATAATCCACAACAAAATGGTGTGGCCGAAAGAAATAATAGATCTATCATGGAAGCTATGATACATGATCAAGATATACCTATGTACCTATGGGCAAAAGTAGCTAGAACAACAATATATGTACATAATAGAATCTCCCATAGTGCCCTTGGGAATAAGACTCCAGAAGAGATGTTTACCGTAGAAAATATTGAAGTAAGTCACCTAAAGATATTTGGTTGTTCAATATACATACACATTCCCAAGGAGAAAAGGTAAAAGTTAGATCCTTTAGAAAAGAAGGGATTGTTTGTAGGATATAGTGAGCAATCAAAAGATTATCGAATATATATCACAGGATATCATAAAATTGAATTAAGCAGAGATGTTACCTTTGATGAAGATACAACCTTCAGAAAATCAAAGAATGACAAGGAAGATGAAAAGGAGCATGAAACTCCCAGATCTATAGAAGGTACTAAACCAGTTAGGAACGAAGAAGAATATCAGATGCTTGAGTATCATGATATGATAGAACCTCAGAGTTTTGAATAATTTCCCAGTGAAATGATCTCACAAAAGAGAAGACATGCCTGGGATCGTGAAGTAATCAAAGAAGCAAAAAGACATGGTGTCCCAGAAGGAACCATCGAAGAAAGAAAGAACCAACATGTTTTAAAGAAGCAACCAAGAAGAAGGAGTGGGTTGATGAAATGGTGGAGGAATACCAATCCATTATAAAGAATGATGTATGGGAAATAGTACCAAGAACAAAAGACAAGCCAGTGGTATCCTTGAAATGGATCTTCAAAACTAAGCACTCAACAGATGGAAATGTAGAGAAGTAGTACAAGGAAATATTCATAGCTCGTGGATTCTCCTAGAAGGAAGGAATCGACTATGAGGAGACCTTTGTACTAGTAGCTAGGTACATCTCAATTAGAACCATCATGTTGATTTTAGTTGTCATTGATGTCAAAGACGTTCATTAATGTCAAAAGAAGTGATGAAGTGGATGTTGAGTATTGTCATTGATGTCAAACGAGTTTAGTAATACCAAAGGGATAACTAGCAGCATGGTTGATAGATTCTGTGTTTGAGAATAGAGTCAAATGGAGATTAGTAAGTCCTATAGGAGTTAGAGAGGTAAAATAGGCCAATCAAAGATGTATCAGGACTGAGAGTAAAGTGGATTCCAACCTTTGATCCAAGGTTGAAGGTGGAAGACCAGTGATGCTCCTGTTATGTGTCAATGCACTATTGTTCTAGGTATGGTGGTGTGGCAGAATACATATGGAATCTTCCTTGGACAAGGGAAGTATGTAGTAGAGATCCTGAAGAGGTTCAGGATGATGGACTGCATGGCTACACCTATGGCATCGAACCTGAAGCTATTGAGTGATGCTTCTTTAGAGATGGTTAATGCTACGATGTATCATCAGATGATTGGGTCATTAATGTACCTGATGAACACGAGACCAGACATTTTCTTTGCTGTGAACACCTTGAGCCAGTACTTGACAGATCCGAGAAGTGTTCACTTGATTGCTGCAAAGCATATTCTGAGGTACCTGAAGGGTACAATTGATTATGGGATCAAGTATGATGCGAATCAGAAGATTAACCTGGAGGGTTATGTTGATTCAGATTGGGTAGGCATTGCCATCGATAGGAAGAGTACTTTGGGATGTTGCTTCAGTATGGGATTAGGTGTGATCTCTTGGTTAGCAGGAAGCAATCTTGTGTGGCACTGAGTACAGCTCAAGCAGAGTATGTCGCAGCTTGTTCAGCTAGTTGTGAGGCAGTATGGCTGCGGAAGCTACTGTCTGATATATTTGATCTCCAGTTAGATGCTACTTGTATACGCTGTGACAACCAGAGTTGCGTGAAGTTGTCAAAGAATCCAGTGTTCCATGACAAGTTGAAGCATATCGAGATCAAGTATCACTATATCAGGGATATGGTGCAGAGAGGAGTAGTGAAGCTCCTGTATGTTGCGACGGAGGAACAGATAGCTGATGTATTGATGAAGCCATTGGCTAGGCTGAAGTTCGAGTACTTCAGAGAGAGACTCGGTGTTCTCCAGATCGAGGCTTCCTCTCAGAGACAGTGATGAGTCCCAAAGCCATTCTGATGAGCAGGTCAGATGTAAGGGCTGAGCCATTCCGTCATGGTGAGAGGATTCAGTTCCTTCCATGTCAGATATGAGTGTTAGAGATCCAAAGCCATTCTGACGAGTAGGTCAGATGTAAGGGCTGAGCCATTCTGTCATGGTGAGAGGATTCAGTTCCTTCCATATCAGATATGAGTGCTGATTGCCATTCTGAGAATGGAGGCACCTGGTCAGTTACAAGGAACACTCAGTCTGGGACTGAGACAACCATTCTGATGAGCAGGTTAGATGTAAGGGCTAAGCCATTCTATTCATGGCTAAAGGATTAAATTCCTCCCATGGCAGATGTGAGAGTTGGCCATTCTATCGAGTAGGACAAATTTAAGGGCTACCGCCATTCTGACGAGCAGGTCAGATGTAAGGGCAGTGCCATTTTGTTCATGGCTAAAGGATTTAGTTCCTTCCATGTCATATATAAGTGCAGAAATCTCTCTTCATTGTGGTTGAGAGTCTTCCATCATTGTGGCGGAGGTGGCTCCTACCTGGATGGGATTGAGCCATTCTGACGAGTAGGTCAGATGTAAGGGCTGTGCCATTCTATTCATGGCTAAAGGATTTAGTTCCTTCCATGTCATATATAAGTGCAGAAATCTCTCTTCATTATGGTTGAGAGTCT
>LPNX011160326.1:0-20951 GCA_001517045.1 Pseudotsuga menziesii | reverse complement strand
GCCTCCCAGGATCGTGGGATTCATTCATTCGAGGAATGTGTGCCAGAAGGAAGTGGTTACTTTCAGCAAACTCCAAGAAGAAGAAGAAGCTTGAATCATAAATAGAGAAGAGAAGATGGGAGCAATTGAAGATCAAGCGCTCACCTTCCAAAGAAGATCCCTCAATCGATGAGGAATATGAAGATCTCAACTCTTGAAGAACTTCTTATCCACTCTCAGCATTTGGATAAGAAACGATGCTATCATGAATGAAGAAGACGATGAAGCTGAAGACTCAAGAAGGAGTATACTGACGAAACAAATAAAGATAAGTATTCAATTGTCATTTCATGATATTGTTTTGTTATGCATTTGTTTATATTCAGTTATTGTATTATGCATGATAGGATGTTTGCATTAATGACAGTATACTACTAATATGCATATGGGTAAGTAGCTCATGGTGCTATACAAATTCTCCTTTGCTACTTATCTAGAATGAAACCTCTTTGCTGACATATTGGATTAGTGCACAATCCCAATGTTGTCCTGGTAGAGATGGAAGGCATCTAAAAAGTTTCAGTGAGATATGGATGAATGTTGTATTGGATAAAGTAGTTGCATGATCATATATTTATGCATAAGTATTTGCCAGTATAAATATTCCTTATGAAATATTTCTAACCATACAATTGCATTTGACTTGTAGGAAAGACCGCATACATAATCGCCTACAAGTAAAGAAGAATGAAGACTTGTTCCGAATAGCAAGTGACGACATTTCAAATTGAAGAATAATATGACGAGTGCAGTGACATCATTGATGTAGAACCTTCCAGCCACCAAGAAGAAAGGGAAGACCAGTTCTAGAAGAATGATGTCAGAGCGCAATATAGAGACCTGAAGAAAAGTTCATAGTTCCATCATGCAGTAGATGGAAACATCGTGGGATAACACATACATGATGAGCTTGAAGAATATCTTAACCTTTGCTACAAGGTTGATAGAGGATGACAAGCTCACAGATGGGTGCAAGATGAACCTTTGAAGAAGTTCAAGATAGAGGATCTTAGTATCCAGTGATCCTAGATGGATACTACTTGTCACTCCAGTACAGAATGTTTCAGTGCATAGAGTACGGAAGACAGAGGGAGTATGATGCTCCGCTTCAGAGGGAGTGATTGCAGAAGATCCTGAGGTTTGACATGGTACGACAGGATGGGCAGATTACTGATGATTCTAGGCTTTACTGAGAGTAAAGTGGATTCCAACCTTTGATCCAAGATTGAAGGTGGAAGACCAGTGATGCTCCTGTTATGTGTCGATGCACTATTGTTCTAGGTATGGTGGTGTGGTAGAATACAGATGGAATCTTCCTTAGACAAGGGAAGTATGCAGTAGAGATCCTGAAGAGGTTCAGGATGATGGACTGCATGGCTACACCTATGGCATCGAACCTGAAAGTATTGAGTGATGCTTCTTCAGAGATGGTTAATGCTATGATGTATCGTCAGATGATTGGGTCATTGATGTACCTGACGAACACGAGACCATACATTTGCTTTGCTGTGAACACCTTGAGCCAATACTTGACAGATCCGAGAAGTGTTCACTTGATTGCTGCAAAGCATATTCTGAGGTACCTGAAGGGTACAATTGATTATGGGCTCAAGTACGATGTGAATCAGAAGATTAACCTGGAGGGTTATGTTGATTCAGATTGGGCAGGCAGTGCCATCGACAGGAAGAGTACTTCGGGATGTTGCTTCAGTATGGGATTAGGTGTGATCTCTTGGTTAGCAGGAAGCAATCCTGTGTGGCACTGAGTACATCTGAAACAGAGTATGTTGCAGCTTGTTCAGCTAGTTGTGAGGCAGTATGGCTGCAAAAGCTACTGTCTGATATATTTGATCTCTAGTTAGATGCTACTTGTATATACTGTGACAACCAGAGTTGCATGAAGTTGTCAGAGAATCCAGTGTTCCATGACAAGTCGAAGCATATCGAGATCAAGTATCACTATATCAGGGATATGGTGCAGAGAGGAGTAGTGAAGCTCCTGTATGTTGCGACGGAGGAACAGATAGCTGATGTATTGACGAAGCCATTGGCTAGGCTGAAGTTCGAGTACTTCAGAGAGAGACTTGGTTTTCTCCAGATCGAGGCTTCCTCCCAGAGACAGTGATGAGTCCCAAAGCGATTTTGACGAGCAGGTCAGATGTAAGGGTTGAGCCATTCTATCATGGTGAGAGGATTCAGTTCCTTCCATGTCAGATATGAGTGCTAGAGATCCAAAGCCATTCTGACGAGTAGGTCGGATGTAAGGGCTGAGCCATTCTGTCATGGTGAGAGGATTCAGTTCCTTCCATGTCAGATATGAGTGCTGATTGCCATTCTGAGAATGGAGGCACCTAGTCAGTTACCAGGAACACTCAGTCTGGGACTGAGAGAGCCATTCTGATGAGCAGGTTAGATGTAAGGGCTAAGCCATTATATTCATGGCTAAAGGATTAAATTCCTCCCATGGCAGATGTAAGAGTTGGCCATTCTGTCGAGTAGGACAAATGTAAGGGCTACCGCCATTCTGACGAGCAGGTCAGATGTAAGGGCAGTGCCATTCTGTTCATGGCTAAAGGATTTAGTTCCTTCCATGTCATATATAAGTGTAGAAATATCTCTTCATTGTGGTTGAGAGTCTTCCATCATTGTGGCGGAGGTGGCTCCTACCTGGATGGGATTGAGCCATTCTGACGAGTAGGTCAGATGTAAGGGCTGTGCCATTCTGTTCATGGCTAAAGGATTTAGTTCCTTCCATGTAGAATATAAGTGCAGAAATCTCTCTTCATTATGGTTGAGAGTCTTCCATCATTGTGGTGGAGGTGGCTCCTGCCTGGATGGGATTGAGCCATTCTGACGAGTAGGTCAGATGTAAGGGCTATGCCATTCTGTTCATGGCTAAAGGATTTAGTTCCTTCCATGTCAGATATAAGTGCAGAAATCTCTCTTCATTGTGGCGGATGTGGGGCCAGCCTGGTTGAGAGTCTTCCATCATTGTGGCGGAGGTGGCTCTAGCCTGGATGGGATTGCGCCCTTCTGACGAGTAGGTCAGATATAAGTGCAGCGCCATTTCACAGATGGTAGTTGATTGTGCCTACCATGCTGGTGAATGTGAGTGCTGGGCCTTTCTGATGTGATTGTAGTTTACTACATGATCAGATGTGAGTGCTGGGCTTGCCTTTCTGAGGAGCAGGTGAGATGTAAGTGCTGGGCGAAGACCTACATGAGAGTAGGCCTACAACCAGCATGAAAAAGGGTTGGCTCTGTAGAACTTCCTATGACGAGATAGTACACACATGATGATGACCTGTGGAGATCCAGATCGAGCTATGATCTAGATCCAGTTATAATGACTCCGAGAGATCCAGATCGAGTGATGATCCAGATCCAGCAGTAGTGATCCAGATCTAGTGATGATCCAGATCTAGTCCAGTGATGATGATCCAGATCGAGTGATGATCCAGATCTAGTGATGACGTGCTATGATGATCCAGATCGAGAGATGATCCAGATCCAGATGACTTGAAGATGAAGATGAATTGAAGACAAAGATGACTTAAAGACGAGATGATCCAGTTGATGCAGAGAAGAAGACTAGTGCTGAAAATTGTGTTGAAAGAATACCTTCCTAGTTAAGAGGGAGTGTTGATGTATATGTAACTTCGGAATGTATTCTTCTATGTATATTATGTATTGTAACCCGATGTTTATTCCGGGATGTTTCTATTATGTATTTGAGTCATATTGTCTTACCCCGATGTTCTGATCGGGAGGATTATTAATGTGAACAAGTCATATGAAGTCATTAGGTAAGTCCCCACAGTTTCAGGGCACTTTGGTTATTATACACTAATTAAGGTGTAGGCTCGAGTAAGTAATTGTAAGTTAAGCCTACATGGTTGAGTGCACTTCAAGTCAACAAAAGAATATAAATAGAGAGTGAGAGTCTCTCTATTTATCACTTGTGAATTACATCACTTGCTCTCTCAAGTGTGGCGCACCTTTGGAGAAGGAATTACTTTGACTTGACAGAAGACAGAAGGCTGCTGTTGTGTTGGGAGGTCATCTTACTGTTTTGGTTTCACATCTTGTGGTGATACTATCTTAGAGGAAGTTGAGGGGTTTTCTCCATTTATGGTTTCCCCTATCAAAAATCTTTGTGTCTCTTGTCTCATGTGATGTGCTTATGTTATTGCTGTGCTTGTTATTCTCTCAGTGAAAAGATCCTAACATAATGCTAGCTTAAATGTTGAAAAACTGACAAATTCCACCGTTGATATTAATCCAATGATCAACAATAATTCTGCTGATTCAAATAGTGAGGTGGTTAACACCAATAGATGGATGTAGAATTTTATCAAATCTGCTTCACTTTGTTTGAAGTCCATCGTCGATTTGAGGAAGGTTAGATCCAATGATTGTCGGTAATTCCACTGATTCAACTAGTAAGGTGGTTAACAATAGAGGCTGGATGCATAATTTTAATGTAATCTGCTCTATAGTATTTGGAGTCCACCATCGATCGAGGTGGATCAAGATCTAACCGTCTTAAATGATTCCGATGATTCAACTAGCAAGGAAATTAACAACAAAGGCTAGACACGAAATCATTATGAGATCCAATTCATCGAAGGTTTGAAGTCCGCTCTTCGTTGAGCATTTCTCAATTTGGAAGATCGACGGTCCGTAAAACATCAACATAAGATCGACGGTGCAGAAGAAAAATGGCGAAAATCAGAAATCTCAAAATGAATGTTGAAAAAGTCACAAACTTGAATTCCGCAATTCGAAAGATCGACGGTCAGGATAAAACTCGAACGAGTTCGACGGTGTGGAAATATTGGTTCAGAAAGAGGAAATCGTGGAATTATATTTGGAAAAAGTCACAATATGCTATCCAATTTTTATATCAGATCTACAGGGAGGAAAAATCCCGATATAAAATCAATGGCTCAGGATGGCCATGGAAATGAAGAATGTAGAAGGTCACTACTGGAAGATTCACGAAGAGGTACGATCAATGAAATGGTGCAATGGTGAAGAGATGCATCCACAGGAATACATGAAGGTATTTATTGACATAATTATTGAAGGAAATAACTTGTCTCTATGATTGTGAATGACAGAGTCCAAGAAGTGAACAATAGACTGATAAAAATCAGTCTAGGGTGGAAGGGTGGTGCTAGGGCAGGCTATAAGTCTGTAAAGGGTGTTGTAGCATCCTTGTCTATTGTAGCAGGAAGAAACCCAGGGTGTTGCAGAATCCTTGTCTATTGTAGCAGATAGAAACCTAGGGTGTTGTTGCATCCTTTCTTTAGCAACAGATAAAGCAGTTTTGTAGATTCATTTTTTAATGAGTTGGAATTGGTGGTTTTCTCTTTGAATTTTCCACGATAAAATTTGTGTCTTAACCTATTTGATTCATTTTGTGTTTTTATTTTAAAATAAAAAGACAATACTGATTCACCCCCCTCTTAGCATTGTGGGATAATCCAACAATTGGTATCGGAGCAGGTTCCTTCACCATAGTTTAACCACTAGAAGGAAGATTCTATTTAAAAACCACTATGGATCAACATGAAGGTTTAGCCACTAACAATCCTCCAGTATTCATAGGTGAAAATTATGCATAATGGAGTGTGAGAATGAAGTGCCATCTGATGTCCCTTGGATGGAAGGTTTGGGAAGCAACTAAAAGGGAGTATAAAATAAATAAACAAGCACCGACACACAGTGTGGAACTATCCCAATATGAAGGTAATTCCAAATCCCTAAATGCAATATTGAGTGGATTAACAAACTCTGCATTTACTAAATTTATGCAATGTGATACTACTAAACAAGCCTGTGATAAATTAAAAATTATCTATGAAGGGGGATCTAAAGTCAAAGAATCCAAGCTTCATACATACAAAGGGAAGTTTGAGATCCTTAAAATGAAATAAGAAGAAAATATTGGGGAATACCTTCTAAGAGTAGATGAGGTTTTCAATGCTATTAGAGGTCTTGGAGGAAAGTTAAAAGAAAGAGAAGTGGTTAGCAAGGTACTAAGATCATTGCCAATGAAGTATGACTCAATAGTATCCACCCAAGAAGAATGAGATGATATTTACCTTGTGACATTAGATGAAATACATGGAATCCTCACTACATATGAGATGAGAATGGGACTAAATGAATCCTCAAGAAAAGAAACAACATTTAAAGCCCCATCCAAAAACCAATCAGAAAACCTAGACGATGAGGAAGCCCTTTTTATTAAAAAACTTGAGAAAGGTACTAGAAAATATAAAGTAAAGCTACCCTTGAAATGCTTTAACTGTAGAAGAATTGGACATTTTCCTTCAAAATGTTGGAATATAATAAACCCACTCATAAAATAATTAATCATTATTTGATTAATTTCCTACCCACTAGCTTAGATAGTTGGCATCCACTTGCACCTTAGAGTCAACACTTGCCATCTATATCCTAGGAATGATTTATTTCTGATTTTGGGTTGATCTTGACCACTTTATGGCCATCCAGAATTGGTAACTGTGCTTTACAATAGATTCTGTTTTATTCTGCTTTATTTGCTTTATCCTGCTTTTCTGTGGATAAGGTAAAGCTAGTAAACTAGGAAACTGGCAGCTTTTGTTGCCAACCCATCCTCCATTATTTTCTCTCCATATTCTAGGATTAGCAAGTCTTTCATTCACTCATCATCACTCACACATGCTATTGCTAATTCGTGAGATGCTTGATAGATTGGGAAAGTGCTTTAGACAACTATGGGGTTTATCATAATTAGCAAGCCTGCTTTATGAGCTAGTTTGAGTTGTCTTCTAGCAACTCTATTTTCCTTTATAAGGATGTATTACCTATGTAATAATATCAATGATAATTTATTGACCTTTCATTAATGTGTGTTCATTAATTCTTCTTCTTCTCTCGTTATGCTAATTATCTAAAATTCTATGTGAGGTTAATTATGTGCCTAGATCCTTAGCCTATTTATGAAATTCCTGATGCCATCAAGGCTTTAGAATTTCTACACAAATTGTACTTACCCTAAACAAGATGATAGTGATGAGAGAGAAACTTCAAAGTTCAAAAAGAGTAAAACAGGAAACAAGAATAAGTCCTATGGGAAAAAGAAAAATGTTTACACCATGGAAGATGGTGAGGATGCAGTTATAAGTGAAGATGAAGAAACTAAAATATTATTCATGGGTCTAGATACTCAGGTTTCAAATAGTGACTCAGATGTGGAAGGAGAAGTAGACTTAAGAGCTGAACTTGTTAGCACTCTTGAAGATCTTGAGAAATGTAGAAAAAATAACAAACAGTCAAATCATGTCATTAGTAAGTTGGAATCCCAAATTCTAGATTCCAAAAGGATTGAGGAGGACCTAAACTTAAAGCTCAGAAAAAGAATATAGGAATCTGAGAGACTTGAAGAATAGATCATGCAATTCAAGAAAAAGCTTGATGAAGGATCTTTCAAATCAAAGTTTGAGAACAGTTCAAGGATTCTAGATGACATCCCGAATAACCAAAGATCATCAAGTGATAGATTTGGTTTGTGTTTAAACAAAGAAAAGGAGATAGAATGTTTCTCTTTCACTAATTAAGGAGGAAATAAGAAAATCTATGCTGAAGAACTAAAGAGTTCAGTTAAAAAGGAAGAGAGCAAGAAAGCTGCCCTAAACTCTCAAGATAAAAACATAAATAATATGGTGCCTAAGAGACCAAATAGACACCAACTGATCTTTTTGGGTCATTGGTACGCTTGTAATAACTTTGGCCATAAAGCCTCAAATTGCAGAGCTTATGGGAAGGTTCATGAATACAAGAAGAAGTCATCAAGTGACAAACCAAAACAAAATCATAACCTTTTTACACTTCTTCAAAAATATGACATAGAGTGTTACAAATGTAATAACCATGGACATATGGCAAGAGATTGTAAACTGATGACTCCTACAAAGAATACTATTGCAATTAAGTCTCAAGACACAAAGTAGAAGAAGTATTGGAGGGAAAAGGAAGAGAAGGAAAGTTCCATGATTTCTCTATGTGCAACAGAAAAGCAAAACCTATGGCACTTGGATAGTGGGTGTTCAAAACACATGACAGGTGACCCAAACAAATTCATAAAGCTAAAAGATAATAAGGGTAAAGTCACATTTGGGGACAATATGTATTCCAAGATAATTGGAAAATGAACAACTGTTGTCAATAACAAGATCAAAGCAGAAAATGCATTACTAGTATAGAACCTCAAGCATAATCTCCTCAATGTAAGTCAAAGATGTGATCAAGGGCACATTTGTATATTTATTCAGAGAAATGTGAAATCAGGAAAAAGGAATCAGGAAGAGTTGTTGGCATTGCTATAAGAAATTCAAACAATGTATACATCCTAGAAAATGAAAATCAATGTTACTTAAGTATGGTTGATTAAAGTTGGTTATGGCATAGAAGGTTGGGACACTTAAATTTTGACAATCTTGTTAAAATAAGTAAGAAGGAACCTGTAAGAGATTTTCCTAAAATTGTAAATCTCTAAACTCAGTTTGTAAACATTGTCAACATGGGAAGCAAAATAGAGCCAGTTTTAAAACAAAAGCACATATGACTTCACACCCTTTGGAAATAGTGCACATGGATTTCTGTAGACCAACAAGAACTAAAATCCTGTAAGGAGAATATTATTTCATGTTGCTCATTGATGATTACCCAAGGATGACTAGGGTGACATTTCTCAAGGAAAAATCAGAATCTTTTGAGAAATTCAAAATATTCAAGGCAATGGTTGAAAATGAGACATATATGAAAATCAAATGTCTTAGATTCGACAATGGGGGAGAGTTTACTTCAAATGAGTTCAATGAGTTTTGTGAGACACATGGAATTAAGAGACAATTTTCAGCTGCAAAGACTCCTCAACAGAATGATGTTATTGAAAGAAAAAATAGAATAATCCAAGAAGCTGCCAAAACCACGCTTAATGAAGCAAAGTTGTCAGATGTATGTTGGAAAGAAGAGTATACACAACTATCTATATACTTAATAGAGGAAAAATCAGAGTGAATAAGGACAAGACCCCTTATGAACTATGGTATGAAAGACGAACCTCAATCAAATATTTCAAAGTATTTGGTAGTAATTGTTACATTAAAAGGAACGAGATGACCTTGTCAAGTTTGACTCTAGGACTGATGAAGGGATATTTCTAGGATATTCATCCACCAAGAAGGCATATAGATGTTACAATAAAAGGTTACACAAAATTGTATAAAGTGCAAATGTGAGAGTAGATGATAGAAAACCAAGAAGAGGAAGAAGTCATGATAGTGTTGAAAATACAAATGACGAAGAAAAGGAAGACTTGCAAGAGGACGAAAGTACTCATGATGAAAAAGAAGGAGTAGAAAAGGAAGATCCACATTAAAGTGAAGAAGACTCCCCGATACCCGATACAAAAACTCCATCTAGAAGGATACAAAAGAATCACCCGGAGATATAGATCTCAGGTGATAAAAATGTTGGAGTTAGTACAAGGAGTCAACTAACATTTAATAAAAAAGCCCTAGTCTTAAGGATTTTACAGAAGCCAGCAAAAGTAATGAATGGTTCAAATCCATGATTGAAGAATTAGATCATATTGAGAAAAATGAGACTTGGGAACATGTCCCAAGACCTAAAGATAAGAATGTTATAGGGACCAAACAGGTTTTCAAGAACAAATTCAATCAGGATGGTTAAGTGATAAGGAACAAGGAAATATTAGTATGTAAAGGGTATGCTCAGGTAGAAGGGATTGATTTTGAAGAAAATTATGCTCCTATGGCAAGACTTGAAGCAATCATAATGTTTCTAGCACTCTTAAGCCATAAAATTTTAAAGTGTATCAAATGGATGTCAAGTCTACATTTTTGAATGGAAAAATAGAAGAAGAGGTTTATATTGAACAACCTGAAGGTTTCTTAATATCAGAAAATAGAGACTATGTTTGCAAGCTGAAAAAAGGCACTCTATGGTCTCAAACAAGCTGCAAGGGCCTGGTTTTCAATGTCGGACAACTACTTAAAACAACAAGGATTTAAGAGAGGTGCCACTGAAAGTAATATCTACTTAAAAATAGAAGATGAGAATATGATCATTGTTGTTGTTTATGTAGATGACATCATATTTGGAAGTAATTTGCAAATACTAAGTGTAAATTTTGCTTCTAAAATGAAGAAGGAATTCAAAATGTCAATGTTGGGGGAACTAACATTTTTCTTGGGGTTACGAGTTTATCAAACAGACAAATGAATTTTTATCTCTCAAACTAAGTACATCAAAGACATGCTTAAAAGATTTAAGATGGAAGAATCCAAATCTGTTAGTACTCCTATAATCACAGGTTGTAAATTAAGTAAGGATGATGAGTCTTTGGAAGTGGATCATACCATGTACAGATCCATGATAGGTAGCTTGTTGTATGTGATAGCTACAATACTAGATGTGATGCAAGTTGTAGGTTTGGTTGCTAGGTTCCAGTCAAGCCCCAAAGAAATGCATGTAACTACAGTAAACATGATTTTCAAATTTTTGAAAGGTAGTATGGAGTATGGGTTATGGTACTGTTGGCAGCCAACAACAACCCCTTCATTTTTCATTTGAGATGAAGGGGGATCAGCTCTCTTTTATGATTTATCTTTAATTTTTTTATTATAAAAGAATGCCTTTAGAATCTTCGATTCTGAAGGTACTCTCAATTGTAGAAGAGTCAAGTGACATATTAGAAGCTTATGAAAACATTTTCATAAACTTGATAATTAGCAGCTATCAGTTTCATAAATTTTTATATAATCAATTTTATCTTTAATTAAATCTATATGATTATATATGTTGATTTAAGAAACTTAAAGGGATAATATGCTAATTGGGAATCAACTAAAACACATTTTGAATTTGTTTGAAGTTGGTTATTGATAAGATATTATAAGTTCTTAAAATCCTAGAACTAGAGGTGAATTATTAAATTAAAAAATTAAACATGAAAGTTCACATTCCATATGTAACTTAATATCATGTCATTATTTTGTAAAAATTGGGTATATATAGCTAATGAAAAAGCAAATAAATGAGTATCATTATGAAATCTTCATATGTCATAGTTTTATAGCTTTGTATCCTATCAAAATTTGATTTGGGATATTAATGGATGGGATTTTGTAAAGTTGTAAAACTATATTTCAAAATGAGACTTTATGTATATACATAGCCTAAGTGTTGAATCAGTTCATTAGTTAGTTGTATTGCAAAAACATTAGGATTTACTGTTTTGACACTATGTCGTCATGTCAATAAATGCTACCACCTTTCACGTACAATCTGGAGGAGATTATCAATTGACCATTTTTATAAGGATACATGACCCATATGTCAAATAATTAACACCTGTTACTTGGATCGCTGCGTTGGCATGAAGATTTGGCTAACACTTTTCGTTTTAATTGACAGCTGTGAATGTATTAATGAATCATATCAGCAGGATTTAATGTTGTATATGACTGATAACCATTCCATTTCATAACGTTGTACGAGCTCATCATGCCAAACTGTGTGTAATCAATGTCTCGATTTACGATTCATGAATCGAATGATCCCTGATAGGTAGAACTGGTTAATATTTACAGTTAGTCGTGGTTAGTCATGCATTTGTCATAGAAGAACACTGGATGTAGTATTCATCATCTCTAAATCCAGTTAAAATGGACAAACTTAGAGTCCTCATCTCTGTCAGGTATGAATCATGTGAGGATTTGACATATCACATCATGTCTTACACCTGGGTGCCTATCCCTTCCCTCTTCACGACTCCATTAATTTCATTTCGTAATCAGGATAGCGGTGAGGAAGCCATGGCTCCGCTCAATCGTTTTGAAATCTCAGGGTTAGATCTTGTCGAAGTCGATGAGAAAGTTGCCCTGCTATTTGAAAAGATTGGATGGGAGCAGTTCTTTAGGAGATTTAGTGGCCATAACACAGAGGTGACTAAACAGTTTGCTCTGAGCTTGAAAGAAAACGTGGCACAAATTGGGAATTTCAAATTTATCATTGACGAAGACAAAATTGCAGAGGCCACGAAGCTCCCACAAACTGGAGAGCGATGGTTTAAAGGTGGGCAAGTGAATAAAAAGAAGTGTCAGTCCTTGCTGTTGCCTTTGCCGGCTAGTGAAAAATTGAAGATTGGGGTTTCGGTCAGGTTCCTGAAGCCAGAATGGCGAGCCTTCTATGAGATATTGGTCAGGTACGTATCGTGCGATGGATGATTTTCTCACCTACATTATTATCACGTATGACTACTGTTAGCATTAAAAGGCTGTAAACTTAATCTGCCATTTTACTTATGGAAAAGTCTGAAAAAAATGTCGCATTCGGTTCAAAGTTTCGATAATCCTGATAGAAGTATATTTCATCATGGTTTAGTCAAATTATAATACAACATCAATTGTCTCTTAATGGTAAATCGTGGGATGAGTTTTTGACTGAATGTCAATTAGGGTCGACTCAATATTGGCCAAACCCTTCCCCAAAGACCTGTAGGAAACGAAAGGCTACTGTAAAATCTGAAGTTAGTAATATTCATGAGGCTGAATCTAAGGATAAAGAGCTTCAGGAAGCCAATCCACCCATAAATACTGACATAAGTGATGACGGGGTCGGGAACGTAGCTCCTTCTGACTCTGAAATAACCTTGAAACAATCTCCATCTGAAAAACGCTGTAGTACACCTGCAAAGACAGGGGACAGGTTAACCAAAAACGAAGATGTTAACGCTGTTGATTATAAAAACCTCTCTGAGCTGAATACTCCTCGAAAGCATGGCGATGAGTCAATGCATAAACTAGAACAACTAGCGCAGGTATGCTGTGACAGAGGGGGTTTTGAATCAAAAAATCTTGTATTTTTTTGCATGAGGAGGATTACTAGAAGCATGAATAATGCACCTATAGCCTCTGTTTCTATGACTACTCAACATAGTACTCAGCCAGTGATTGTTCATCTCGAGGACGACATTCCATCGTCGATTCCTGAAACTATTCATAAAGATGAACCTACTCTTATAAAGGATAATAGTGCAAAATTGGCTAAAGACATTACAGAGTTGGGTAAGGCAGAAGTTGCTCCATCGTGTATGGACACCTATGGTTCAGGTCCTGAGCCATCTTTCATGAGTTTTCCATCACCTGGTCAAGACATAGACCATCATGATTCTTCTCAAATGGATGACTTGTGTCATGATAAAAAGGAGGAAACTCTCCAATAGGTTCTGGACAGGGTATACGAGACTAAAATTATAGAACTGAAAACTGAACTTAAACAGTGTCAAGCTAATGCAGCTTTGATGGAGGTGGAAAAAAAGACATTCATGGAAGAATTGTTAAACTGGATTAACAGGTGGAAGGAAGTAAACATGAAAAAGAACCAATACAAAAGGGCAAAGAAATCAATGATAGGTACAAATCAACATTTACTTGAACAAGTAGAAAAACAAAAGCTAGTGATCATCAGGCTCAAATCCAAACTAGCCGAAGCCAGAAGAGTGGTCGATCTACAAAATAGAACTTGATGATTATTTCCATTTTTTAGTTATGAGGTTTGTCTCTCTGTCAACAGGTAATAAAAGCTTTTTATCGCAGATTTTACAGGCACACATTTAAATTATGGTTTCTTTTGTTATTTATGTTATAATCGGTTTTTAATAAGATTGTTTTGTTTGTTTAAAAACAGGTGGGCATGTCATCGCTATCCTCTACAGTTTCAGGACGTTTCTAATATTCGGGATTTTAGTTGGAAGACGTGGATGTTTAATGAAGACTGGAATTTCGACACAACCATGAATTTGCCAGTTCCTTTAAACCAGCAAATGTTTCAGGTTAGTTGTTTTTATTGTTATCCTCTAGTGACAAATGTTTGTTGGAAAGAGTCGATGCTCTTTGATAGCAATAGGACTCCTATAGTCTTGCATATAGCATTTATTGAAAAAACTAAATCGAAAGACTAGTAGTATTATATAAGCTAGTAATTTTTAGAATGTAGGGGATGGAGTGACTGAAGAGAAACATATTCGAAATATTATTTCGATACTAGTTTTGTTCCTAGCTAAAGTTTTATCTTTGGAAGTGGAATGTGACTGGAAATCTTCAAGTTGATATCGTGATCGGTATTATTTTGAAAACTCTTTATATTTCAGTATATGATCTTCTATTTTTAACATTGATGCAGTATACTTGGTTATGCTTGTGTTTATTAATCAGTATTACACTTTGTCAACACAATATTATATTTGAATTAGTATGTTATCGTAACTAAATTTTTCAGTATTTCTACTAAAAGTTCAAGATATGATGATATATATATACTTATGTCTGTTTGATATAATTTGTATTGTTGCGATGATTTCATATTGAACATTATCTCTTATTCAAATATCTAATATTGGATATTAATTGTTAATTAATTAGACATTTCAGAAAATTCGAAGTAAATTATTTATTTCAATTTCTATGTCAAGTTATTTTATAACAGAATGATTTAGTGTGGATGGTTTGAATATTTTCGTTTAGATCTTACTCCATGTCTTTCTGTTCATCCTATATTAATTAATAATTAATATAAATACTCAAATTGCTCTCAGCTGAGACAGGACAGATAGGATAGTTTAGATAGTTCAGATTAATATTATTTTAGTATAGTTTGCATTTGACAGTTGTTAAATAGAATTTGTTTTTTTTTAGAATAATTTTAATAGTCTTTATGTTCAGAAAATTAAATATAAAAAATCTTCAAAAATCGAAGACTTTCCTTAAGAAAGAAATTGTAGGATAACTTAGGTATTTGAAATTAATTTTTGGGTTTATTTAGATAGAAATAACATTAGGATAGATTTTTACTGGATTTTAGTTTCTCCTTAAGAGAAAAATTCAATTGGTAGGAGGACCATAACCTGCGAGATTTTGCTATTCCAAACACACCGGAAGCTACTTTAAGCTGATTGTGTGGGCATAATCTCCTTGTTGGCCTAGGTTAGAAAATCAGGCCAACAAATGGCGCTAGAAGGAGGGCCTGTTAATGATTAATGACAGGAAAAACTAATGAGAAATTTTCAACCAGCCAACATCCTCTAGAAGTCAGCAGATCACCATTTATAGAAACTGTTAGGAGCATCCTTGAACGTGATCATATTACATCTCCATTTACTCCTGAACAAAGTACTCAAACTTTGGAAGAATCATGACATATTCTTACAAGAGCATATGCCAATCAACTTGGTATATCTCCGATAGATTATGGTCTACCTAGGCAACAACGATGTAATCCACAATTGAACATAGTTACTCAAGGTTTGCAAGAAGTTGATAGCACTCCACGTTATCAAACTAGAAGACATCAGAGACAAACTACTCAAACAAACACTACTAGAAGACTAACTACAGAAGGCGGTTTTGATTAGCCACCTTCTCCTCCTGAATCACCACCCGATAGTCCAAGATCATCCAATTCAGGGAGTTCCTCAAGTTCTGAAAGAAGTCTAATGGCAGGAAATGTACCTGTAGGAGGAGGAGGCAATCCTCCACCTAATCCACCTAATCCACAACTCCCTTGGCTGAGAACAACTGTTGTAGCTATCCCTGGTATACAACATCCTTTTCCTAAACACTCAGATAAAATTTTGCCTAAGTTCAACCCAGATGACAAAGAACCCGCAGAGGTGCATGTAGACAAATTCATGTTAGCTGTTCAAACCTTGAACGTTCAGCATGAAGATGTCGTTTGTCGATTGTTTCCTCTAACTTTTGAAGGAAGAGCCTCTACCTGGTACTTCTCATTAGTACAGGGATCAATCACAAATTGGGGTGAATTTAATAAATCTTTTTTAGATAAATTTGGGGAAGATAAAACACCTGCTGTTTTAGACCTAGAACTATCTCGAATTAAAATGGAATCTAAAGAAAGAATTAAAGATTTTAACTAGAGGTTTCTAACATTAAAAAATAAAATTCCAGTTGGTTCTCAACCACTTGAGGATATAATTATTGAAAATTATACTTCAGCCTTACCAAAATATTCTGGGATGTTTGTTAAGAGAGCAGGGAAAACAACATTAGTAGAGACTTTTGAGGAAGCCATTAAAGTCGAGAAGGATTCTATGTCCTATGAACCAGATAGAAGTGGGAAATCTGATACCTTTCCTTGTAGGAAGATTGAAAAAATTAATCCAGAAAAAGATAAAGCATTTGATGTAGAACATCTGCAAAATTCTATTCGTGCATTAACCAATGAAGTTGTAGGATTAAAGAGAACCAATTCTGAAGCTTCCTCTTCTAGGGGATATTTCAGAAATCAGTTCAGACAAAGTCCAAACAAAACTAAAAAAACAAATACACAACCTGACATAGCAACAAATGAAGAAATTTTTAATACAATTCGAGCTGTTTTATCTTTCTCTGAGACTCCCTCTAATCAAGAAATAACATAAAATGAAGAGGAAGAGGAATCAGAAAATGAGGAAGAATCAGAGGAACCTCAACAAGTTAACGGTCATTTCTGGGACAGTCTTATAAAGGAATATGAGAGTAAAAGCCCACCTACAGGACAACATGCCTATAATACTTGTAGTAGAACATTCGCAAACACTCTAGGAGCTTCGTCAAGTTCTGTTGGAGCGTATACTCCATAGGGGGTAACTCCGCGGTTAATTTATAAGTGGAGCGATGGGTCAAAATAGTCTTAGGGGTGTCGGGGTAAGTCAAAACCCTTTCTGTTTGTAATAAACCCATGGTTTAAATCCAGGGTTTAGGGTTTTGTGGGTGCCCATGGTTTAAGACCAGGGTTTTGTAAAGCCGCGCAGTATAAATAAGCGCTTAGGTAAAATGGAGAGGTTAGGCTTTTTGATGTAAGAAAAGAAAAGGCAAGTAAGATTGGTTTTTGTAAGGAAAGGACAAGTCCCAGCTGAGTGCGTGGACGACCTCTGCAGCTGTGTGCGCAGAGGGTTTTTGTAAGAAGGAAAGAAAGATCTGCAGCTGTGTGCGCAGAAGCCTGCTGCTGTGTGCGCGGCTATTAAGAGGGAAGGAATCTGCAGCTGTGTGTGCAGATAAACTGTGGTTTTGAGGAAAGAGGAATAAAACGCAGTTTGTGGACGTAGCCCCTACACTGGGGGTGAACCACGTTATATGCGGTGTTGTGGTTTTGTTGTGTTGTTTCTGTTTCTGTTATTTTCATGCATCTAACTGATTACATCTGATAAAATAAGATCTCTGCTAATATTAAGCTTCGCAGTGAATTCCCTGTAGTGGGTTACGCGTGTTTGGTTTATCTTTTATGCTTTGAATTTATATGTGAAGGAATGATAAGTAAATAGAAAGTTGAATAATAATCTGTTGAGAAAGACAACGGTACAGTAATCCCCCTCTTTGCATGCAGAAACCTGATTCTGCGGCACCCCATTGCTGTTTCGGGTGAGACTGCAACCTGCGCGCAGGTTGTTGCCGAAAGGGCCAACACAGTGGGTCGTTTGTTGGTGCGAAGTATACAGTGTTAACCCGGGTCTGCCCAAGTGCCAACAAGTTCTACTCATGACAACAACAATTCACAGCCTAATAAACAAATTCAATCCAGCAAGCAGACTCAAACAAACAAAATTACCCAACCCATTCAAAATGCTCCAAAATTAGATTTACAATATGATATAATTGAGGAAGTAAAGAAGACATGTGCAAACATCAGTATGTATGATCTTCTTAAAATCTACCCAATACCTAACAGTCATGTTCTAAATCCTGCTATGAGTTCAATTATTCCTAATGGAAAACAAAATGTTGCTGCAAACAGTTCTAATAATGATTCAACAACAACTGATAAAGGAAAAGCAATGACTGATAAAACCTCGCTAATAGGTAAGAATTCTAAATCAACCACACCTCCATTCTTACTTTCCTTTGAGATTTTCAATAGGAATGTTCATAATTGCATGGTAGATTCCGGGGCATCCTCCAATGTGATGCCTTTATCAGTATGCAAAAGGTTGAATGGTAAATATGTTCCATCAAATTCACAAATAACTCAATTGGACAGGACAAATGTGAAGGTTGTGGGGGAAATGAAAGATGTCTTAGTCAGGATTGCTTGTAACCCTTCAGTTTATCAAATTATAGATATTGTTGTTGCAGATATTCCTGATGCATATGGGCTATTTTTAAGTAGGGATTGGTCTCAACAGTTGAATGGATTCTTTGCCACATACTGGTCAACATTATGGTTACCTAAGAACGGAAAGTCAAATCAGATAAAGATAAATAGAGAAAGATATATGAAACATACTGTCACAGAACTACATGATCCTAGAATTGATGCAGTATACTTGGTTATGCTTGTGTTTATTAATCAGTATTACACTTTGTCAACACAATATTATATTTGAATTAGTGTGGAATTAGTATGTTATCGTAACTAAATTTTTCACTATTTCTACTAAAAGTTCAAGATATGATGATATATATATACTTATGTCTGTTTGATATCATTTGTATTGTTGCGATGATTTCATACTGAACATTATCTCTTATTCAAATATCTAATGTTGGATATTAATTGTTAATTAATTAGACATTTCAGAAAATTCGAAGTAAATTATTTATTTCAATTTCTCTATCAAGTTATTTTATAATAGAATGATTTAGTGTGGATGGTTTGAATATTTTCGTTTAGATCTTACTCCATATCTTTCTGTTCATCCTATATTAATTAATAATTAATATAAATACTCAAATTGCTCTCAGCTGAGATAGGACAGATAGGATAGTTTAGACAGTTCAGATTAATATTATTTTAGTATAGTTTTCATTTGATAGTTGTTAAATAAAATTTGTTTTTTTTAGAATAATTTTAATAGTCTTTATGTTCAGAAAATTAAATATAAAAAATCTTCAAAAATCGAAGACTTTCCTTAAGAAAGCAATTGTAGGATAACTTAGGTAGTTAAAATTAATTTTAGGGTTTATTTAGATAGAAATAACATTAGGATAGATTTTTACTGGATTTTAGTTTCTCCTTAAGAGAAAAATTCAGTTGGTAGCAGGACCATAACCTGCGAGATTTTGCTATTCCAAACACACCGGAAGCTGATTTAAGCTGATTGTGTGGGCATAATATCCTTGTTGGCCTAGGTCAGAAAATCAGGCCAACAGGTACCCAAAAAGTCAAGACTTGATTTTAAAAGCATTTACTGATGCAGATTGGGAAAGAAGTGTGGATGTTTGAAAGAGTACCAGTGGAGTAGCACTCTTCTTAGGAAACTGTTTGGTTTCATGTTTAAGTAAAAAAAATATTCCATTTCACTCTCCACAATAGAGGCTGAATATATTGTTGTTGTGTCATGTTGCACCCAGGTCATTTGGATGAAGCAAACACTAGAATATGTGTGAAGTATGAGGACCCAATAATAGTAAATTGTGATAATACCAGTTCCATAAGTATGTCGAAAAACCCTATCATTCACTCCAGGACAAAACAGATACCAATAAAATATCCTTTCCTAAGAGAACAAGTGTCCTAGAAGGTTGTCAAACTGGAGTATGTTGACACAAAAGAACAGGTTGCTGACATTTTCACCAAGCCACTACCTAACGAATCCTTTGAGCACATTAGACAGAAGATGGGAGTAATTCCCTTACAAAAATTGTAGAGGAGAAAGCACAATCTCAGGGGGAGATATGAAGATAGGGGGAGTTGTCAGAAAGAAGAAAGACAAGAAATACTCAATAGCATAATGGGTTATCCTTTGTCATTAATGTCAAAGGGGGAGGAAATTAAGGAGTTTTTGACATCAATTCCAAAGGGGGAGAATGTTGAGTTTAGTTGTCATTGATGTCAAATAAGTTCATTAATGTCAAAGGAAGTGATGACGTGGATGTTGAGTATTGTCATTGATGTCAAAGGAGTTTAGTGATAACAAAAGGATAACCAGAAGCATGGTTGATCAATTATGTGTCTAAGAATAGAGTCAGATGGAGATTAATAAGGCTTGTAGGAGTTAGAGAGGTAAAGGAGGCCAATCAAAGATGTATGAGGCCTAATGAGATCAGAACACAGTGATTCTAAGAGGGAGAGAAGACATAGATCGATTGATTGATTCTTTGATCAATCGACACTACAGAGAGAAGGATGAATAATAATTGATCGATCACTGTAAGGATCGATGATAAACTAGTAGGCCTAAGTATGTGCAAGTATTGATGGTTGAGATCGTGGTGAGAGAAAATCTATGACTGTGGTTTAATTTCATAAGTTAGAGTTGTGAATGAGATAAATTGATAATCCTCATTCATATGCTTGAGGATTGTGTGGTGGAGATCTGAAGGGGCTCCAGATAATTGACCCAAATGAATTTCGTTGAGCAACGAGCGAGAAAGATAAACAAGGGTTGTTGGAGTAGGGTCCCGCAGCTACCGGAGAAGCTGCCATTTTGGCGGATAGACAGTTTTGGCGAAGATATAAGAGATAAGGTAAATATAAGACATCGTATCATGTTTCTAGCTGCAGATCAGAGCCGAAAACTGTGACTATCGGGACAGAGAAGTCAAAGAAGATGATAGTACCTCAGCGGCCAAGAGGAGAGAGCTCACCCACTATATTCAAGGCAGCGGTCGAGAAGAGAGAGCTCACCCACTGCATTCAAGGAAGTGGCGGAAGACAGGAGGGCTCATCTACCCTCATAAAGGAAAAATGGGCAACGAGGCCAAGGAATTGAAGATGAAGGACAGAAAGGGAAGCGGTGTGTTATCCCTAAAGTTGGACCTAGACTACAGGGGATCCAAGCTTAAGGAAATCTTAAGTCTGATAAAGACTAAATCAAAATAAAATCAAATCAAAAT
>LPNX011160312.1:8731-109861 GCA_001517045.1 Pseudotsuga menziesii | reverse complement strand
CCCTGGGGGCTTGCTTTAGCCCATACAATGACTTTCTCAACCTACACACAAGAGAAGGGTTAGTAGCAAAACCTTGAGGTTGCTGCATATATATCTCCTCACTGAGATCTGCATTCAGAAAGGCACATTGTACATCCATGTGATGTACCTCCCATTTCCTTGAGGCTGCAATGGCTAGAGCTAGCCTGATGGAATCCATCTTTGCCACTGGGGCAAAGGTCTCATTGTAATCGATGCCATGAACCTGTGAGTAGCCTTTAGCTACAAATATATCCTTGTACTTCAGTGGTGAACCATCAGCAGCAAATTTGGTCTTATAGACCCACTTACACTGTACTAGTTTTCTCCCTGGAGGAAGATCCACTATCTCCCATGTGTTGCTCTTCTGGAGTGAGCTGAACTCCTCCTTCATGGAAGCTTGCCATCTTGGATCTCATACTACTTCTTCATATGTTTGAGGATTAGAATCCACCATCAAATAGCATTTTTCAGCAAACATAGGATCCTTCATGCACAAACCACTCTCAAATTGAGATCTAGTCCTCCTTGGGTCATTGGGATCCCCAGCTAGCTCACCTGCTGCATGTAGTGTCTTGGCTGCCCATTTAGGCCTTGTGGGGCTGTTTGGGTCTGCAATAAACTCATATCCATCAGAAAAATCAGAATCAGCATGTTCAACAAACTCTTTACTTACTTCTTGAGGTTCAGGTGGTGAAGAGGCTTCACCAACTTCCACTTTTGCAAGGGGTTCTTCTTCAAACTAAACACAACTTTCAATGAAGGATTTGTTTGTGATCAAGTTTATCAACTTGTACCCTTTTGAATCTTTAGAGTATCCAAAAAAAAGACACTCTTGGCTTTGGGGCTGCAAAGCCTTCCTCTTCTTTGTCGGGATTCTAGCCCATGCCTTTGAGCCAAAAATCCTGAAATGGGTCACATTTGGCTTGTGCCCACTCCATGCTTCGAAGGGAGTCATGCCATCAAGCTGTTTGTGAGGCACCCTATTCTGGATATAGGCTAAATAGTTGATAGCTTCAGCCCAGTACTTTGGTGGAAATTTTTTTGCCTCCATCATGCATGTTGCCATCTCCTTCAGTGATCTGTTCTTCCTCTCAGCAACACCATTTTGCTGTGGTGTGTAGGGGATAGAATGCTGCATCTGAATACCTACATCTGCACAATAGTTAATAAAATCAGACTTGACATACTCACCACCATTGTCAGATCTGAGGACCTTGAGTTTCCTTCCACACTAGTTTTCAACCAAAGCCTTAAAGACTTTGAATAGGCCAAAAACTTCAGACTTGTGTTTCATGAAGTGAACCCAACAATACCTGGAAAAATCATCAATAAAGGTCAATGCATATTTGGCCTAGCTCATGGACATATGAGGAAATGGGCCAGCAATATCACTGTGAATCAGCTCGAGGGGTGCAGAGGTTCTCTCATGACTAGCTTTCTCAAACTTATGCTCTGGGTGTTTTCCTAGGATACAGCCTTGGCAGACTCCTTTGGAAAATTTTATCTTGGGCAGCCCTATGACCATTTCTTTCTCACTAAGATCAGACAGATACTTGTAATTTAGATGGCCAAATCTTTCATGCCACAGCTTGCTGGCTTCATTAGCATGAATGAGAAGAGCAGAGGGGTTTGAGTAAGGTAGGAAGTGTGAAAACATGTATACCTTTTGAGCATGATTCGCAACTCCTTTTGCAATGACTCTACCAGTTGAAATCTCTATGATCTCAACTTCATCCGGGGAGAATATGACCTTCTTAGGAGACCCAGTGTGGGTCATCTGGTACACTGACAGGAGGTTGGAGGCGATACCATGGACATATAGCACATTGTTGAACTTACCATGATCAATATCTATCCTTCCTTTACCTTTACTTTCAGTGAGAGAGTCATCTCCCAGTACAATAGATGGTCCTTTCGACATATCCAGTGAGGAGAAGGCCTCCTTAGTCGAAACCATGTGTCTTGAAGCTCCAGAATCTATGATAAAACTGGGTGAGCTTGATGTGCCAGCAACTAGAGCATGAACTCTCTCTCTGTCATCAGAACTTGATCCTCCTTCTCTCTTCTTTGAGCTTTCTGGAAGGGAGATGCCATTCTTCTCCAGGAGATTGGTTAGCATATCAATCTGCTTTTTCATACAAGAGCTTTCAGTGTGATTGCCCTTTGAACAGTATGAGAACTTGTTCATTTCACCTTTGTTTTTCTTCTTCTGGGTATTTTTCTTGAGACCTTGTTGATCCTCTGGAGACTGCTTCTTGTCTCTTCTTTGCTCAAGTGGCTTTTTAGCTTTCTTTTTGCTTTTTGAATCCACCCTTGAATCTCCATCAATCAAAGCTTGATCTTTGGATGGTTTGATGGTTCCCATCATCACCAGCTTGTCTTGTTCTTGTGTGAGAGATTCCATGAAATCTGCAAGGCTAGGCATCTTCCAGGTTCGAGCTGTGAGTTTTGTGGCATAGAAGGTCGAAACAAAGACTAAGTAGTCAGGTCCTAGCTTTGAGAGGATGGCCAATACGAGCTGATCATATTTCTTTTCGATACCACACTGCTTCAGCTGCAAAACTAGTGCTTTGAACTTGGAGAAATATAGCTGCAGGGATTCAAAGCTACTGGGACTCAGAGAAATCAACTCATTTTTGATCTGATGTCCCCTCATCTCATCTATCTTTCCAAAAAGATCAGAAATCTTCTCCCATACTTGATCCGGTGAAGTTAATCCATCGAGATGGAAAACGAGGTCTCGGGAAATACTGAGACATAGGAGGCCATAGGCCTCATCTCTCCGATTGTTCCATTTGATCTTCTCTGCAGCAGCATTGGGCTCTGCTTCTGTAGCTATAGTCACCTTGTAGAGGCCTTTCGCTCTCAACAAGATCTCCATCTCTACTTTCCATTGAAAATAGTTGAAGGGAGTCAAGGTAGTTTTTTGTGAATCCATAGCTTTAGAAAATCTGTCCCGGCTGTCAGTAGAAGGCTCCCAGTCTTGATGTTGAACCTGCAAAACAATTTTTGAAGGAGAGTAACAACCTAAAATGGCTTTGATACCATGTATAAATTCATTCCAGCAGTAGATTAATTTTACCCACAACAATTATCAATTGATCATGCAAAATTGCTAACAATGGAGACTGAATATGGAGCTGTAACACAAAATTATATTAACTGAGTGTACAATAGACAACCCTATAATAAAATAGGTTTCTGAATATATAGAATACATCAAGAGGTCTAATGCATAAGGAGGAATCCAAAACTAGCATAAAGCAGGCTTACTCAAAATAGGCAAATCCCCCATAGGTGTAAAAAGCTGATCCCAAATCTGTCATGGAGCTCACGAATTGGCAAGGGTGCATGGGAAATCTAAAGAGTAGTGGAATGGCAGCTCATACATGCTTTTGCATGGAGAAAATAGTGGAGGATGAAGAGGACAAAAAACTAGTTCACCTCACCTATTCTTGCTTTCCTATGTGCCTTAAAACACTTAAAAAATAGGCAATAAAGCAGAAAATGCAGATAGGCGCCTAGGAGGCCAGGAATAAAGCAGATTTGATTCCTAAGGATTTCCCAAGCGCTACATGAGTCAGATATGGCAAGTTTGACCTCTATGGATGGGAAATTAGCAACTTGCACAAGGTGGGACACATGAACTAGGAAAATAAGACAAAAATAAATGAATTAATGTCTAAGTGGGTAAACTATGGGTTGATTATTCTAACACAAACACACATTTCTTAGGATTCAGTGAAATACCATATTTCCGACAACGCTCGAAAATTTGTTTCAGATGGAATGCATGTTCCTCTCTCTTTTTTGAAAATATTGTGACATCATCTAGATATAACACAACACTACAACCAATCTGACCGCAGAAAGTTATATCCATGGCCCTCTGGAAAATATCTCCAACATTAATAAGTCCAAAGGGCATTCTCCTATATGCAAAATTTCCCCACTTGGTTCTGAATGTGGTTTTAAGCCTGTCCTCCTTAGCTACTAATACCTTATTATATCCAGAGAATCCATGTAATAATGAAAACAATTCAGAACTTAAAACCATCTGTAGTATTTGCTTCATGGGTGGGATTGGATAGTTGTCTCTATTTGACGCACAATTTAGGTTTCTGAAATCTACATAGAGCCTGAATTCTCCTTATTTTTTTATTACTGGCACCAAATTAGAAACCCATTCTGAATGTCTGACTTTGAATATAATTTTAGGATCCAACAATTTTTTCACTTCACTTTGAATTAAAGGTTCCAGCTTCGGATGCATCTTCCTCAAAGGCTGTTGGGAAGGCTTGACTCCAGCTTTAATTGGGATGACATGTTCTATAATATTTGTGTCATAAGTTTTAAGCTCTTCCTATGTCCAGGCAAACACATATTTGTACTGTTTGAATAGACTAATGAACTTACTTCTTTCGCTTGGAGAACAACACTTTCCCAAATTTACAAATTTGGGTTCAGCTTCAGTCCCCAAATTTTCTAGCTCAAATTGCAATCATGAGCTATGAGTCTTGACATTCACTAGCTTTCTGAGCTTGTTGTCCAAGTCAAACATTCATTCCAAGGTTCTAACTCCCTTAGGAATAAAATTCCTGAATTTTAATTCTGCTTGATGTTCTTCATCATCTATTATTGCTCCTTTAAAAGTCTCATCATTCATCAAGCATTCCAAAATTTGCCTTCCATTGTCAAAAACCCATAGATTCACGATCATATCCAGAACAAAAGGCCTGAAAAGTAATTCAATAGAGAATTTATTATTAGAAGGTACTAGCCTTGCAGTTGAGGTAGCTAGTAAATCAGCTGCTGCATTCTTTAACCTAGGAATGGACACACTATTAAATGTATGAAAATTTATAAGCAAATCCCAAACTTCATTTTTATAGGCTTTTAAATGTGGTGAAATACAGTGTATCTTATTTTGAATTTTCTTAACAAAACTTTTTGAATATCCATATACTTTCATATTTTTCACTTTTAATTCTATTGCCTTTTTAAGTCCCTGAACTAGTGCTTCATACTCGACTGTATTATTTGTGCATTCGAATTCTAATCTACAAGAAAGAAAATGTTTATTTTTTCTTGGATCAATCAGGACACAGCCAGCCCTTGATCCTTCTAATGTTTTAGATCCATCAAAATAAAGAGTCCAAAAACTATCTACCTCTACTGAAATTAAATTACAAACTACATATGAAACTAGTTTTACTATTTTATATTCAATCTCATCAGCCCGTGAAAATCGAAGGAGATTGGGCTGAGTATTAGGTATACTATTGGCTTCTTCAGCTTGGTAATTTCCTGGTTCTAATTCAATGAAATAATTTCCCAAAACAGAGTTAACTGGTTCATTCTTTCCCTCTAACTGGGTGACATTGTATTTAATTTGAGGCTCTCTTAATACTTTTATCTGATTTGGACTTCCCTTATAAGGAAACCATAAATGTGACCAATATGATGCAAAGTATCCATCTAAACTTACTTCCCAATCTCAACTCAAAACCAATCCATAAGAATTTGGTATATCAGCTACTGCAATGTTGATGTACTGACATACCCTCTCATCTGTAAATAAGTGAATTAGAACATCTTCCATTTCCCCTATTACTTTCACAGCTGTCCTGTCTAATTGAATAACTTTCCAAGTAGATGGTTGAGGTTTTCCATTAATTTTCTTGCAGACTGATCATGGTATAACGTTGACTAATGCTCCTGAGTCCACTAAATAGTTGTGCACATTATAGTTGAAAGTCTCAAAGGTTAGGAGAAATGCTAGGGTTTTATACTTAGAATTTCCTCCCACACTTGCCTCACCAATTTCTTCTTCAGGTTGGTTGTCATTGGGAAGCTTTTCTTCTGGTACCTAAAGTGATTTTAAAATTTTCTCTTTTTGCTGAGGTAAATTACACATTTCAAACAATGAGATATTTGCTTTATCTTTTTTAATGTCTTCCACAATATCATACCCCATCTCATGTTCTTTGAGACTCTTCTTGACATTATCAATCTTATCTTCAATAGGCTTAAAAGGTGTGTTGATTTTCTTCGAATCTTGACTTGACATGGTAAAATCATGATCTTTAATAGTTGCAATGTTCTTCTGTATCTTCTTCATATTTTCTTGAAGTTTCTTAATCTTAGGAAGTATTGACTTATCTTCTTTTAACAAACTATGACTTCTTGTTGTCACATTGGTTTCTGATCTTTCCTCTTTTTTCAGAGAATTCTCTTCTTCTATATCAAACATTGAGACACAGTCCCATAAAACTAAAGTATCTTCTTCTTGTTTTTCTGTAGATTGATTATCTTTTTCTTCCTCCTTACTAGTTTTTGTTAGTTTGGAATCCAATAATTGATTCATTACTAGTGTTATAGAATTTATCCATTGGGGGGAATTCTTCTCAGAACTAGGCTATTGATGAAAGGTACAAAAATTATCCATGCCTACATCAGTTAAATTCATTGCTGTAGGACTATGTGGAGGAGGTTTAGGTTGACTGTTGTCTTCCTGTTTCTTATAATAAGGCTTATATGATTTATGAGCTTCTTTTTCCTTCTCTAAATATATGACTTTGTTGGATAACTTTTGCATCATCTTCAACATCCCTTCAAAATTCTGTGACCGTTGATCCTCGGGCTTAGTCAATAATAAAGGTTTCTTGCTTCCAAAAGTATTTTCTTCCACCTACACAGGGTAATTCTCTATACTTTCCATCTCATCTTCTTCATAGGTTTGTCCTAATAGGTCTCACTGATATCTTGGAAAACATGGCTAGATCAGACCCAAGGGCTGAGGTATAGTATTCTATTAGAGCATTTTCAGATGACTTATTTACTGTAGTGAAATTCTTTAGGTAGCAACAAATCCTTGAGTGAAATTCTGTAGCTTTTCTTTTCCTTCTTTCTTTAGAGCACATAACCCCTTCATTAAGGCTGCATGAGTTTTTTGAACTGCATATTTACTTCTAAACATTCTCTCAAATGTGTTCCAATCCATGATTGAATTGGCAGGAAGTGCAAAATACCATGAGGCTACTTTTCCTTTCAGAGTGTGGGGAAACAATCTACACACCACATATTCATGCTCTCCAGCTTGTAGTCCTTCTATAGCTAAGTAAAAAATCTGTAAATGCTCATATACCAAAATACCTTCACTTGGTTCAAACTTAGGTAACATCTTGACAAAAGCTTGAGGTAAATCATGCAAGGGAGGTGTCAGATTTAAAGGTGACCTAGCTCTCCAAGCAGGCAGTGGAGGTGGTTGATTTGCATTTACATTAGCCATGATTCTGAGTGGGGAATGAGGTTATGATTGAATAGGGGTTTGAAAGGTGAATAGTAAGGTGAACCTGGATTCAATTGATTCAAAGGCTGATCAACTTCTTATAAGGTTGCTTCTACAAGTTCTTCAAGATCTTCTACCAACACTGAGTCTTCTAATTGAGGGCGATCTTTCTTCTGATACTCTCTTCTAGGTAGGAAAGAAATAATAGGTAATCCTCCAATATTTTTCACATATGCCCTAGTGATTCTTCTTAAATCATCAACCACTTTGTTATCGAAAAGATACAGATACCCTTTCTCTTTATCTTCAGGAGTGTGTTTGTGAAACAAACTACTTTCAGAACTGTCACCGGTGGAGTGATTTCGAGGAAGTGAGCTTCCTCATCCAGCCATGCACTAGTGGCCCTCCTTCTAGAGCCAAAAAAATTTGAGTCCTAGGAAATTGCAGGTAACAACAGTTAGGGATTCTCCCCAATAAACGTTCCCAACTAGCCCGTTACTGTTTGGTATGGGGAATCCGTCTGGTTTATGGTCCGACTACTGTAGGTCAAGTAACAAATTAAAATGTTTTACCGGCTATGGTCAGGGTCACCATATATATTTTTAGTTTTTTGTGTTTAAGATATGATGTGCAAGTGCCTATTTAAAAATGAAAATTGATAGAGATAACGAGGAGGGTCACAATGTGATGCGCATTTTCTTACCTCTCGTCTTACCTCTCTCGCATCTAAATCACAAACAACAAGAAACTAACTATAACTAACTATTCCTAGGGAGAAGAATTATCATTTAACAATGAGTAATGTATTTCTCTGCATGTATTAGGAAAAAATAAAGATAGCTATTATTTATTTAGGAACACATGAACAATAATGGAAATATGAACAACAATATAGCTTATTGTTAATTGCGACCTTCATTACTCATAGTGGAAATTTCACAAAATAAACTAGAGTACATTCATAACATGAACAAAAATTCAACGAGTTAGAACGATCTCATTGTTAATGGACATAAGCTGAAAACGAAATAGTTCACATTCAACTGATCCATAGCAAATCATTTGAAACATTCCACCAAACTTTCTCCAGCAGAAACTTGTAACTCTTTATTGTAAAAGGAAATAGTTCTTCTTACAATATACTCTCAAAAATTTCCTGGGAAAGAAGTCCTTTCTACATCTTAACTCTCCTATATTTATACAAAAAATCAAAACCTTTGGGCTGCCCCTCAGTGACTTTTGGGCCTCCCCAACCTTTCAGTTCCAAAATTTTGTCTTGTAGTATGTGCTCATAATTTATACAATATATTACATTTTAAAACAAAAATATTTTAAAACACTTTATGAAGAGGGGCCAGCGTGGTCGCTGATGAAATTTTTCCATGCCTGGGCCTCTACTGCTATACCTTCAAATCCGGAGGGTTCTAGAAAATGGATATTTATCTCATATTTGGCTGCCTAATTCCTTACCCCTTCCATTCTTGCAGGAATGAGGTGTAGCTGATCCTCTAGGAGGTGTATACTTACAGCTGCATGTGCCACTGCATTCTTTAAAATCCGTTCATCTAGATCCTTTACTTGTTGGATCTCTTGCTTGTCTTCCTGATATCTATTCTGTAGATGCTCTATAAACAATTTATGCTCTGGTATTGCGTCCAATCTCCTCTCTGCTGAAATATGACATCTATTGTATGTAGCAAGCACCCTCCTGCAGTATTCGGCACATGCTCCCTTCGTTTTCTTTACAGTTTTCTTGAATTCTTCCGCAACATTGATTGCAAACTCCAATAAATCATATTCCTGCTTTAAACTCTGCTGGTATTTAACTGGTAGCTCTGTAGGAGATTCCTCATGTGTTTCTATCCACACTATTCTTCCAGTTAGAATATCCAAAATATCTTGAGATTTTTTTTTAAAAGCAGGACGTAGTATCCAAAATTTATTCTAATTTGCTATCTATTTGTAAAATCTTACATCTTTCTTCCTCAATGCACATTTGTAATTGGAGGATCTTCCTTCTCTGAGTTAGAACATGTTCTTTTAAAGGCTAGAAGTCTGCCTTCTATTCTATAGCATCTTTCAGTGATGCTGTCAATGAAGTATTTTTTTCTTCCAAGGATGCCACCTGTATTTGATATTGCTTTTCTCTTTCTTCTGTGGCAGCCTTCTCTGTTTCCAACTCAGCAATTCTACTCTGTAACTGGTCCTTCTCTACATTCATAGTTTCATAGGACACCTGAATGTCATCTTTCTCAGTTTTCAACACTTGATTCTCTAGTTGTAGCCTTTGTAATTCTTCTAAGTTGTTCTGAGCATCCTTTTCTGTTTTCTCTACAAAGAATTCTAAAGCCACCTTATTTTCCTATAGTGTCTGGAGTTCTGTCCTTGAATTCCTCACTTCTTTCATCATGTCCTCATATTTACTTTTTAGTTTATGACCTTCATCCCTCTCCTTCTTCAATGTTTCTTTTAATTGTGTTGTGTTCTTTCTTGAATGCTCAAGATCTGTCATCATCCTGTCTACATTATCTTTAGTAGCTTGGGTTAATTCCACCCCAGCTCTTGCTGTCAATCTTGGATCTGCATCTGTTCCATACACCAAGGTCTTATCAGTTATCATCTTTCCATATTGTCCTCCAGTTTCAACCTTTTTCTCGGTTATTTTTACAATCCTTTTCTTCTTCTTATCATAGAAAATAGTATTGAATTCAGGGACCTCCTCCCCTTCCTTAAGAATGAAAGGGATCAGATTCATTCTAGAAAATGAATCTTGCCCTATTGTGCTACCAGAAGCTGAAACAGGCTCCCTGGGATCAGGATTATCTTGTCCGTGCCCTTGATCTGTATGATCATGTGCCCCTTGTGTATCTAACTGCTCAGTAGTTTGTTGGTACTTTTGAGATCCTGTCCATCTCAGACCTTCACTTTCTTCCTATCTTTTCTTGATATCTGCTTCTTCATTTCTCTTTCTCTCCTCCTCTTCCTTCCTTGCTGCTTCCTCTGCGGCTCGCTTTCTTTCTTCTTCTTCATTCTTCATCCAACTCTCGGCCTCCTGTGATAGCCTTCTAACATCATATTGTCTCTTTTTGGCCTCTTCTTCTTCCAATGTCTTAGTTTTCTCTAAATTTTTTCCCTTTCCACCCACAGTAGCTATTTTATGCTTGAACCTCTTTTTTAGGGCGGTCATGTTTTTTGCACTCCTGAATGTTTCCTCATCCTTGTCGCAAAAGTTGGTATATTAAAAATGAATGCTTGCCTCCTTGCAGTGATCTACCACCTTATTTCAGGAGTCATTCCTGTGAAATTTTATTTCACCAAAATGGAAATGCTCTATCTCCTGAACAAACTCTGCAGTCTATTTTACCTGAAAACCTAAGCAGGGAAAACCATGGTTCCCAATCAACCAATAAAAATACAAACAGAGAAAGCCATGGTTTTCCTACCTGGAAAAACATTGTGCAGCCAATGGGATGACCCAAAAATATCCATGATAGCATGCAAACCAGTCGAATCCAGATAGCTGGGGATGTAAATCACTACAAATGACAAGTACTGGAGCAATATGTGAGTTTGAATACGGATAACAATAAAATAATGCGCCCTTATATATATATAAATCTTCGATGGGAAAAAATTGGCGGGAAAACCCTATCGACAGTTAAAACTCTAATCGTTGGAAGGATAGTTTGATTGATAGCCGCAACGGCAGAATCACAAACAACTACGGATCTGCGACAATTTTTTATGTCCGTCAGAGATCGAAAACTCTAAATGCTAAAGGTAAAAAATTTAAACCTGAATGTTTCCATAGTGTCGATGATATAAAATATATAATTGCGACTAACTCTTTTAAAAATTATCGGAACCTGAAACACTCAAGTTCCTTGGCATCGACGATTGAAGAGACTATCCTTCGGGCTACTAATCAATTTCCTTCTAAAATGTCAGCAGCATAAAAGATAAGTCTTCTGATTGATTCATCAATTGACTTATGATAGCGATAAAAAAAAGTCACCGATAGTCCAAACAAAAGGTTTGAGAAATAAAAAAAGGGAGATAAAAACATGGATCGGCGAGAAACATAACTATCCATTGGGCTATTCACCATTTTCCTTCCGAAACGTCGGTAGCATAGAGGACTAATGCTTCGGTTCATTCATCAATTGACTCATGAAATCAATAAAAAAGGTCATCATAAAATCAGAATTTTAAGCTCTCAAATAAAGAAAAAGACTCTTCCGCTGGGCCATGGTAGTACTAGATCATTCAACTCCCGAAACAACGGAAAAATAGACAACTAATCCATCGACTTCAAAAGATCAATTTTTAAGCAGAGAAATATGGACTTCAAAGACAGATTAAAGAAAACCGAACAATCCTAGGATAGATAAAATCAAAGGGAGGGTCCAAAATTTTCAAAAATTTGGGAAAAAAGGTTGCAGCTGCAACACTATCATTATAGACCATTCTCATCCTATTAGTGCTAGGACCACTCTTAAGAAAGTGTTATTTTCTATGGCACCATCCTACAAGTGAATGTAGGATCACTCTCCAGAAGAGAGTACTATCATCGTGGACCATCCTCATCCTATCAATGCTAGTACCACTCTCAAGAGAGTTTTCTTGTCCACAAAACCATCCTACAAGTGAATGTAGGATCACTCTCTAGAAGAGAATACTATCATCCACAAGGCCATATCTCATTGGGATCCTCCTATTTGAAGATAAGACCAACCTTCATGGGATATTCCATGTGAGGATGGAACCAATCATGTTGGGATCTATCTTTAGTGATACGACTAGACATACTGGGATCCACCCTTGGTGATGTAACCAAACATATTGGGATATACCAGCGGAGATACGATCAAGATCTCTATACAGTGACTAGACCATTGGGGCTCATCATTCTTTTCTTGTACATCCAACATACTTGCAAACTCAATTGGCCTTCTATGTACTAGAGTACCACTACCATCTCATTATCTTATCATCACGCTCTCTTTCTGGGGAGGTCCTTTTGGAATACACCAAGCTTGTCTCAAAAGTGTTCAAAATTTGCATGGGACAGAGGATCAGTGAACACATCAGCAACATATTCCTCTATAGGAACATACTGGAGATTTACGTCTCCTCTCTGCAACATATCACAGACTTTATGAAACACCAGTTCTCTATTATCTTGATGCAACTCTAGATTCCACAATAAACAATACTGCCAATAGTTTGTGAATCCACATTGATTTGCTACAGGTTGAACATGATGCAATGTACTCAACCTCTATCCACTAAGCCATGAGATCACACCTGATCTCAAACATCTTGAAGTGATCTTTCTATCTTCAACACTTCCTCTTTGTATCTGCAATGAGTTCATTCTTCAAGGTCATCGACATATCCCAATATTCTACATTCAACCTTAAAGTAAAAGTTGGAATCCACTTTACTCTTGGTAAACCCTTAGTCCATCGGGAATTTTTCCATCCCGTCGTACCATGTCGAACTTAGAGATATTCTACAATCACTTCCTTTGAAGCAGGGCATCATCTTTCCTCTGCATTTGTACTTTGTATCAAAACATTATGTACTGGGGAGACAAGTAGCATCCTCTGCTAGTGATCTTCTATGTATCCATCTATAACTAGATTTCTTTATCCATGGGTTCCTTCTGAGTTCATACAAATCCATCTATGCGCATGTGGGTTTTCTACTCGATATACACTTATAATTCACTGGAGAAGTGTATCTTGGTCAATGGAGTATGTCATGCCATAGTTTACTCCCTCTTTTGGAGATAAACCACAAACCTTGCTTTGTATCCCTTGATGTTTCCATTTGCTGCATACTTGATCTTGTAGATCCATATGGAATACACTACGAACTTCCCTTCATTTCTCAGAACAACATCCTAGAAATCATTCCCCGTGATCAGCTGGTACTCTTTTATCATAGCTTCTTCCATTTCTCCTTGGATACCTCTTCATATATGGAAGGGTCTGTATCAATTATGTTACTCAACTATGCGACATAAGAAGAGTGTATTAGAGGCCTCTTACTTTAATTGGAAGTTTTTTCATACTTTATTCACCTTGAATTATCTCTTGTGCCCAAGGTAGTATTCATCTCTCGAGGTGGATCTATCACTTGCTTTAAATCATATGATTCTTATATTCTTCTGAATCTCTTTCTTCCACCATAGTGTCTCTGACCTTGGGACATTCAGCTTCATCTTAATGTATATTTATTGGATTATATCTTCTAACTCAACTGTCATCACTTGTTCTTTGGAACAAGTCTCATCCTTCTTTTCTTGCAGATTATTGTACACGATCTTTCCTACAAGACAAATAGTAAAATGCTTAGAAACATTTCATAAGACATATTCATAATGTCAAATTATTATGCATAAAGATACAATCATGCAACTATTTTATCCATTACAACATTCATCCATATCCCATATGAACACATAATATTTCTAGATTCCTTCCATCTCTATCATAACATTATTGAGATTGTGCACTAATCCCAATATGCTAGCAAAGAGGTTTCATTCTAGATAAGTAGCAATGGAATGTTGTATAGCAGCATAGGCCACTTACCCATCACATGCATATTAGTAGTTTGTTGTTCATTAATGCAAACATTCTATCATGCAAAATACATTTCCTTGAACATAGATATGTACACAACTAAACAATGTCATTTAAGCAACAAGATATATAGGAAATGCCAATTCAAATACTTATCTTTATTTGTTTGGTGGGTGAAATCCTTCTTGATAAGAATAAATGGAGCCTGCTACTTCATCATCTGATTTTGAGAAATTGTCTTTGTTTGTTTGGTGGGTGGAATCCTTGTTGATCCTTATGTCCTTGCAAGAATAACTGGAGCATTATAGTTCCTCATCCGATTCTTGGAATATGTGTACTGGTTTTGAGTGTCACTAACTGCACTCCTTCTTATTCAAAATACTGAGACAGATAAGAGTATGGTCTTTGTATTCATTAGTAAAATTCATGTTCCTCATCACTTGAGGAATCTTATTTTTCTTCTCTGAATTAGTTGGTTCATCATCTTCAGCGATGTGACCATGATGTATTTCCTTGTTTTGAATTCTTGTTGAAGGAGCCCCTATTTCTAGGATAATATCTAAGGTATTGTCTCTTATCATCACAAGTCTAGTATCGAATGTTGGAAGGATTCCCTTTGTCTTCTATTGTGATGATGGTGCTCCTTCTTTATCGTTAGGGTATTTTTGAGGTCTAAAATGGGCCTTATAAGGGAAATAATAAAACAAGAGTGATAATAATAAAATAAAAGTTCTAAATTTTGGAGGGGAAAAGGAAAAACTACTTTTTATTATTGTATTTTTTACATATCTCATTCTCAGTTCACCTAAATTTCGAGTTTGGGGAATTGTTAGATGCAGAATTTAATTCTACATCCAAACCATGCCGACACTACATACTTCTGAGGTACCCACGACACCCAAAAATGAAAATTTCAATAAAAAAATGTATTTTAATATTAAAATATGTTTTTTATTGAACTTTTAATTTTTGGTGTTGTGGGTACCTAAAAGTATGCAGTGTGGGTATGGGTTGGATGCAGAATTAAATTCTTCATCCAACGAGTCCCCAAACATTAAATTTGGGTGAATCAATAAGAAGATATGTAAAAAATACGATAAGAAAAAAGTAGTTTTTCTTTTTCCCTCCATTTCTTTTTACAAATTTTACCCCTATGGTTGACATCATCATCTTGAATCCTATTGGTTCTTATAAAGTAAATTTTAATGGTACAATTTTTGTTGTAAGGCCCATTTTTTACCTCTAAACTCCCCTAATGATGATTTCTTCTGTAGTGAACGGGAGCTCTCATCTTCTCATCTCTTGTTATGAGCATAGCTTCTTCTTGTGTGCATTCTTCCCTCAGTATACTGAAAGGAGATAAAATTCCTTCTTGCACATATTCCTTGAGTGAATGAATCCCATGATATTGGGAGGCCATTCAAGGTTGTAATATATGCCTCTACTTCTTCAGCATTGTCTCCAATGGCTTCTAGTTTCTCATGGATTTGAGAAATTATTGTGAAGTAAGATTGAATGCTTTCTGACATTTGCATCCTTACATCCTTAAGTTTCATTCTCAAGATCGTCTTCTTATTGATGTTATTTACCTCATACAAGTTGTTCATTGCATCAAATGTATCCTTGGGAGTCTTCAAGGATGATACATGTGAGATCCAATGGAGATGGAAATAATCCTCTTGGATTTTACTAAGTCCTTCTTGTACTTTGTCTTCATATCCCTCTAGGTATGCAACTTCTTCTACAAGTCATGCTTCTTGAATATTGAGAAGCGTTCTATACTTCCATGGTCAAGAGTTTTCAGATACTTCAAGCTTATACCAAATCTTGGTATTGTTTGTCATCATGATAATATTGAGAACATCAAATGGAAATACAGAGGACAGAACTTACCAATGAGGCTGCTCCAACTTGATGCTTGCTTGAAATATTTTCTGGAAGAATGATTTAGGTGGACCTAGGGTTTGACAGAGAAACCCTAATTCTTCAAATTAGGTATCTTTCATATCTTATTGGATATAAATATGAACCTCTTCAAGGTGAGCTGAGCAACATATTAATTTTCCCAAAACTGTGGACAAACTGTAAAATATCTGATGCCCTATTTTTCCACGGCAATAGAGTTAGGTAAAAAATTCAAAATACACAGAAAGAGAAAATTATTCCATAGAAATATGTTCCCTCCTAAGGAGAGTTTGATAGGCCTCGTTTTTCAACTGATCAGTGGAGGGAAGTGCCCGGAAGATGAATCCCTAGGTTTCTCCAATTTATTCTACAAAAATTCCTTATATTGTTTCTATTGTATCTCCAAAGTTCCTACTCCTATGGGTCTGAAACTTCATAATAAGGTATCCTGATCTATTTTCTTTCCAACCCCATAGTTTATATTATATTTTATTCTCCAAGTGGGACTTGTGCGCGTGTTTCCAAGGTGACTTGTTTGAGGACTATTCAACATAGAGAACTTGTATGGAAAACCATGTGTCATTGTTTCACCTTTGGGGTCTGAAACTATGACCACCGAAACTAAATTCTGTTCCCTATATGAAACATCTTGCAAAAATTTATTTGGACCTTCCTATCCCTAGATAGAGAAATTATCCCTAGGTCACCTTTTTATGACTATATTATTGAGGAGGATGGAACCCTGATTTGGAGGAATCATATCTCCTAAAGTATAGGGAATCGAGGCTGAAAATTTCACACAAGGTACATAAACATTTAATCTTTGTCATGTCAAAATTTCAGCTCCTTATCCTTCTCCAATATCCTGTTATAGTGAAAGTACCAAGATGACTAGTTTTTTCTTTGTATGGTTTTCAAGGATGAAACCTTAATCCTCAGTAGTTGTAGTTGTAGTAGTGTTTTGGATGCACAAATACTTATTTTAGGGTATATTTGATACCATGTTAATTTTTAAATGGTTATAAAATATATTATAACATTTGGAATCATAAAATCATAACCATATACAAAAGGATCACTGAAAGAAAGACAAGCACAAACACACAAAAGAACACAGAGATTTATCCCAGGAAACCCTCATGAAGGAGAAAATCCAACAAAACTTCCTCAATATAGAATTCAACCAAGTATAGTCTAAGAACCAAATAATAACACTTATAATACCCCAAGAATAATCTTGGACTACTTCCTCTCTCCCAGATGGACTGCTCTTTCTCTCTCTTGTGCAACTACTTAGCTTTTCTACTTGTCCAAATTAGGGAGGCACCTCTCCTATTTATACATATCAGATTAGAGGCCTAACAACCCAATTGGTCTATCTTCTCCTTGCTTCCAAGTCCGAAATTCCTTGGAAGACTAAAAAATACATTCTAATAATACTTTAGTTTGTACTACTGACCTGAATTACAACGAAGGATTTACCTCAATACTTTACTTTATTAATCTTGCACATTGATCTAGGAACAAAGAATCAACCTCATCAAAGAATAATCAACAATTACTCATGAAATGGTGTTAATCAGAACCAGAATTGGTTTCCTCTCTGTATATTCAATAAACAATGAATGGTTACAATAACAATGTCAAGCAATAGCTTGAATCCATGAGGAATTCGAATACCTAAGAAGGCAATTCGAATTCAATGAGTGAGTCTAGATTAACTGACTCTGATCCATTCAATCACACTCAGTTAACCACTTGACCAAAACCCTAATTGACTCACCAAACCTTAACTGAAGTCAAAGTGCAATAAATGAGTGAATATCAACTGAAGGAGATCAAACACATGTCATAGCAAGCCAACCATCAAGTGCTAGTGCTCCATGACTTCAATGAACCTCGATGAGGTTAACTAAAGATGAAATGACCATCAGAAGTTGGTGGAGGCACCCTGTTGACTCCAGACCATTAAATAATAATAAATAATCATTAAATAATATATTTAACGAGAGGAGGCACCTTAACTGACTGGTTGAACTGATTGTAACCACCAATTAGGAATTAGGTACATTAATATTACTCAGATCAACCCCAGAGTGCTCCAGTTAGCCTCTTTGACTGTAGGAGAAGGCTAAGTTAGCCTCCTTGACTGTAGGTAGGCATGGGTGTAACTGGATGATGGCAATTAATGCTCCACTGATGTCAATTAATGTCAATTATACTTAGGATAGTGGTTTAACTAGGCCAATTTGACCAAAAAGAGTGTGTATGATAGTAAATGTCTTCAACACCCACCCTTAACCTATACTCAGGAAGAGTTAGAAAACATAGATGTATAAAAATGCTAGGGCCCCAGCAACTAAGGCCATAGGTCACCCTATACAATGTTGAAATTGAAACAATGCTCAAAACCAACTAAGTGAGGAAAAGAGGGAAAACCCAGTGGGAAAAACCCCCCCTCAAGTTGAAAACTGAAATTAGTATGGATCACCCTAATGAACTCACCCCCAACAGTGAAAGGAGGTAAGTGAACTTCTTTTCTGAAAATATCTTGGTGAAGATGTCTGCAATCTACTCATCAGTCAGGAAGTATTGCAGAATGATGGTCCTGTCATGCACTAGCTCCCTGATGTAGGGCATGTGAATCTCTACATGCTTGGTCCTCTTCCTGGTAACTGGATTCATGGATATATTAATAGCACTCTGGTTGTCACAAAAGAGGACAGTGGACAAAGTACTACCAAGATCAAACTCTGAAAGAATGCCTTGCAACCAAACTGCTTGGATGCAAGCATTCACTACTCCTCGATACTCGGCCTCTGCTGAAGATAGTGCTATGGCATCCTAATTTTTGCTTGACCAGAAAATAGTGCCACCACCAAACATGAATACATATCTAGAATTTGACTTCCAATCAATAGAATCACCTGCCCAATCGGAATCTGTGTATCCAACCAGCTCTAGCTCGGAGTCTGCAGCATAATGAATGCCGTAGGTTCTGGTTCCCTCAATATACTGGAGGATCCTCTTGGCTGCCTTCCAATGAATATCATGAGGCTGCTGCATGTATCTTGATACAAAATTCATGGCATAACAAATATCAGTCCTAGAATGTGTCAAGTACAACAAGCTACCAATCAGCTGTCGATAGATAGTGCAGTCCATGGGAGCTGTATGTTTTCCTTCTTCAAGGCTGATCCCTGAAAGGAAAGGGAATCCTGTAGGCCTACATTCATCCATGTTAAACTTGAATAACAGTTCTGAAATTCATTTTTACTGAGTGACCATAATCCCATAAGATTTTTTCTCGATTTCGAGCCCCAAAAATTGTTTTAGAAGCCCCAAATCACTCATTTCAAAGGCATTGTGGAGAGCAGTTTTGATGGCTGAAATGGAGGCAACTGTGATACCTGTGATCAGTAAGTCATCAAAATATAAAACAATGATAATTATATGACCATAATTCTTCTGTAAATACACATTTGGATCTGATCTACATCTCTGAAAGTTTTGCGAGAGAAGGAAGGCATCCATCTTGGAATACCACTCTCTTGGGGCCTGTTTTAACCCGTATGGTGACTTCTTTAGCTTGCAAAACAAATATGGATCAATGATGTAGCCCTTAGGATGCTTAATTTATATCTCCTCATGAATATATCCATGCATAAATTCTGAATTAACATCCATGTGATGCACCTCCCAGTGCTTGGCTGCTGAAATAGCCAAAACAAGGCGGATGGAGTCCATTTTTGCAACCGGTGCAAAGGTCTCATGGTAGTCCACTCCTTGGGCATAAAAGAAACATTTTGATACCAGACTTTCCTTTTATTTTCAGTTGCTTCCATCAGCATCAACCTTTTTCCAAAACACCCACTTTCATTGAACCAATTTCCTTCCCGGAGGAAGAGGAACTAGCTCCCAAGTAGTGTTGTTGTGAAGAGAATTCATCTCTTCATCCATGGAAACTTGCCATCTCGAATCATTCCAAGCATGGTAGTAGGATTTTGGATCTGAAATAATCATCAAATAGAAATTTTTGGACATAAAATTATCATAACAAGAGAGCGCAATACCTGCTCTTTGGAAATCAGACCGGGTTCTGCTTGGATTATCTGGATTTCCAATGTTGTCTCCTGCGGAGGAGAGTGTTTGTTGGGCCCATGTAGGAAGATGATTTTGCACTTATGGTTCTGATTTAGAATATAATGATTACTACACACTGATATAAAAAATTAAAGGATCCAAATCAGGGTCATCACCCCCAATTTCATCATCCAAATATTCAGTGGAATAGGAAGGAAATTCAGCAGTTTTCTCCTTCACTAGTTTCACCTCCTGAGGAGGCTCATCGAACTTGACACTTCTCTCGATGATGATATGTTTGGTATTGATATCCAGAAACTTGAATCCTTTAGATTCATCAAGATACCCAATAAACAAACATTCTATGCTCTACGGTTGCAAAGCCCTTCTTTAATCAAGCAGAATCCGGGTCCATGCAGTGGACCCAAACACCCGTAGGTTCGACACATCTGGCTTGTGTCTGAAGTATGATTCGAAAGGAGTCTTTCCTTTCATATATGAATGTGGCACCCTGTTCTGAATGTATGCTGCAAGATTCATGGCTTCAGCCCACAAATTTGCAGCAAGCTTCTTTGACTCCAACATACAGGTGGTCATCTCCTTGAGAGACCGGTTCTTCCTTTCCGCTACTCCGTTCTGCTGGGGAGTGTAGGTAATTGAATGCTAGAACTGAATAAAAATTTGGGATAATATGTATAGAAACTCATTACTAAAATACTCCCCTCCATTATCAGATCTCAATATCTTGATCTTAAGCCCAGAGGTATTTTCGATCAAGGCCTTCAATTCAGAAAATTTTTCACATACTTTTGATTTCTTTTTGAGAAAGAAAACCCATGTATACCTTGAAAAATCATCAATTAAAGTAAGGAGGTACCTTGATCCATTCATGGATGTGACAGGAATTGGACCGCTGATATCAAAATGTATCAGTTCCAATATTCTTGTAGCTCAGTTTTCCTTCCCTCGATCGAACTTGTGCTCAGGGTGTTTTCCAATCACTCAGCCCTTGCAGACTCCTGTGGTTGCCTTGATGATCGGGAGGCCTTCCACCATGGATTTTTTCTGTAATTTCTAAAAATATTTGAAATTAATATGGCCAAACCTATCATTCCATATCCTACTAACCTCATTTCCATGAGTTAGCAGAGCAGTGGGCTTTGCATCCGCAACAAAGTGAGACAACTCATAGGCTTTTGCATGATGATTTGCAAGGCCTTTTACAATGAGTTTCTCGGATGAAATTTATGTTATCTCAACATCATTTGGGATGAAAGAGAATCTCTTAGGCATTCCTGTATCTTTCATCTGATAGACACTAAGGAGATTTGCTGCTAGAGAAGGTACATACAAAACATTAGAAAAAAAATCATTTTCTAGATCTACAGTACATTGTCCTTCCGAAATGATGGTGGAGTCATCTCCCATGTGGATGGGGATGGATTTCCCGGTCTCCAAGGATGGAAAGGAGTCTTTTTCAGCCATCATGTGATTCAAATCTCCACTATCAATCAGCATTGCTTTGGACTTCGAAGTGCTTTCCATGAGGGCATGACCTTTCTCATGCTGTGGTTCCCGATCTTGGTGATCTCTCCTCCGAAAGCTCTCCAGAAGATTGATGTGATTCCTCTCAAGGAGAGAGGTTGCTTCATCAAGCTTTTTATTCATACAAGCATGTTTAGGGCGAAAACCCTTCCTGCAATAAGAACACTTGAATTTTTCTTTCCCATTGTTCCCTTTTCCTTTGTTCTTCCTTGAACTGGAAGATTCATCATGCCGCTGGTTTTCAACTCTAGGCTTGGGAGAATCAAATTTAGTTTTCTGATTTTTCTGCTGCTTTCCTTTACCCTTCAGATATTTGGGCCCCAATACATGGAGGGATTGATCATGGGAAGATCGGATGATCCCCGTCTGGACAAGCTTGTCATGTTCATTAGTTAGGGACTCAATGAAGGAATTGAGTGTAGGAATCTTCCATCCGGGGGTTGTGAGCTTCCCCGCACGAAATGTAGAAACAAAAACTGAATAATCAACCCTGAGTTTGGAGAGGATGGCAAGGATGAGCTTATCATCCTCCTTCTCCACATTGCAATGCTTCAAGAGTAAAATAGTATGTTTGAACTTTGTAAAGAAATCATTCAGAGTCTTGAAATTGGAAGGTTGGAGAGACATGAGTTCATTTTCAAGTTGGTAAACTCTCAAGTCATCATGCTTTCCATATAGAGATTCCAATTTGTCCCATATTTCTTTCGATGTATTCATATCTGTAAGATGGAAGAGAAGGTCTTCGAAAATAGAGAGGCACAAGAAACCGAAGGCTTCATCCTTCTTGTTCAAGAATTTTGATTTTTCTATGGCGGATCCAGGCTCAACTTCAGTGTCCATGGAGACTCTATGAAGTACTTTGGAATGCAACTGAATCTCCATTTTATTTTTCCATGAGTGGAAATTGTATGGAGTCAATAGATCTACTGAGGAGGCCATCTGGATGTGCTGTAGCGAATGCTTCACCTATAGAAACCTGAAAATCAAAACAGAAAGGGAAAAATAAGGTCAGACAGCATGCACATTCTAGGATTTCATCACACCCAGCATAGTCAATCAAGCAATCTTGATCAACAATTTCTTTACTTGGGATATTGAGTGGTAAGCCTTGGATTCTGGTGCAGTGCTAGAATTTTGAGCTATTGCTCACTTTTCATGGAGAAATCTATCAAAAAGCTTGTTTTTTAGAGATAGATCTCTGTCCCGCCGTAAGCTCTGATACCATATTAATCTTGCACATTGATCTAGGAACAAATAATCAATCTCATCAAATAATAATCAACAAATACTCATGAAATGGTGTTAATCAGAACCGGAATTGGTTTCCTCTCTGTATATTTAATAAAAAATGAATGGTTACAATAAAAATGTCAAGCAATAGCTTGAATCCATGAGGAATTCGAATACCTAAGGAGGTAATTCGAATTCAATGAGTGAGTCTAGCTTAACTGACTCTGATCCATTCAATCACACTCAGTTAACCACTTGACCAAAACCCTAATTGACTCACCAAACCTTAACTGAATTCAGAGTGAAATAAATGACTGAATCTCAACTGAAGGATATCAAACACATGTCATAGCAAGCCAACCATCAAGTGCTAGTGCTCCATGACTTCAATGAACCCTGATGAGGTTAACTAAAGCTGAGCTGACCATCAGAAGTTGGTGGAGGTGACCTCTTGACTCCAAATCATTAAATAATAATAAATAATCATTAAATAATATATTTAATGAGAGGAGGCACCTTAATTGACTGGTTGAACTGATCGTAACCACCGGTTAGCAATTAGGTGCATTAATATCACTCAGATCACCCTCCGAGTGCTCAAGTTATCCTCCTTGATTGTAGGTAGGCGTGGGTGTGACTGGATGATGGCAATTAATGCTCCACGGATGTCAATTAATGTCAATTATACTTAGGATAGTGGTTTAACTAGGACAATTTGACCAAAAAGAGTGTGTATGATGGTAAATGTCTCCAACATACTTGACCAATTACATCAATGGCATCCCTAACCGAAGGAAAAACATCTCCGAAAGAGGTAATAACAATAATAAACAAAATAGAATATCTTCCACAGTTACATTTCTTTAACACCACCAAGAAAGGATGATGATCCTAATGTAGGCATCCACAAGAATTCTAAGTACCTGTTGGTTAAGCCAGCCATCCCAAAAGGCATGGATGTTACAATGGATATTCTTCCAAACTTGAGTAAGCTTGCATTCGTAGATCATGATTTACAAAATTTTCATGAACTATAAATTGTCACGATACATGGAATCTGTGCATCTCATCAATGGGGGCCCTATTCAAATAGTTCTTATGGAATGGGATCGAGGATTGGAAAATTCAGACATTTTGTCGTTATGTAATGCACTTTCCTAGAAGGACATTGAAAGAGTTGACTTGGTCAAGCACCTAGGGGTTTTAAATTTGAATTAATTAAATTACACATGGAGTTTTGATTATTTCATACTAAGGAGGCATGTACTAGTCTATTTCTAATTCTATATTATTTATGTGTAACTATTTTATTAATATGGAAATAATACATGCGGGAATGAGTTTCCATGTCTGAAGGACACATTAGGCAAGCCAACATGCCTAGGATGAAAAATATAAATTTTTCAAAAGTCTGGAAAAAGAAATTGTTACCAGGAATATTTTAATCAGTGCGGACATAGTTTGTTCCCCTAGCATGCATGGGGTAGATCTAGAACAAAAAACCACAGTGATGCATCCTTCTCCTAGATAATTGAATTACTTGAATGTTTAAGATTTCCTTACCTCAATTATGGAGGTTGTCCTTTCCTTACAGATATTTTGTAGTCGAATGTACCTGCAAAAAGTATGAAGAAAAAGCCAAACGCTGAAATCAACAAGACATTCCAAATATCTATATTACGAGTCATGAAAAAGAGTAATAAACAACTTATATTAACACAAAACTTGTCTGGAAAAGGAGAATATGTTTGTATTGATAATAAAAAGAGGAAGAAGCTACGGCCGAAGCCTTCACACTGAAGCTTCAATCCCACAATACTTTCAACATCACTATTACACACACTCTACAAGCTTATGCAATCCCCACTCACAAAGAAACTCACAATGACACTCATAATGACACTGTCTTTCCTCCTACACCTACTATAATTCTAGTAGCATGAATATACTCTCTTGGTCTCTCTCTCACATGGTCCATGTAACTTGATTTTATAGGCCAAAGGAATCCCAATGGGGTTGAAATATTTTGGGAGGAAGGTAGGAAATGATTCCTAGGGGCTGGACCTCGAGTGCCACCTATCACAAGTAGTTAGGATCATCCTCCATTAAATATTTCTCTTATAAGGTTCTTGAATATTCTCTTTTTTCCCTTTTTGGACTACTGGCGCTCTCTGCAAATGGGATAAGTGCACTGACTCTCCTTGTGATTAGGTGATAGGAACCATTGGTGCCCTCTGTTAATGGAAAAGAGGCATCAGGACTATATGACACTCTGTTCCAGGAGACAAGGTGCATCATACTACCTAGGGTTGAGCAAAAACATCCCTAGAAGATGATTTGGCCAAGGGATTTTAAGGGATAAAGAATTAAGATAGTTTTTGGGTGTAACAGAATCCCCCCTAAAGTATGAAGCTAGAGGAATGTGATAGGTGAAATTATTTGCTAGATATGGTTATGGTATCATAGGTAAAAGAGTGGTGAGTGAATATTTGACACAATACCAGTCGTAAACCACATGATTCAAACATGGATGTAGACCAATACATTGGAAATCCATGTATAATTACCATGTCGTGGCTACTGACAATACACTGTAGATCCATGATCAACAAGACTCAAATCAGGACATGGATATAGAACATATAAAGTAGATCCATGTCATCCTAACTCAAAACCTGAACATAGCCACCAGACATACAATGTGGATCCATGTCATGAACAATACTCCATCGCAGGCTAAGGATAGGAACATATTCAAGTGAATTCCTAAAGAATCAAGGTATTCATTCCATTCCTAAACGATACGATTCTATCCATGTGAATAGATGTCATGAATTCAAACATGGTAGAAACCACTTGATTATTGGTCATTGATGTGTATCATTAACAAGCACGAGGGAGATCATCATTGATTTCAATGATTCCCAAGGTATCTCGGTACATTCATTCGAATGTGAATAGTGGACTTGAAGTAGAACACTTAGTGAAATCCTTCAATCAAAGTCCACTTATGAAAGCCCGTTGTTGAAAGAGAGGAAACCTACCATTGAGGCATGCAAGCTTCAAGGTACTTGACTTGTTTCTAAGACTAATTCTCGGATGTTGTGTTGGTGTCAATGAGAATAGACTCTTTGAAGGAGGACCATGTTGTTTCTCCCATCATTGACACAAAACTTGGAAAAAATGTGATGTTGAAATGACGAAAAAAACCATAGGACCGACTTAGATGTGACCGACTTGAAGGTAAGGAAATTGTAGAGGTATACTACAAAGGAGGTTTCCCTTGAATCATTGAATGGAATGAAAAATGACTTGGAAGAATTGGCATGATGAGGTAGAGACCAGATGTAATGCAAGGGTAGGATGATGCATTCTTTGAATTGACTCAAAGAAGTTAAATGATTCATGAAAGTGGATTGACTTGGTGACAAGATGAATACCCAAATGTTTAAAATCAAAACACACACAGGTTCCATGTCTAAGGGTGGACTATGAACTTCCAATAATACAAATGAAAGATGTTCCCCATTCCCTTAATTCCCCCGTCACAATGGACGAGTACCTCTTTTATTTTTAATGATCTTGAAAAGGGTAACAAATGATTGATGTAGCTCGTCAAGTGATGAGTCCATTCTCATATGTTTTCTGAACCTGTGAAAGGATGGGTTCATTCCCAGAAAGGCCCTATTACATCATTTAATTTTACAAGTACGAAGAAGGAAAACTCACTCGTCGCTTCATGTTTAGAGATCCTGAAATGACTAAGAAGACTCCAAGGTGGACTTTTTCGTAAATTTAGTCCCCAAGGTCTGAAAAAGTATAAAATGATACCTAGGAGAACTCTTATAGTTATGATAAACTAGAGTGTACCTTTTTCATAAATGAGTCTAATCGGTTAGAAAAAGGGGGTAAACTATCACCGACTAGATGACCTTTCGAATACTTTTACAAGCATGAAATAATCAAGCTCACTTGGTGATCTTTTAGTGTTTAAAGAGTCTCGAAAAGAGCCTAAAGTTGAATTCATAAGGGGTTATTTTTTCACAATCCATTTTAATGAGTCTGAAAAAGTAGTAAGAGAACACTTGATACCTCTTCAATGGATTTTTAATGAGCACGCCAAAGGTATAAAATGTGATCTGTACTTTTAAACTTAATATGAAAAGGACAAAATGAAACACACTCGTAACCGAAAGGGTCCAATAATATCCTAAAATCTCCCAAAACTATGTTAGAACATTTTTACCGTGGAAACTATAGAAAAACATGAAGAAAACCCTAAATATTTAATTATTCCACTAATTATTTTTAATAAAAAATTAAGAATAACATACAAATAGTATAATGGTAAAGTCCTTTTTACCATTTTTTTTTTACTATTTGAGTTTGGGTAAAACTTGCGCTTAAGAGAGGATTTTGCTGTGGAGATTTCAGGAGCTACGACCCTCCTCTGATTGAACTGTTTGGACCAGGTAATAGCTAACACTTAGCTCTTTCTTTTCATGGCTCAATGTTTTTGGTTTATCTTGTTTTTTGGTGTTTTGAGGAGTATTTTCAAAGGGAAAGGGCACGTGTAGTCTAGTGCTCTTCTTCCTTTCAGGAGGTGCATTGGAACACCCATCGAAAGGGGAAAGAGCATCGAAGGCACTATGTTCCTTAGGTGAAATAATTTCATTGCTCTATTCCCTTGGGAAAAGAGCATCGATGGTTTGGGCCTCCCAAAAAATCAAAATCCAAGCCTAAATTCAAGTTTGAATTCTACTTCTTGATTTGGAGTCTAACATATGTTTTATGGGTGTTTGACAAGTATTTGAGCCACAATATGGTTATTTGGAAAGAAGGAGAGCATAATATTGATTAAACCCAAGTGATGAATGATCCCATGAACGTAAGAGCCTTAAGGGAACGTGGGATCCTAAAATACTTCAGGGTTCTAGAGATGAGATCCTATGTGCGGTTACTGGAATAATTGATCTGAATGTCAGACCCCAACCAACAACATTTCCAAGTTGGGACACATATATCGAATATATATGTTGAGGACATCTATTTACTAACCAAAATATCTTGGAGGGGTGGAGATATGTTGGTGGATGATCTCATAGATGAATATTGTGTGGTCGGGACAAGGTCTCATGAAGGAAAAATATATATAAAACATATTGTAGACTGGCCACTGAGGAATGTGGCCTTCATGATATAGAAGGTACTGGGAAGTAGGGATACCCACTACACAACTCGTGCACATATTTTGTATGCGGTTTAGTGTATGGCTCCCACCATATTCAACTGGAGTGAGGGGATGCTAGTAAGCCTCAAGGATCAGTCGACCAAGTGTCGGAGGGGTGAACTAAAGAAGTTCGACTACGGGGCAATAATGGTGTCCTTATTCATAGAGAGGGTTCCATTGATGCGACCATAAGTGACTTTGAACAAGATGGATGTTGAGGATCCTAGGATGTTGAGATGGGTCGAGGCCATGGCCCAACATGGAGGCCATGGAGGGCCCACCATCACATATGGTGCAGTATGTTTTCATTGGATACAAGGCCAACTATTGATGGTTGAGGACTACTCCTATACAGGATCAGAATTTAGGTGTGATCCTGATCTCCCATTACCTGAGGGTGATTAGTGGTATGATCGAGGTGAGAGGAATACCATTCCATGTGTTTTTCTTTTTTGTTATATTTATTTTTTTTGCAGTTTGAGCGATACTGAGAAATACAATGTTGTTGTCCATATATAGTACCTTCCCATACAGTAGGATCCTCTCCCATCAAGATGCGAGGTCTAGTAAGGGATATGGATTCCAAGAATGTGGAGGCTAAAGAATAGCTTCAAGAGATTGAAGAAAACCTTTAGCATTTGAGTGTGGGAGTGCCCGACATTTCCATAGATGATCTTCCTAGGAACTATCAACACCATACTACAGGAGTGTCCGAGTATTATGGGAGGATACTCCACCGAGTGGCCTGTATCGTGATGTGTTATCATGAGCATGAGGATAAGTCTAGATTGGCTTCCTCATTTTTGTATTGTATTTATATTGAAAGCTTCGAAGCTTCATATTTTCCCCTTTTATATGTACTAGAGACTTGATAGTTCCATATCTTGGGTGGATTTAAAGCTTATGGATCCATTTTTTTATCTCAACATCAGTTTATATATAAAACTTTTTATTTATAGATGTGTGTGTGTGTGTGATATTTGTTATGTGTATTAATGTCTACTTATGTATTTATGTGATTTAATGCATATAATAAAAAATTAAAATGAACTTTAAATATGAGCAAGATACCAATCCAAAACATAATTTTCCAGTTAATCAACTGCTGTGTTTAAATGTCTTGGGATGTGATGGTAGGAAACATGTTCAAAATACCTCTCCACAATATGAACTTTTCATAACGTACGAAGGAGTAGGGGGTTCCAGATGGTGTAGAGTCAATTTAACTATGTACAACTAACTCTGAATCTAAGTAAACCCTAATATGAATCGCATCATTAGATAGTGCTTCAATCAACAAACCAATCAATGCATGGTACTCTGCAATATTATTTGTAGCAGGACCCAAACAATTTCCTCCCAAGCTCACCAGATCACCGGTAGGGGAGTACAATACCCATGTTGCTAATGCAATATTCAAGGTGTAATGACTAGAATCATCCACAATTTCGAAATAAGAGGTCATCTATTCATTTTAAATATAGAACTACATAAGCAGTATTACTTAAGATACATATTACATTCGCACCAAATTCACACTTCAAACTATACACAACACTCTATAAACATTATATACAGAAAATCTATACTATATGACCTAGACATAGTATTTCTTGAGGTAGAGCCCATTCTGGGGCTCTCCTAGGGGTATTCCATCATAATCCATGAACTCATATGCTCCTTTCTATAATACATGACTAACAACATAGGGCCTATGCCACATGGATTCCAACTTTCCACCCCCCAACTTCTCATGTTTTTGGTCATATGTCAAGACCAAGTAAACTTCGTTGAAGAGGCGAGGTTGAATGGATCTTTCATACTAAGATTTAATATGTTATTCACTTCATTTTCCAAGGTGGCATCTCAACGGGTCTCGTCAAGCTTGTTCAAGTATAGGAACCATTCTTCATCCAGATTGGTATTGGGTAGCAATTTTGTTGTTTAGGATTAAGCACCCTTGTAACCTAGGGTCTGGGGTTACCAACTTACTACTAACCTTGCAGACAATCATATTTAACAAAGAACATAAAGGAAATAGGAAGAAATTCTTGACTTATTTGATTACCGACGGTTGATCCAAGCTTGATCTTCTTCCGTTCCTCTTCTCTCCAAAGCTTCCAGGGATGCACCTCTTTCACCTGTAAAGAGAAAATTCTCCAAGTACTATCTCATGCATGTATATATAATAGGTTAGATAAAAAATATGTACAATACATAATCAAATATATTCATTAACCATGATACATGAAAGAGACTCAACACAATGTTGGAAGAAGAATTCTCTTTATTAACAATCAGTGAATGAGATAAGAGTACAACCCAAATTCTAAGACAAGGACTCCTTTGCAACAAAAGGAATTTGAGTTTTGCTATTCCAAGACATCTAAAGATATACCACCAGCATAACTTTTCTCTCCAATCTTGATTGATTAATGCCCTCCCCAAGGCCTCTATTTATACTTTGGGAAATAGAGTGGTTTCAAAGGTTGGGGTGGTTGAAACAGTTGGGATAGTTAATGATTAAGACCCAAATAATCTCCATTAATCATGTTTTATATTTTTTAAGGTCGAATCAAGATGTACACAACCATTTATATAGGAAACCCGTGTACACTGATGTACGCGGGTTGCAATGTAGATAGTCATGTATAGTACACGAGTTGCAATGGAGATAGTTGCGTACGTACATGAGTTGCAATGGAGATAGTTGCGTACGCAACTCAACGCTTAGAAAACTTATATGGAAAGCTGGTTAAAGGGTAAATGCATCCCAAGTCATGCCCATCTATATTGTTTTGGAAAACTTCAATCCTAAAATGTCCTTTTGTGTACCAACATAAGGAATGTTGGCACTCGGACGGAGAAGTGTCATTTGGGTTGATAATAGATGCCCCCTAATGTGTGAGGTCAGAGGGAAATGATGGTGAAATACATTATAATCATTATCTTGGAGAACTCAGAAGTCCAATGGAGTAGAGGAAGTACCTGAAACAAATACATAATAATGTCATATACAAAGTCATATCTGAGGATTCTATGTTCAATATACTAGAACACTAGCTCCTTTGCAATATTTGAGTACAACGTATGATACGGGTACAATACCATGTATACTATAAAGGTGGATCGAAGCCACAATATACAATATTGACAAGTCTTCAAATATCTGGAAGCTGTGTAAGTGATCACAACATAATCTTGCACAACTTAGTCCATGGATATGAACCTAAGGTCTTTGTCAAAAATCCCAAAGAACTAGTACAATCCAAGCCATGTGAATAGATGTTATTGAAGTTGAACATGGATAGGATTCAATAGATTTTCAACCAATAGGTGATAATTGACAATTTAAGCAAAGGAATTCACCAATAATGAAAGTGAATCCTAAGGTACGATTGTCAAAACTCTAGGTCTTCATCATCAGGAAGTGATGATGAGAAACCATACTGTGATGAGGAAGGAAATAGATCCTCCAATGGATCACAAGAGTGACTAGGAACTGGGTAAAGGAAGGGAAACACAAGTAATAATAGATAGGACAATGATGGAATTAGGATATAGAACAGATACAAGGTTTAATCCTTGAACAGTGAGCACAACACAAAGATGACCCAAGGCATATTTTAACTTTGTAGATAGTACAACTAGACTTATCTGTCATGTATGAGACATGTTCAGATTCCCTAGGTATAACTGGCAAGAGGAGGAGTAAGAAACTCAAATCAATAGCTGAACTGAAAGTGAACACTGAGACATGAGTATTGGACAAGACAGAGAGTGTTATGTTCAAGGAAGACATGCTGCCACTGACTGAGAACGAAAAGAAAAATTCTTCCTTATCTTTCCTGTTAAATTTTAATGAGTCCAAGAAAGTCAACTCAAGTCTCTCTTCATTTTTTGACAATCTTGAAGAGAAGAGAGAATAATGCTTGATAGTGTTATTGATTCATGGATTTTATGATCCTAAACTAGTACATGCTCGCTTAGTGTTTTCATGTTTAGAGAGTTTGAAAACTCCGAAGAAGACTCCAGGGGGGTCCTTTTTCATCCAATTTAGTCTCCTGAGGTCGAAAAAGTATAAAACATGCCCTAGAAGAACTCTCTTAACTCCTCTAGAAGAAAAGGTGAACCTTTTTCATACTTAGTCAGGGAGGTCTGAAAAAGGTTAAATTACCACTTACCCAACGCTCCTTTGAGAGCAGCATATAGCTTGAGCTTTATGAGTGTGAAGGAAAGCAAGATCACTCGGAAAGATCCATTTGAGTACGAGAAATTGGGCTTACAACAATAAACTCAATGTTTTGTTCTTGGTGTTTAACGAGCATGACAAAGACATAAAGTATACTCAGAATCTTTTTCTTGTTTAGGTCCAGAGCACAAAAAAGAGAAAACCGAGCTCATACCGGGTGTTCCTTTTTTGTGAATTTAGTCCCTCAGGTCCGGAAAAGTGATAAACCTATACCTGAGAATACTCTTCTCAATTCTACAGAAAAGCGAGTTATCCTTTCTTGTATTATTCCACATGGTTCGAGAAAGAGATAACCTACCACCAATGCAGATGCCCATTCACATATTATTAACAAGCTTGAATGGACAAGTTTACTTGGCTATCAAGTCTATTTTGAGGAGTTAGACTTGGGCCTAAATAAAGTCCATAAGGCAAAGGAGTCTTATAAAGGTATAGCTTGTAAAAAGAGACCAAAATGAGGCTCAATTTGGCATGAAAAATAGCTAAGAAGACTCCCCTGAACCTATGACAGCTAAAGCATGAGTATCAAAAGACAATAAGTGGGTTCTAAATGAGGATACTCATGTGAGGAAAGTCCTATCCATGGAAGAACAATGGCATAAATGAGGTACTAATGGTTAAAAAAACCATAGTCCGTGGTCAAAGTGTTAATGCTAGGTATAAATACAAAATATATGTGAAATGACCAAAAACCATCCTATATGAGCGAAAAAACAACTTTAAATGACCTTAGACCTGTCACATTGAAGAAAAAGATATGGAATTAGTTTTATTTCATATAAAAAATATGAACTATAAGGAAAAAGCCCACTTTGAAAATAATATTTCTATAAATAGTTCAAAATATAAATCAAAACTAACCATTTGATTTTTTTTACCCAAAATAGACAATTTTTACCTTGACATTTGATTGCTCAGTCCGGACAACTTGGTGGACAATTCTTGACACCACAAGTTCTAGGTAAAACCACACTCCATGCTCTTTCATTTGATTCAAGCAAATTTCAATTTTTGGCCCAATTTTCATGTTATTCAATGTCCTCAAAGCATGAACCCTGTGTACGCGGGTATGGTATATCAACATTCATGTACACGTGTTCTGTACGTGGGTTTCCCAAAGGCAAGTCGCGTACAGTACACACCTTGTCCAAAGGATAGTCGCGTACACTGCATGAGGTAGAAAAAGGTTATGTAGGGCCAAAAAAACAAATTTTTATATGAATTTAATGGTTTATAAATGGCTTGTTTATCAGATTGAAATATGGTGCTTGAGTGGAGGGAGAGGGAACATGAAGACATGGACCAAGAATCTCTACAATATGTCCCCACAGTAAATGCTTTGCGACAAAGTGGTTTATTGAAATTCTTCTGTATGTCACCTATGCGATCAAATATCCACCTACTAGAGTTTTTGATAAACTATTAGGATCATGATCTCGATATGTTTGACCTTCAAGGTGAGTTTCTAGAGGTTACTTTGGAAGATGTCTATTTTATCTCCGGTTTATCATGATGGGGAGCTCCGATGAACTTGGAAGGTACCGACAGAGGTGGTGACCTTCTAAGCATACATAACTACATAGATATATACTGTAATCCTGACACTCAAAAGAGGGGTAGCTGCATCTCTATTGTGCATATTCGCAGCTTGCCCTTACAGGTATTGGTGAGTACTATAGTGAGGGTTACAGGGTCATCATCACTTCACCTTGCAACTCGGAACCAAATGAGACTACCAGTGGACTATCTACATGGAGCTCTATATGACTAGTGTTTGGGAATAATCCTGATAATGAGGAAGCAACTCTCTGATTGCAAAAGAGGCAGGCAAATTTTTTTTGGGTATTCCAGCATATTGGTAGCCTTTTTCTTTGAGAGGGTGCCTGGTTTGAGTCCTGCAATACCATTACCAGTTCGTCCTCCATGCCAGCCTAGATTGAGTAGGTGGGGAGAGATCTTCTTCCGCCAGGGAGGTGGTGGATCGGTTCTGAGCATATATGACGACGACTTTTACTTTTGGTGGGAGCGACAGTTACCAACCTTGGAGAAGTTTCCATATGCTGGACTAGATTTCCGAGGTGACACCGAACTTTTCCTCCCTCCTGGAGGAGCATGGGGAGAGCCAGGTTTTTTTTTTTGAAAATTTTAAATTTTTATGAATTTTAATTATAAAGATATATACATATGTATAAGATTTTTTAATCCTTTTTTTAAATGTCAAAATGCATATATTGGACCAGTACGCCCTGTTGGGAATCCATGCATGTATGTGCGTCTTGTGGTGGGCGAGGACCAGGGTTTGATTAGGGTTCTTGAGGGAAAGATGGCCAAGATTACCTAGAGAGAACCTACATTATGCATTGAGGATATCCCTGCCATCATGCAGGAGCTAGTGGTTGGTATACCACCTGTCTGGATACGCCTTATGAGGTGGGTAGTGAGAGTAGCACTTGTGTATATTGATGCCATTGAGGTTGCTACAGTCGAGGAGGCTGAAGAATCCCGAGAGAAGGGTGATCAGGGTGCTCAGGAGGACCAAGGTGGTCCAAGTGACCAGGGTGGTCAAGCTTAGACTTAGGAGCATTTTATGGACTTTGATCCATGTTTTGTATATTTTTTGTATATTATACAGTTATGACTAGATCTGAGGATTAAAAACTTGACCTATCTATATGGATAGATATTCACACACACACACACACACACACACACACACACACACACACACACACACACACACACACACGCACACACACACACACACATATTTCCAGTTTTATTTACAAGTGTTTTGTTATGTGTCTACTGTATATTTTTATGCAAAATGTGTTAAGTGCCAATCCAAGATATAATTATCATACACACCAGTTAATGAATTTTGATTTCTTGGAATATGACTGAATGTAATAAACTCAAAATTTCTTTCCAATAACCTAACTTGCATAAACTGACGTAGTAAAAAATGGTTCTGCACCTGATAAGCTCGATTGAGTTGGGAAACCACCAGTTGAGAGTCAAGTCGGATTTCCAGCTGAGTGATACCACGTGAGAAATATTCCCATAAAATCTCAATGACAACCCTTTATTCGGCCACATTATTGGTAGCAGGACCTAAGCAAGCACCTCCAGAGGTGACTAATTGTCCTGAGGGTGAGTAAATGACCCATGTGACTGAATCCAAATTACAAGTGTGGCCACTGGCACCATCAGTGAAACCTACGAACCACTCAGAAGACATCTGTAACAACCAACAGATGGTATAAAAACACAAATCGACGAACTATTGCACATAAAAATACATACAATAAAAATAAAGGAAAAAATGCTAAGCCTAAGCATAGTGCTTTTTCAAATAGAGCCCATTTCTAGGCTCAAGCAGCTTATTCCCTTCGAAATTTGTCAATTCATATGCACCCTTATTCAACACATTTGACATGACATAAGGTCCTAACCACATAGACCTAAACTTTTTTGCCCCCAGGGGTTCTTTGTCCTGATCCCAGAGAAATACAAGCTCCCCTTCAGAAAGAATCCGAGGCTTGACTGATTTATCGTATTGGATTTTTATCCTATTTTTATGAGCTTCGTTGCTATCAGTGCATCTTATGCTACTCATCTATATTTTCTAAATGTAATAAACGTTCTTCAAGCTTAGTCATATCAGGTAACACATGAATAGAAATATTTAAGGACGGTATTTCACTTTCGACTGGGGTCACTGCTTCCACTCCATGAACGAGTTGGAAAGGAGAAAACCCTGTAGTAGTTTTGACATTGGTCTGATATTCCCAAAGGGCAGGATACAACATGATGTGCCAATTGGAATGAGCTACATTAATAGTACATTTGAGAATAGTCTTCAAAGTTTTATTTATAGCCTCGACTTGACCATTTTCTTGAGGATAGAACGAAGATGAATGTTCTTGTCTAAACCCTAGCATAGTGGTCAATTCAGTCATCATACTATTTTGGAAGTGACTTCCATGGTCAGTGACATTCTCTTTAGGGATACAGAAAACACACTTGTGGGGATTCAAGTGAATTTTGTAGTATCTGCATCGTTCAAAAATCAAACACAAGTGAACTGGGTGATGGATCCTCTTACAATAATTTGCGGGCAGATCATCAAGCTAGGGTTCTATAATGGATTTAATGTCATGAAAAGAAAAATTCTTTTCTCGCTGAAAGGTTGCCCCTGCATTTTTCAATCCAAAGGGAATTTTATTGTACGTGAAGGTACCCCAAGGACAAATAAAAGTTGTTTTATGTTGGTATTCCGGTTTAATTTGGATTTGATTATACCCGGAGAAACCATCCATAAACGAAAAGACATCACTTCCCGTACAGGAATCAATAATTTGATCTATCAATGGCGTGGGGTAGTAGTCCTTGGGACAGGATTTGTTTAGATCTTGAAATTCATTACAAACGTGTATAGTCCCTTGCTTTTTGTCGATAGGAACAGGGTTGGATACCCATTCTGTCAAAGCTATGGGGTAAATGAAACCGTCTTTCAACAATTTCTCAACTTCAGCCTTAACCGCTACCACTTTATGCAGGTTAACAGGTCTCAAATTTTTTTGAATGTGTCTAGCATCAGGGTAAGTTTAGATTTTGTGCTTGACTATTGATAGATCAATTCCTAGCATCTCCTCGTATGACTAGGTAAATACGTCACATAATTCCTTAAACAAGGCTGTATAGATCGCAATCTCCTCCAGAGAGTAGTTCATTTCGATGTATACATTTTACACAACGTTTTGTTTTGTAGAGATGTTGATAGGAATCATAGCAGGAATGTTTTCCATATTCCCCTCAGCAAATATTGCTTCCCTTGGTAAGGGACTAATAGGTGTATCAACATAACCTGCTAGTCTCATATGGAACTCCTGGTTCTCGATCCCGCTTAACTCTGGAAGAAAATAGGATCGATGGTGAAGATATTCACAGATCTTATCTTGTCCGCACACGGCTTCCAGAATGGCTTCATCCAACGGTAAAACCATATCTAAGCAATCTCTAGAATGCAAAGAGTTCGCTGCCAAAGAAGTCAGATAGGCTTCTTTCGGCTCCTCTAAGACTATGAGAGGGATCGTAATGGGATCAATAGTGGTATGAATGATAGCTTGATAAGCTATTTCCACTATCGATAAGGGAACTTCAGGTTCAAGGTGGGAAGGAAGAACCCAAGGATCCATTCTATCAACAACCGTTTCTATAGACTTCCCTACACTAGTAGAACCTAGATAATTAATTGAAGCTGGAATATCAAATGTGCTCATCAATGATGCATACATTCCAGCCCCTAAGCTCTCTAAAGTAGGTCTAACCTAATCAACCAATGGTACGGTGGACTCGGTAGTTTCCATGTGGCCTTTTCGAGTAAAACTGAGTTGGTCTACAGTAACCAAATTCCCTTCGTGTGGAAACACTACTAGCTAAAATATAACCAATGCAATTAGATGACATGGCATAAGTACAAATTTTCCCCAGGTGCAAGTTATAATCCAAAGGTGCGTCAATCACCTTTACCTCAACAGATACTATTTTCCCTACCAACTTAATTTTGAAAGCCGGTAGGATACCGTGTGGATGAAATGACCTTCTGTCGAAAGCAGTAAGTAGGGTGTTCGATGGAACCAGCTCTAGAGATCCAATAGCTTTCCAACAAGATAGGGACATGACACATGTAGAAGCACCCTTGTGGACAACTACCCTTCCAATGGTCTTTCCACCATGGACGACATCTATCGATAAGGCTACATGATATGGCAGGCGAATTTTGACATCAGACAAATTAAATTTCTCCATGGGGCTTGATGAGTCCATACTGCCTAAGGCTTCTAAGATTGCATCTCACTGGGAGGGACAACTCTGTAACACCTCTAAAGCCAACATCGCACAAGGATTCTAGGCTAAGTCTTCAACTATAGAGTAGTTTGATGTAGCCCTAGCATTAGGATTGTGCAAGGTTTTCTTGAAGACACCTTTGAGTATCTTGGGCATAGTTTCGGTAGGCTTCTCAATCATGAGAGGGTTGGAAGTTTCACCTATTGACTTACCCTTATCCGAAGCCTCTTTTTCATAGTTCTTGTTCCTAGTCTGTAGTAAAGTCTCGGATCGAACCATGTTGATATAATTGGGGTCAAGAGAATTTGGGCTTCCCCCTGCCGCATTTGAAGCTGAAGCCGAATTCTGTCCTTGGGGAAAAGGATCCTTCAAGACAACCGATTGTTGGCCTTTTAATAGCTTTTGACCTTGTTCCATAAGGGGACATAGATGGGTCAGGTGATCTTCATGGCACAACTTACATGCACAACTTACATGGTAATTTCACCTTCTTCTTTTCTTTTCCCCCCCCATCAACATTGTTTATGGGTTTTTTCTTGTTTTGGTTTCCCTCACCCTTTTTTCCTTTCTTCTTTTTCCCACCGGGCTGTTGATTTCCCTTTTGAGAGGATTGTACAAAAACATTTGCATTTTGGGGTGATGGGGAAGCCTTTGCTGCCTCCACTGTATAATGTTTGACAGACAACTGATGGATCTGTTTAGCCAGAGATTCTATAGTGGGAGAATTCACAAAACCAACCACACCATCAGCATGGGGTCTAGGCTTAGGTTTCTCTACATTGTGTGTTGGCCTCGGTGCTTCAAGGATAATTTCATATAAAATCCTAGACTGAGAATATATCAAATCTAGTTACTTGGCCTTGGGGATAGCTTCTTCCTCCTTGGTCACTCCCGAAGTAGATACATCCTTAGATATATATGGCAATAGGGATTTAAGGAACCATTGTAATAAGAACTCGGGAGGAATAGTGGCTTTGATAAGGCTCTTTCATCTTGTCCACTCCTAGATGTCATCCGAAATATGAGTGGGCTTGTCCTGCCGAAAGCTAGACAACAAGTCTATCCCGAAATCATATTGAACAGGAAGTTGGAAGTGACTAAGGAATACATTAGCCAAGTCCCAAAAACTATTAAACGCGGTAGAAGGCAATTCAATATACCATTTTGTTACAGTATTGGTTAAATTTATTTGGAACAGCCTCAACCAAACATAATCCTCGTTCAATGAGTTGGAAGAGCACCACAAATGGAAAGTGGTGACATGATCTCCTGGATCATCACCAACTTTGCCTTCGAATTTTGGGATATCCGAGGGAAGCTTGGTAGGAATGAGTGGCCAGGAGGAGTTATGTCTCACCGGGTCATTCATTAGTTTCGACAAATTCGACAAATTTAAAATTGCCAAGAAAGGGAGCTTGGGTCTAACCGGAGCACTAAAAGTACCAGTATGGGGATTAGAGGGACTTGCCCCATATTCCCATATGTGAAAGTGGGGTTTCCCCCTACTGTTGATTATGAAGTGGTTGGGATACTTTGGAAAGGATTCCATCCATAAGATAGCATATTGTTTATGTGCGGTACAGTATATGAGGATCTAGATGCCCCAGTTGAAGCTGGGGTTTAGAATACAGTAGTAGGTATCCCTCCATTAAAAAGTGAAAAAGGAGAGCTTGTGAAAGGAGATGAAATCAGAGTTTGAAAACCTTGACCATAAGGATTATGGTTTCTGAACTGCACCCCTACATATGCGGGTGTTGGGCCTACATATGGAGTGGATGGGGAAATGTGCCCCTCATTCCAAGGAAAACCCTAGACAAAAGCCGAGGATCCTATATGACCACTCTGAGCAGTGTCTACAAAGGAAGTAGGAACTGTAGGTACACTAGGAATCCTAATGACCATACCACTAGAAGCACCTGCTAAACTTGTGGGAGCCGATGGTTGAACCACCCGGCTAGTTGGAGTTAATGGTGTAGTAGGTATACTTGTTCTAGGGGCACCTACAGGGGGAGGTGGCACCCCTTAAGCTAGAGCGGCTGAGGTGGAAGTAGAAGAACTTTCTCCTGTAGTAGAAATTATTATTCCCAAAGGGACACCAATCACGGATGGATTGAAAGGATGAACCTGAATGATCACTGGATCGTTTAAGTCAGTTAGAGGTGAATTAAAATTCCTTGCAAACTCATCAGCCTATAAGTCTTCTATCTCAACTGTGTTTAAATTAAAATGGTTTTCCCTAAGTTCTGGTTCACTCGAAACTTCATTAACTCCTATCGGTTCGAAAGAACCGTCTATGTGCAATATTTTCCGTTGAGGGGGAGTTGGAGGTTCCAATGTGATAAGCGGAGGAAGGTTTTGCAACCTTCGTGACCTTTTGATAGATTGGTCCTCCATGATTGTAAATTTGACTCTTCACACCCTAAGGTGGGCTAAAAACACAGAAAAACCACAAAGCAATCACTACAAATTTCCTAAAGTCTCAACAATCACAAGGGGTATAAGATATGCTTTCCTGAAGAAAGCTAAGAGACAGCTTCTTAGCGTCCTTGAAGAGGTTCTTAGGCACAAGAGGAGGAATCACCCACCGCCCTCCTACACTTTCAACAAGGGTTACCTTCCAAGCCCATCCAAAGTGAACTAGAAATAGCCTGTCGGTTTACTTGTGTATAAACCCTAGATGTCCAAGAGACTAGAGGCTACCTTAACTATATCAATAGCCTATGGGGATAGTCGCAAACCCGATTCGTACACATGGGCAAGGTAGAAAATCCTGAAACTTTTTCTAAGACAGAATCCCCAGATGCATAGAAACCTTGGTCTACATTTTGACAAGGAATCAGAGCGTTATCCCCTCAGTCCAAGCCTCCACACAACCTCGTGCTTAACTCCTGTTTGAGAGGAGCTTCCCAGATACTATCAAGATAGAGAAGGATTTACCTATCGATTGGCCAACTACATCTGAATTTAAGTACTTATGGGGAGTTTACACTTCCTATCCCACAAGTCTAGCCTAAGCTAGTAGGTTTATGACCCTATAAAACAAAACTTACTAATAAATTTTAAATTATAGCGTTCATTTTAAGGTTTTTTCTTAGTCATAGGGTAAGTGGCGTGAATGACTATGATATTATAGACTCGATAAGAAAAGTAAAAAGGTGTATAAAATGAATTCCAAAGCAAATTGTAACTACTTAAAGCAAGCTTCTTTTTCTTTTTTTTGTAAATATGAACTAATGAAATTACAACTAGGTAAGAGAAAGATAAGACTTATTTTTTGTAATTTTTGAGATTTCATTCAAAAACTGAAAATAAAAATACAATATGCAATTCAAATGCAAATGTTTCCAATGCTTTCTTTTCACTTTTCAAACTCTTCAAAAATTACTATGCACGTAAATGCAACGATTCTCGAGTATGCTTGAATAATCAGACTATAAAGCAAGCAAAATGAAGTATAGTAGATTTATAAGAACCAAAAATCAACCACCTAAGGAAGAGACTTGGAAAACACCTAGCTTGGGAAGAAACAATGAATGAAATCCATTGAAATCATTAAAAGGCAAGTGACAAACCGAAACTACTTGGAAATAGTACGGGGTACAAGGTATCTAAAACCCTGATCATTGATTTAGATACGCAGCACTGAACCTATCACCCAAATAGGATAATCCACCTCAAATTGCTAAAAGAAAGAAGATTCAAACAACAAAAACTCAAGGGCTTACTGAAAAGCACAAATTATGGTGCACAGGGCTTTCAAACCTAAACCGAAGTGCCAGTACTAGAAGACCCCAAAGCAACGAAAAATCTAAATAATACAGGGACAAGCAACCCTACCCAAAATTTTGCTACTAAGGTATGTACGTGACTATCTAATAGAACAACTCGTGTACTATAGATGACTGTTCAGTATAGAAACCCGCATATACAAGCTTTTGTACATTACTGTGTAGCACAACAACCCGCGTACAGGACAATTTTTTTTCAAAAAAGAAAAAATTATGAAGGTCTCTAAAACACCAATGCAAGTCCAAACCAAGATATAAAACCACACACTAAATCAGAGCAAAGAATGCGCAAGGATCTACAGGACTAATCCACAGTAGGATGGACTCCCCAGTGGAGTCGCCAGTTTTTTTGTTCAGGATTAAGCACCCTTGTAACCTAGGGTCTGGGGTTACCAACTTACTACTAACCTTGCAGACAATCAGCCTTAACAGAGAAGAGAAAGCAAATAGGAAGAAAGTCTTGACTTACTCGATTACCAACGGTTGATCCAAGCTTGATCTTCTTCCATTCCTCTTCTCTCCAAAGCTTCCAGGGATGCACCTCTTTCACCTGGAAAGAGCAAATTCTCCAAGTACTATCTCATGCATGTATATATAAGAGGTTAGATAAACAATATGTCCAATACATAATCAAATATATTCATTAACCACGATTCATGAAAGAGACTCAACACAATGTTAGAAGAATAATTCTCTTTATTAACAATCAGTGAATGAGATAAGAGTACAACACAGCTTCTGAGACAAGGACTCCTCTGCAACCAAAGGAATCTGAGTTTTGCTGCTCCAAGACTTCTGAAGATATACCACCAGCATAGCTTTCCTCTCCAATATAGATTCATTAATGCCCTCCCCAAGGCCTCTATTTATACTTTAAGAAATAGAGTGGTTTCGAAGGTTGGGGTGGTTGAAACAGTTCGGATAGTTAATGATTAAGACCCAACTAATCTCCATTAATCATGTTTTATATTTTTTAAGTTCAAATCAAGATGTATGCAACTATTGATATAGGAAACCCTCGTATGACACATGAGTTGCTTAAAGGAAACCCGCGTACGCTGATGTACGTGGGTTGCAATGTAGATAGTCGTGTAAAGTACACAAGTTACAATGGAGATAGTCTCGTATGTATGCAAGTTGCAATGGATATAGTCGCATAGACAGCTCAACACTTAGAAAAATTATATGGCAAGAAGGGATTTTACATTCTACCGGGAGAGTAGTATCTAGCCCATTCACCAACTGGAAAGGTGTGAATCTGGTGGATGTCTTGGCGGTATTCTAGTAGGCCCATAATGTGGAAACAAATTATAAGTTCCAATTGGATTTGGATCATCCTACCATTCGTTGAAGCATGGTTTTCAACAATTTATTGATAGCTTCAACCTAGACATTTTCCTGTGGTAGTGGGGTGTGGAATTGTCGTGATGAAAGCCTAGTTTGGTACATAGTTTCGACATTATTTTATTTTGAAAATGTGAACCTTGGTCAATCACAATAGCTTGAGGGACTCTGAATCTAGTGATCGTGCGATTGAAAAGAAAAAGGGAAATATTTTTTTTGTCTTCGACGTATGTAGGATTAGCCTCAAACCAATTTCTAAACTAATCCATAGCTACAATGATGTAATCATGCCCCCAAGCTAAGGTAGTATTAGTATGCATGAAATAAATGCCCCATTTTGTGAATGGATAGACAACTATGATGGGATGCAACATAGGAGGGTGGGTGCACTTTTTGGATGTGAAAAGCTCACATGGTGGGATTTTTTTGACAACTTTCATACAATATTTGAAAATCAATGGCCAAAAGTACCTAGCGCACAAAATTTTCTCGGTGGTAGCCATCCTAGAAAGATGTCCGCCACAATATCTAGAGTGACAATCATTTAAAACCACTTCAGCCTCTTCGTGAGTTAAGCAGCGCCACAATATTGCATTAAACCCACAATGGTACAATGTATCATTGATGATAAGATAGTACTTAGTGTGATAATGAACACAACAACCTTTGTGTCGGGTCATGATAGGATGGAAGCATTGAGTCTTAAGATAGATAATTAAGTTTCCATACCAGGGGTTAGACATACTAATGAGGACCATAGATTCATGCGACAATGAATCAAAGGGCTGCATATCCTCAATAATATGGGGACGATCACATATAAGCTTCTCGAAGATAAGGGACTTCTTAGAACTAGATTTTGCAAATTCTAACTCAAATTACTAGAGAATAAAAATCCAACAAGAATATTTTACCCCAAGAACTTGACGAGTCAATATTTAATACATGGGGTTGGCATCTGCATATACCATGGTCGTACGAAGCAGAATGTAGTGATGAAATTTCTAGACCACGATGATCGTGGCCAAATATAAGTTCTCTACATGCAAATAATGAGTTTCAAAGTCAAGGAGACTGTTACTAAGGTAGTAAATAACATGTTTGTGGTTGTGTTCAACTATTTGAACTAGTACCATGTTGATGGTGTATAATTATGCAAGAACATATAAGGAGTAACCCCTAGTATAATTAGGTGGTTGCAAGACCGATGCATGCGTAATGGTGTGTTTGATATTGTCGAATGCATGTTGTGTAAGTTCATCCCAAACAAAGGGTGTGTCCTTTTTTAATGGACACATGAAACCATGGGCCTTTTTAGCATAGTTATAGATGAACCAGCGCAAAACAATTTCCTTCCCTTGCAAACTTTGAAGTTCAGTAATGTTTGTAGGCAGTGGTAGGGACAAGATGGCTTCAATTTTCAGTGGGTATATATGGATACCATCCTTAGAAATGATGAAGCCAAGAATAATGGCAGTATCGACACAAAAAACAAACTTATGTCGATTCAACCGTATGTTAAAATGGTGAAACCTGAGAAAAATGGCTCTCAGGTGGTCCACGTGATGATATCGGTTCTGCAAGTTAGCAGACAAATCATCAAGGTAAGGTCCCATGATGTGTTTGATGTCATGGAAAGTGTAATACATGGCGCGTTGGAAGGAAGCACCAATGTTCTTTAATCCAAAAGGTAACTTCTTATAGGAAAATGTCTCCAATAGGAAAATGAAGGCCATTTTATGTTGATCAGATGGGAGTATCTCTATCTGATTATATCCAGAAAATCTATCCATGAATGAAAATATAATGATTCTAGTGCAATTATCAATGATTTAATCAATGTAATGAGTAGGGAAGTTTTCCTTAGGACAAGCCCTATTAAGATCCTGGAAATCGATACAGACCCTAAATTTTCCCTATTTTTTGTTCCCCTGGACAATATTAGATACCCATTTTGTCAAAGGTATGGGGTAAATGAACCCAACCTTAAGAAGTTTCTCAATTTATTCCTTAATGGCTCATTCTTTCCAGGGATGAACCAGATGTATCTTCTGATGGATCAATTTGGCATCAAGGTAAGTCCTAATATCATGAACCATGATCAAAGGATATATTCATGTCATTTCCTAATACGTCCAAGAAAAAATGCCTCTAAATTCCTTGATAAGGGTTGTATAAGACTTAAGTTTTGAAGTAGAATAATTTTGGCATACATGGATATTTTCTATGAATTTGGGCTTCACTAATAGATCAACTAGAACGGTCTTAGTAATGTTACTCAGATTAACCTCGGACTCAACATTGTGTATGAGTACCAGTGACTGAGGATTAGTTACAATATCATATGGAACCATTATTTCAAAATGGACTTCTACCATATGGTAATTGGGAAGGAAAGAGGATTGATGATGATGGTCTTTCCAAGGCATCTATTTAAAAGACATGACTTCCATGATTGATTCATCAGACAAAAGAGTATGTAAAAGGTAATATAGAGATGGGGGGAGAATCTAACCAATATGGTAGGTGATAAGGGTTGGATGCCACCAAAATATGATTGTTGATGGCGGGGTCACTAGTGGACTGAATAGCCTGGTAAGTTTATTCAAAATGACTAAATGATGTCGAATCAATAATCAATTTTCCTTTATTTGAAGTGTCATGGTTCTTGGAGGAGATCATGTTCATAGACGCGGTCTGATTAGTGGGAGAATTAGCCAATGGAAATACTCCCATAAGTGAGGAATATTTGAGAAGACCTGCCCCTATTTTATGGTCCTGTGGGGTCGTAGAAGCTAGGAGCAAGATATTATTCACACAATTAGAACTTGTGTATGGTGAAAAAAATCTAATTGATCAATCATGATGATCTATCCTTGTAATGGGAATTGGACTAATTGAAACACAGATGAGGAGATAGTCTGCATAGCCTAGAACCAATTCCTACCGGGAAGAATATTGTAGTCTAATGGAGTATCAACAAATTTGATTTGAATGGACACCGATTTTTCCCCAAGTTCAACCTGGAGGGAGGGAAGTAGTACATAAGGCTAAAAATCACGACCATCAAAATCCTTCAAAGTCATAGGTGAATGGTTGATTTTAGGAGAGACAATATCTCTCTAGCATGACATAGACATGAAAAAAGTCGAGGCACCTTCTTCTAGCACATTGCGATGGAATTTATTCCCAATAAATTTCGGGGATAGTTGGAAAGATAACTGATGGGAGAGTCTTGACTTAAAATAATCAAGTTTAAAGGTAATAATGCTACTATTTTTAGGATCAATAGCTACGAGAACCGACAACAAGTTTTTCCTTTAGGAAGGGCACATTTGGTGTACTTCAAGCATAGACATAACACAATGTTTGGGCCAAAAATTCAACTACATTGTAGTATTGAGTAGCTCACACATTAGGGTTGATTATATATTTTTGAATTGTACTCTTTGGCTTCCAAAAAATAGAGTCGAGGACAGTTTTTTAATATGGATATTGTTGGTAGGGAGAGGACTAGACACTGTAGGTTTATCGGATGGAGCATTATTGTCTTTCTTTTTTATAGGTGGGTCATAGGTCTGGTATCTGGTAGTATGATTAACCATTTCACTAGACACAATTTTAACCTAATTTATAGAGGATGAGAAAGACCCATGCAAAGATTGATGGTCTATAAATTGTTGCTGGGTAGGGAAACGATCTCTTAAAATTGTTGTGGAGGTAGTGTTTTTCAAGAATTTGCTGACTTATTCATGCCTAGTGTTGAATGGAGTTTTCATTGATGTCAAACGTAGTTTAGTATTGACAAAGTAAGTGATGACATGATGGAACATCAAGCGATGGCATATGTTATGAGAATGGAAAGACACTTGAGGGGATCTAGCGAGGGGATCAAGTCCAATCGATCTTGATTGATCAATCCTCTAATCAATCAATGCAGAGTCATGGATTTGCAATCAAATTATTTAGTAGAGGTTGGACGACTCAGATTGTATCAAGAGAATAGATCAATGGCAGGAAAATGATCTACAAAGTAAATGTGAACTCTGAACTCTCATGTTTAATAACATTTTGGAGCGCTAAAGTGAACTCTCATGTTTAATAACTGATCAAAAGATAAGGAGGATTCCACAAAGCGACCGACGGTTAATAGGATTTGTGGAATCAATTTCAAGAAAAGTTGAAATGAAAACCTGCAATCTGTAATCTACAATTTGCAACCCATAATTTCAGAATGAATGAGTTTTTGCAAATTGTGGAAAGGTCGTTCGGAAATACAGTTGTAGAAAATTAATTGTCTGCAGTCCACAATCTACAATTTTGGGAAGTTAATTACAGAAGTTAAATGAAGAAAATGTGTTAGATTTTTATCATTAAGCTAGAAATACATTAGTATCTTTAACTAAGAGAATAACAAGCACAAAAATCAAACACAAGAGACAATGAACACAGTGTTTATCCTCAGGAAAACCATAAATGGAGAAAACCCTACAAATTCCTTAGAGATAGAATTAGCACCAAAAGTAAAACCCCAAAATAGTAAGATGATATCTCGATAGCAGCAACCTCGTTTTTCCTTTCCCCAATGTCTTCTTCTTCTTCATCTATGTGCTACAACTAAGTGTGAGTGAGTGTGTGATACATAGAGAGGCTATATCTCTATTTATACTAATTCTTGACTTGACTAAACCCAACTAGGGCCAACTTCTCTTGGAGAGTCTAATAACCCTAGTTCCCCAGAACTGCAGGGACTTTAACCCTTGTTCAATAGGAGGGTTACCCATAATGACTTGACATGACTTTTTTACATTATAGAACCTCCCGATAGGAACATCGGGGCATGACATGACTCAAGTACATTACAAATACATCCCGAAATAAAAATTGGGTTACAATACATAAGAAATACAAGTGAATACATTCTAAAGTTACAATTACATCAACACTACCTCTTAACTAGGAAGGTATTCTTTCGACACAATTTTCAGCACAAGTCTTCTTCTCTGTATGATCTGGATCATCATTGAGTCCTCGTCATCTTCAAGTCATCTTCATCTTCAAGTCATCTTCATCTTTAGGTCATCTTTATCTTCAAGTCATCTTCATCATCGGATCTAGATCATCACTTGATTTGGATCTGGATCATCACTCGACCTGGATCACCACTTGACATCATCACTAGATCTGGATCATCACTCGATCTGGATCATCACTACTGGATCATCGTCACTGAATCATCATGGGTTACATCTCTTGATTCTTCTTGTCACAGGAAGTTCTGTAGAGCCAACCCTTTTTAATGTTGGATGTACATCTACAGAGCCAGTCCTTTTTCATACTAGATGTATCATCACACAGAGATAGTCCTTTTTCATACTATATGTGGCATTCACATAGAGCTAGTACTTTTTCATACTAGATGAGTCTTCATAGAGCCAGTCCTTTTTCATACTGGGTGTGGCATCCACACAGAGCTATTCCTTTTTCATACTAGATGAGTCTTCATAGAGCCAGTCCATTTTCATATTGGGTGTGGCATCTACACAGAGCTAGCACTTTTTCATACTAGATGAGTCTTCACAGAGCTAGTCCTTTTTCATACAGGGTGTGGAATCCACATAGAGCTAGTCCTTTTTCATACTAGATGAGTCTTCACAGAGCCATTCCTTTTTCATACTGGGTGTGGCATCCACACAGAGCTAGTCCATTTTCATACTAGATGTGTCTTCACAGAGCCAGCCCTTTTTCATGCTGGATGTGGAATCCACACATACATCTGACAATGGAAGGAACCAATCCTCTCACCATGTCACAGCTCTTACATCCGACCATGGAAAGAACCAATCCTCTCACCATGTCGAAAGGGCATAGAACTTACATCTGGGCCATGGAAGGAACCAATCCTCTCACCATGTCAGAAGGGCACAACACTTACATCTAACCATGGAATGAACCAATCCTCTCACAATGTCAGAAGGGCACAACACTTACATCTAACCATGGAAGGAACCAATCCTCTCACCATGTCAGAAGGGCACAACACGAACACATCATTTCCTCTTGGGAGGAATCTCGATCTAGAGAACACTAAGATTCTCCCTGAAGTACTCAAACTTCACCCTAGCCAATGGCTTAGTCAAAAAATCAACTATCTATTTTTCCATCGCAACATACTAGAGATTCATTGCTCCTCTCTGCACCATATCCCTGCTATAGTGATACTTGATATCGATATGCTTCGACTTGTCATGGAACACCGGTGTTGACGGGCCGAATTGGCACGAGTGTCAACTAAGAGACAACCCGATCCGAGAGTTTTCGAGATGCTCTCAGTCGTTAGGTAGCTGTCCCTGACGGGATTAAGACCCCGTTTCCTTCCTTAGATTGTTCCTAGCTATAGGAGAGGAGAAAACTAAAGCTACTGTTTATCGATTAGATCTACAGTATCCCTATGAATATACAAATAAGACTAATCGAGTTAATTAGTATATTACAAAATTGATCAGTCGAAATAAATCTACTCAATCAATTAATTTATAATACAAGGATAAAAGTTAACCAGACTCAATGAATTACAGAGATACAATATAAACACATGTACATCATTCACAAGATCAGAAAATGACCTAGTAATGGTATAAAATTAAAGATCTGATTCAATAGATTTTCAATAAAATAACTAAAATAAAAATATCATTAATCTATTTTAAACATCCTATCCTGACCAGGAGCGTAGAGAACATCAACCTGGAATCAAATTGCCAATAATTCTACTGTGCTAACAATCCAAAAATATTCAGAAGAAATTCAGAATTCAAACAAGATCGCACAGTGAACAAGTATATCATATGTAATATGACGACAATATCAAATTTACTATATGACATATATAAGCAAATCAAAACCAGCGTAAGTCGATAGATTAAATATGATGTATTTGCAAAATTCATCAAATAAATAATGACAAAACATAAATGCTGCAGAGAAAGTGAGAAGATCAAACGATATCCAAAATACATTTGCATAATATAAATACTGTAAACATATATATATAGATATCACCAGTGAAAAGTACTGTAGCTACTGACAAGAAATTGTCTCAAGTCACAGGAAATAATTACAGTTGATCTTGTCATGTCCTTTTCCCAACTATCGACCCCTTATCCAGTAATACATGTCTTCTTTAAATACAAATTATCTCACATGAGGACAGTTCTATAAAACTGGAAACCATAAAATCGAAATCATAACCAATTTCATTAAAAATGACAAATGCCTCATGTCATTTTTCTATATGCGTTATAATGTCTTTGAAATTGGAAAGATTCGATTTATAGTACAAAATCATAAATGACGAAGACACTAATGATATAGTGACACCTGGGAAACAGCGTAACCAATTGATTTTTCCACGACTATCCAGGGATCATCCTGAACATAAGCGATTGCCAAAATCCAAGAGAAACGCATCAACAATATCACCTACAACACTGTACAGCAAAGAAAAATAATTAAAACACACGAAAAAACATGAGATAAAATACAGAATGCATGAATCAATGCACACCAATACCTGTAACAAAAATAACTTGATTATCACTTGATTATAACTTCAAACCTGAAATCAATAGTAAGTACGCCCGAAACATTATAATTTTACAGGAGCATTAAACACCTGAATATTTACACCATTTTTCGGTTTCTGTGAATGCCCTTTGAATTGCATCAGGGTAACCTGCGCATTCAACTCATGGACCTTTTATTCATTCTTATGATTCTCATTTTGGAGATTCAGTATTCTACAAATCAACCTATTCTTATGCTTCTTTAGACACAATAAACACTTGTAATCTGAATCAACTTTCTCTTTCATCCTCAAATTCTCAGCTTTCATGTTATCACAATGTGTTGCCATGTCTGTCACTTCTCCCTCCAATCTATGAATTTTATCCAACAAACAGTTTACAAATAACGGGTGCACCATTTCACCAGTTCGATAGAACCCTGGAAAATTCGCTTCTAATGACTTGTCCTTAGCTGGAGGATCGACCACAAGGTCAACTTGACGATTCTTATCAGACACAGGAGAACTATTATCAGCATGATTCACGACAGGATCATGATCGATGTCAAGGCCATCACTAGATAAGAAATGATTCCCTTCTTCGTCATCTATCACAACTGTTTCGATGTCAATGTTCTTATTCACCGATGGTTTAATAGTGCTTACCTTGGCTGACATACTTCTCGTGAACCTACCATTCATCTTAACATTCTGCCTCTTTCCCTTTTGTTTGCATGAGTTGTCATTACGCTTCGGTGTCACAGGGGATAAGTTTAAAGACTCCCTCATATGCTTGGAAGGCGCAGGGGTACCAGGAATACATGCAGGAGAGGGAACGCTATCACCACGAATGCTGGGGCTTACACGGCCATCATGGTTTGACATAGGCTTGTGCACAGGTGGAGCCGGAGCTCGACAAGGCTCTTGATGCCTAACACATTCTTCAGGGAAATCAAACTGACAATGACAGAAAACCAGGAAACCATTCGATTCAAGAAACTCATCCCATGACCGATTTTGCTTACTCAACTCTCTTTCTACCAATATCCTAACCAGACCATGATGAAATAGACTGTGACCGATGTTCTTCGGCCCCCTTTTAATGGCCGAAGACATCTTGGTCAGACTCCGGACTAGATAATAAGGCAAATTCAAAGGAAAACCAAGGAACACGGCTAGTAATCGAAGGTGATAGACATAAGCAGAGGATAAACGACCCTCACAGGTCATGTACCGGTGGATAACGTTGAGAATCGGCCGCCATTCCTTCTTAAAAAACTTCCGCGATACACCAGTTCTAAATGAGACCTCCTGGCAAGGATTCTTGAGCATCTGTCTCCATTCCGTGACCTCCATATGCTTGTACTTGAACCAACATTCTCTTGTCAACAGCAAACCAGTAGCCAGCGCAGCCAAATGCTTGTCCACTCTAAAACGAAGGTCAGCAATCTTAACCCTAGCATTGGACAACGAGAAGGCAAATAGCCTGGTCACCTCAGGGTTGGAGTCCATAAACTTGTGAATGAACGAAAACCAGCCAACTGCTTCAACCTTGGCCAAGAGTTCAGGGTTTTCATCAAAGAGTTTCATGTCACTGGGCTCAACTCTAACCACCGGCGCCATGACTGCAAGCGCGAAGTCACGCAGTAGCACACAGAAAAGACACCACAAATCGAAACCTGACAGGAAACTGGAGAGCGAGCATTCAGGGTGGAAGCCGAGCAGAAAACACAGGCAATGAAACTCAGGGTTCTCATAAACAAATTGCGCCATAGACAAAACCAGACAAGACCGCTGTAAACTTGGCATGGGGGAGGGAGAATAACCATGCAGAGTGGTAATCAAGTGATAAAATAACTGACGGCGAAGACACCATATGAACTCATGTTATCATTATTTATCCGGCCCGATCGACATACAATCACACCGTAAATGAATCACATGTGTTGAACTAACAGGAAGCCATGACACTGAGCACATACTGGCCATTGAATATGATTTACAAGGTTAAGTACAAGTGCAATGATACCAGATCAATTTTCTGGTAAGTGGATCGATTTCGGAGGTGATGACACAGGTGTAAACGAGCATGAGGATTAAACCTTAGACTTTAACGCATACACCTTACCGTATGATTATGTAAACCTTCGAAGGTGGGGAGCATACGATGTGACATAACCACGAAACCCAACATCAAACCTTCACAATATGGAGCATATTATAAAAAATCAACGTTAAACATTTATAGTACGAGCAAATATGATTCGGGTTTTTAGAAAATGAACCTAGGATAAGGCCCCCTGCATAGCACATTTAAACTTGGATGTTCTAGGACCTTGTCCAAGTTATAATTAACCAATAATGCATGTCCATTGATTAATATTCAAATGAAGGCTTATGGTAAGAGGCGTAAAAACCAAAACTTACCCCATAATCTGAAAGGTAATTCATCCAAATAATGATTTCAATGTAGTGATTTTGTCCACTAACCATGGTTCACAAAGGTTGTAAAAAAAACATAGAATTTCACTGATTCAGTAGTTCACGGAATTTCATCATTTCAGTAGCTGTCGGTTCTGTATATTTTCTATAAGAAATTCAAACATTTCATCAAAACAAAATAGGATTTTGTTTGATGAAATATGTTTTTTTAAGGCAGTTGAGTGAGGGCACAACAGATGGCGACTGACTGGACGGAACATTTATCTCTGTTTCTTAACCTGAAATCATGCAATCGAAAAAAAATAGATCCTTCATGTATGACATTATACGGACATCAGTATTTTAACATCTTAAACAGATTCATGAATTTCACATCTCCAGAAATTTACCAGAAATTTACACCTTTAATTATTTATTTGATAACGAATTTTATCCTCTCACAAAAATAAGCCCAAACGAAGTAAAACAGTCAGTGGCTTGGTTTTAAAGAATAAAATATCAATACCATAAGCATGACCCTGTTTCCAGCAGGCATCTATAGCCCCGACAAGGTTGATTCAAAGCCCAAAGAATGCCAGTATCCCATCTTCTAGTTATAGATATACAATTCTGGTTAGGCTGAACTGTTACCATCATTTTTCCCTCTTTTATTTTTATTTTTTATACTTCTGAAGGCCGTGATTCTAGCTTGGTAACCAGATAGTAACCACGTCAGTCACCAGTCCACACCACAGTAAATGAACCGGCTCATAATGAGACCTTTTATCCCTCAAAGTTTTCTGTCCAAGGGCGATTGTCCAGGCTTGGTGACCAGAAACGACAATGTTACTGAATGCAAACCTATGATCCTGAACAGACTGGCTCGTTATGAGACCTTCTGTCCTTCAGATTATTTTGAAAATACTCAATATCCAACCATGTCCAGAATGTAGTTATATTTAATCTGTAATGAGATTATCTTAGCAGATGGGGAGGAAAATCTAATTCTCTCTACGAGAAGGGATGGTGTAAAAGACTTAAATAGATAACCTCGACAAATACTACCCTAATTCCTTTGGGAAAATCTTTGCAGAGACTTATATTATTGATTTATATTAATCATGATTTAAGAATTTCTGGTAAAATCTAGAAATATGAAAACCTGTTCACTGTTCAAAACGTAAAACAGTATGACCATTTTCAGGATAGTAAGATCTTCATGCATGATTTGTAGATCAATCACAGAACTTAATGAAAAGTCATCAGCTTGAAGTTTGATAAATTGATCAGACTTAACAATGCACAAATAAAACAGCAAACGAGTATGAGGAAATATTCAAGGCAAACAAGTAAAATAAACACACTAATAAATTCCACAAACCAAGCACACCACATAAGGTATGTACAGGATAATCCCTTCAGGGCGATCAACAAAAATATTTCTTGATTAGATGACCATTTACCGGAAGGTTCTCGATATCCCCCTCCAGCGTCTGTAACCTGAACGTGCTAGGACTAAGTTTTTTTGTAATAATAAATGGTCCCAGCCACATGCATTGGAATTTGGTATGTTTTCCTCTATCTTCGTGCTCCTTATCCCATTTTAGAACTAGGTCACCTACTTCCAATTCCCTACTGGCTGATTTTCTATGATCAAACCAGCGTTTTACAGTCTTTTGGTGTTGGTCAAACTTTTTTCTAGCTGACTCTCTTTCTTCCTCCAACTTAAGCAAAGTATTAATTCTATGTTCCATAGCAGAACATGCTGTTTCTTGTACTGACTGGGAAAGCTGTAGAGAGGGTAAAAATAGATGAGGAGGCAGGATAGCTTCTTTACCATATACCAAGAAAAAGGGAGAGTTACCTATGGAATCCTTGGGAGTCACCCTGTTAGCCCATAGGGCATTTGATAAAGAATTGTGCCAATTTCTATGGTGACTAATCACTGTGCGTTTCATAATTTTGATCAAATTTTTATTGGAAGACTCAGCTAATCCGTTACCCTAAGGATAATAATTAGCTGAATATTTTAACTTTATGCCTTTTTCCAATGCATATTCTGTTAACTTTACAGACGAAAAATAGGTTGCATTGTCAAAAATCAAAGATTCTGGGACACCAAACCTGGTGACAATAAAGGAGTCAAGGAAAGATATCACTTGTTCTGAGTTAACCACTCGCAAAGGGATGGCTTCAACCCATCTAGTGAAGTAATCGGTGGCTATCAGAATATATTTGTGCTGCTGTGAGGAAGCTGGTGTAATTGGACCAACAATGTCCAAACCCCATTGTTGAAATGGGACTTCAATAATAACAGGTTGGAGAGGTAACGCTGCTATCTTAAGTCTGCCGCCAGCTCTTTGACACTCTTGACATTTCCTAGCAAAATCATATGCATCTTTGAACAACATAGGCCAGTAGTAACCAGTTTTGAGTACTTTGTGTGCAGTGGTTTCCCTGCCAAAGTGTCCCCCGGCTGGCCCTGCATGTAATTAAGGTAGTACACTATCAGCTTCATTCCTTTCTAAGCAACAAAGGAGAACCCCTTCAAAATTTCTTTTTAACAGAATATTATCAATCAGCTGATAAGGTGCAGATTTTAATCTTAAATCCCTTTTGCTACGGGAATCTAAATGTTCAAGAGCATTTCTGTGCATCAGAAAAAATTTAATGTCATGATACCAGGAATCAGAGGGGGCTGAGATTGGAAAAACTTCCCTTTCGAACAAAAAATGTTCATCGATGAAGTGCATATCAGTTTCAGAGACATCTGAAGATCCGGCTGCCAACTTGTAAAGTCCCTGTCCTCTGATGATCTTTAAAGGCTTGATTTCTAGGTCATACTCCTGAAGTGCTATGACCCAATGGGCTCGCTTTTCACCCAGGTCCTTTTGCACCAAAAGATTTCTAACTGCAGAATATGGCACAATAACCTTGGTGTGTGACTTCAACAGGTAAGGTCGAAAATGCTTTACTGACTTAAAGACAACGAATGATTGTTTGTCTACTTCTGGGTAATTCAGTTCTGCGCCATTCAAACTTGAACTCGTAAAAGCAATGGGAGCTTCATTATTTTCCTGATTTTTCTGTGTTAAAACAACAGCATACGAAGAGTCGGAAGAAAACGTATATAAAATGAATGGTTTAGAAAAATATGAGCTTATTAAGGTAGGAGCTTCAGCAATAGCTTTCAATATATCGTGAAAATATTGTTTTTCTTCAGGAGACCATTTAAACTCAGCATCTTTCTTAATCATTTTCTAAAGTGGTCTGACAATCTCAGTGAAACCAAGAATGAATCTGGAGACAAAATTTATTTTTCCTAGAAATGACTGCATGGTTTTCTTTGAGTGAGGCATAGAAATCTGTGCTATAGCCTGGGTGCGTTCAGGGTCAATATTGATACCTTGTTTTGAAACTACAAAACCCAATAACTTACCTTTAGTAACTGCAAAGATGGATTTCTTGGGATTCAGGGAGATTCCATACTTCCTGCAACGTTCAAAAACCCTCCTAAGATGCATTGGGTGATCAACTCTATTTCTTGAAAAGACAATTATATCATCAAGGTAAATGATGACAAATCGGCCGATTAAGCCTCTGAACGCAATGTCCATTTCCCTTTGAAAGGTAGCTCCGGCATTAATTAAACCGAATGGCATTTTCTTGTAGGCATAAGTTCCCCAAGGGGTTCTAAAGGTTGTTTTCAACTGATCTATTTTGGATACTAGTACTTGATTGTATCCCAAAAAGCCATCTAAAAGTGAGAACATTTCAGATCCAGAGACCTGTTGTAATATCTTTTCCATAGGCGGAACGGGATAATTGTCTTTTTCCGAAACCTTGTTCAGATTTTGGAAATAAACGCACAACCTAATATCACCATTTTTCTTTCTAACGGGGACAAGATTTTCTACCCACTGCACATGCCACACTGGAAAAATTATTCTGGCAGCGAGGAGTTTGTTAAGCTCTTTCTTAACAGCCGGTTCTAAACTAGGGTGCATTTTTCTCAATTTCTGCTGAAATGGTTTAGCATGTTCTTTCATGGGAATGACATGTTGCATTATGTTTGGATCAAATGTCTTGAGATTGTCATATGTCCAAGAAAAAATGTCTTTAAACTCATTAAAGATTCGTATGAAGGCTGTTTTTTCTTGGGGAGTACATGTACTGCCTAGATTTACAAATTGAGGACTGTGTTCGGTGCCTAAATTTACGACTTCAAATTTGATAGTGGAGCTGTTGGTTTTACAGTTCCTCACACCTTTAAATTTGTCCTTCAAATCATAAAATTTATCAAGTTTAATAATCGATCTAGGAAGGGTACCGACCTGATCAAGAGACTCTTGAATTGAACAAGGTTTATGAATTACCGCAAAGTTGTACAGATCTTCATCATGGGTCATTTCATCGATGACTGCATCTTTGAAAGTGTCCTTCACGGTCAAAAATTTGATCAACTGCTCATCATGATCAAAGACTCTCCAATTGACAATGTTATCAGGTATGGAAGGCCTGAAAAGCAGTTCAACAGAAAAAGAATCATCAAGCATTCCTTCAGACGGAATTAACCTTGAAGCAACATTAGCTAACAGATCTGCTTCTTGGTTCAAATAACGAGGAATATAATTTATGTTAAAAGATTCAAACGATACCAATAAATTCCATACCTCTGTCTAGTAATTTCTTAGATGTCCAGCAATGCAATGTATAGTGTTACGTACCTGTCTAATGATAATCTCAGAGTCTCCTAACACTACCAAAGCTTTAGCTCCCAGATCAATTGCCTTTTTCAGCCCTTGAATAAGGGCTTCATATTCAGCAATATTATTGGTGCATTCGAATTCTAGCCTGCAAGCAACAAAGTACCTTTTTCCCTGAGGATCTATTAACAGGCAACTGGCTCCAGCTCCTTCCTTTGATTTAGATCCGTCAAAGTATAGAGACCAAAGGCCATCATTCAGGTACAAATGTGCAGTGTTTGGAACTGGACTTTCATCCGAAACTTGTGTAAAATGGAAAACTTCAGATTGCTATTTCGAATCTTAGACTGATGAAGTTTCAGCCTCAAGGTTTCCAAAGAAAGAACCAACCATGTAATTTCCCATTATGGTATCAGTAAATAGCATTGGTTCGTTTGAGTCATCCAGTTCGGTGACCATGTGCTTCATGTAACGTTCTCGATCAATTCTGATTTTGTTTGGACGACCATTATGAGGTATCCATAAGTGTGACCAGTCCGTCGCCAAATATCCCTTTAGTTTTTCAGACCAATCTCTGCTGAGGAATAAGCCATATGCCTCAGGGATATCTGCAACAATTATATCAATGATGAAATGAACTTGAGGATTTGAGGCTATTCTTATCGGTACTTCGTTCAACTTTCCTATTACCTTTACATTAGATCGGTCAAGTTGTACAATGCTTGTATCACATGGCATGGGGACTGCGTTAAGTTTTTTGCATACTGAATATGGCATAACATTTTTAGAAGCCCCTGAGTCTATCATGCAATTGTGTACTTTACGATTACAGATTTCAAATGTAAGCAGAAAAGGAGGAGTTGAGGAATCTGATTTCTTCCCTATGGACGAGGCATTGACTAAAGATTTTGTTGTGTTGTCTTTAGTATTAGCAGAACCGTTTTGAGTGGAGGAAGTTTTGCCATTTTTACCTATAGAAACCCCTTGCATCATATTATCTCAAATCACATGAAATTTAAGGAGTTCAAAGATGGGGATGTTGGATTTGATTTTCTTTAGATCCTCAACCAAGTCATATTCCAAATAAAGAGATGGGGTTGACTTAGTGTTGGAAGGTTGGTTTTTTGTTTTAACAGCTGAACTATCATCTGTAGACTTTGTAGAAGGTTCCCTTGAGGGCTGATATTTCTTGCTTCTAGTGTTATATTGATGCTGATTGACATTCACAACAGCCAAATCTTCATCATCAGTCAATTTCGTGGTATTCCAGAAGTGACTGATAACTTGAGGAGGTTTATCATCAGTGTTATTATCAGTGCCTTGGGTATCTTCAGAATTTTGTCCTGAAGATTGGGTTTCACTTTCAGCTGATGTTTCTAGGCCTGAGACTAATAGTTTTAGGAAACTATTAATTTCATCCACATTATTAGCTTCAGATGGTGGAATTTGTTTAGCAGCTGTATTGTGAAATGGTCTTCTAAAAGGCTGTCTAGGTGGTTCTTTATTCGGAGTACTTTCAGAAGTACCTTTCTTCAAGTCTATGATTTCCTGACAAACATGGCCATGGACATGGGTAGGGATGAAGTGAAAAATTCAATAGTGACATCCTCAGCCGGCCTTGAGGTGGCATGGATTCTGTTTCTAAGAGTCAAGAACCGCTGGTTAAAATATTTAACCTTCTCCATGGCTTCCATACGAATCCTAGACAATTCTAATACCAACACAGCTGGAGTCTTATCGTCTCCAAACTTGTTCATGAAATCCAACTCGAATTCGTTCTAGTTGGTAATAGAACCAGCGGTTAGAGAAAAATACCAAGTCGAGGCTTTACCCTCAAAGGTGTAAGGGAAAAGTCGACAGACTACATCTTCATGTTCAACATCCAAAAGTCGAACTGCTAGCATGAATTTTTTCACATGATCTTCTGTAGGCTCTTTCAGCTCGGGATTGAACTTGGGCATTAATTTCTCAGGATGTTTTGGAAAAGGATGTTGATTACCTGGAACAACAACCACATCCTGAGCTAACCATGGAATATTGGCATTGGGGTTTGGGTTTACACCTGCCATGTTCCTTGGTGTTGGAGGTGGTGAAGGTGGAGTTTGAAAAAGGTGAGGAGGTGAGTGAGGCGGTGATGGTGGTCGACCAGACCCTCCTGCAGCAGGTGGTCCTAAAGAAGATGAAGGTTGATTGGTGCCTATTAGAGACTATGATAACTGATAGTTAGAAAGGACACCTAACGTTTTATTTTGTTCTTCAGGTGCAGACTCAGTATGGTGAGTGCATGGATGTCTGATCTGTGGAAGAGGAACTTCGGTGGGTTGGATGCCAGTAAGATTCGAATAGGATCTTGTTAAAATCTTGCGGGATTCATTGATGGCCTGTTCAAACTGATCAAGTTCTTCAGATGGATGGGCATCGCTAGCATCGAACTGATGAATGAGATTTCGAATAGTATCGTTCAACGGAGTCTCATCTAGTGACTGGAATGTTTGTGGTTGAGATGATGACTGTATTTGAGGGGTAATGGGATGATTAATTTTATGAACATGATTGTTTTCATCAGCCATTTTCTTAAGCTGGCCCTCCTTCTAGCGCCATTGTTGACGGGCCGAATTGGCACGAGTGTCAACCAAGAGACAACCCGATCTGAGAGTTTTCGAGATGCTCTCAGTCGTTAGGTAACTGTCCTTGACGGGATTAAGACCCCGTTTCCTTCCTTAGATTGTTCCTAGCTATAGGAGAGGAGAAAACTAAAGCTACTATTTATCGATTAGATCTACAGTATCCCTATGAATATACAAATAAGACTAATCGAGTTAATTAGTATATTACAAAATTGATCAGTCGAAATAAATCTACTCAATCAATTAATTTATAATACAAGGATAAAAGTTAATCAGACTCAATGAATTACAGAATGTTGTAATCTCACAGATCACATAAGGTTACCAATAATACATACTAAAACATATATATCTATAAATCAGAAACATGAGACAAGAACATATAGGAAAACAGATTATATTATTGCAATGAGTTCATACAAGGCAGAGAACTGAACTGAGTTCTCGTTTGGCTCAATAGCCTAATATATACAATTTACAAATAGTTACAAAATAACTACCTGTCTGTTCGGTGAACCGACACGACTTTTAGTTAGTCGAATTAATCTTCTAGTTTAGTTGGCCGACCGACTTAGTCGGCTGATCGACTAAGTCGGCCCATCGACTTAGTCAGCTGATCGACTAAGTCGGTCTTTGTTCCAGTCGACTTATGTCGACTTGCTCCTTCCTACATCTCCCCCACGAACAAAACGTTTCTTCGCTCCGAAGAAACAGGGAGGTACACAATGATGTTTTGTCGAAATGCTATTATGGTGGACTGTGCAGCCGGATGGTTGGTCTTTTCTGGATGCAGATCTCGACAATGGCCGTAGCTGTTATGGCAAGGTGATGCTAAAAATCTGTGCAACTCCACAAAGCTTTCTGGATGTCGATAGTTAATGTAGTTAAGTTGGACAGGACCGACATCTTCTCTGATAAGGGGAATTGCGTGATATTCTCCATGTTGGGGCCCAAGGACTGATTTTGCTCTTCTGCTGCGTTGATAAGTCGTTTCATCTGTGGGCAGATGATGTCAAATTTTTCTAAGTTGGGAAGGGCTTGTTGGACCCACTAGTATGCTTCTCGTTCCAGCTTTTGCAGTTTGGTTGTCTCTAGCACAATCTATTCTTCTATCATCTGCCTGAGTGCTGCCTCTGTTGTCTTCCTACTCTCCAAAGCCTAAATGCCTTGGTGGGTCTGTCTTGTCTGCTAATAGACTTGCCCATAGTGAGTAGGCCAGTCTCTTAATACTTCTTCGGTAACAACAGACTCCTCCATGTGGTCCTGTAGCACTTTGTATGCCTCTGAGAAGGTAGTGTGTTGTGCCAGTAGCAGTCGGGCAGTCTCTTCCTTTTGCTCTTCCTTAGTGTCTTGTAGACGAGCCTGGACGGTTGATACCATGGTCTCTAAGATCTGATATGCTCTTTCCAATGGTCAATCAGTGTCGACTTCAATAGGGCCGGGTATCGCAGACTGAGCTAGAGCCCTACATTTGCCGAGAAACTCAACCTGTTCTGCATTTTTGTCCAAGAGATCTTTAGTTTTTCATGTAGTCCTTGTCTTTGCTTCCTTGACCAAAGTCTTGAGGAGTTGGCCGACTTCTGTGTCAGTCAACGAGCTTGCATCCTTTAAGCCGATCTGAAGTCTGGAAGGATGATGCTCTTTCTTCTTCTTTTGTTTTTCTGTTTCTTTTTCCTAGGTACCTGCAGCAGTTGAGGGGGTTTCGGTGGTTGGTGGGTTTGAATTTGATGGTTTTTCTGGCTAGGTGGTTGGTATGGTTGCTTCTGGTTGAGCGGCTGTAGTTGGTTGGGGTATATCTGGTTGGGGATCAGGGGGTGGTGGAGGTGGTGGTGATGATGATGGAGGGGGTGGAGATGATGGCGGGGGGGGTGATGGATTGGGGGGATGGTCGGGGGTGATGGGTTTGTTGGCAGTCGATTGTAAACCTACCTCGAACAGTGGGTCTATTTCTGGCGGGTTAAGGAAGTTGTCATGGGTTTCGAGGTTGATGTGTTCAATGGAATATTGGACATCGCCGATCACGTCTCCTTCTTGGTCTGTTCGGGTGAAATTCGACGTAATGTGTCCAAAAAACCTGCTGCCAGTATAGAGGGGAGCCTTGGTTTGGATTTTTTGAGCCGACTGGAATAGCTCAGGCAGTGTCTCAAAGAAAGCTTTGAGTTCGATGTCCTTTTCGAACTTTTATTTCACTGACTTCGGTATCTTGTACAAGTCGAGGGGGTTGGCCGACTGCTGGGCCGATTTTTGCTCCTCGACTACTGGTGTTGGTGATGGAGGTGGAGGAGTCGACACAAGATCGACGATGTCTTCCAGTGTCATTGTGGTTTTGGGCTTCTTTGGTCGACCCTCAGGGGATCCTGCTTTAAGAAACCATTGAAACTGAGTTTCAACTAGGAATTTGTTTGTAGCGGCATCCTCTACAATGTCGACGACGACAGCTACTAGCTCTTCCTCATCATCAGACGACTCAGCTACGATAAGCTTGCGCTTACCTTTTCCCTGTTGTACTTTTTGTGCTCTGATTTTCCTTCTGGCAGCAGCTATCTCAGCGACCAATTTCTTGATGATGCCTTTTGAAAAAGCATATTCAGGGTTATCTTGCTCAACTCCATTCGTCGGTACCTGAGTTGGAGCGACGCTTGCTGGATCCAGAGGGTTTGCTTGTTGTTGTGGTTGTGGTTTCATCGGCTGTTGTTCTTTCGGCTGTGGGTCTGTTAGCTGTGGGTCGACTCTGGTTGGAGGCTTGATGGTTATTTGTACCTGACCAGGGGGGTCGACCGGGTATCCTCCGACACAAATGTACTTATGTACAGGTTTAACTCATAGTCTTCCTCTTTCTCCTGATCGGTCAGTGGCTCTTTTACTGAGAATTCGACCCATTTGGCTGCCTCCGGCACTGGTATGTTGGTCTTCTCCTGTCGAGTCAACTCCCGGAAGATTTGCTCGGCAGTCGGGTAGTAGTTGAGGGCGGCGGCCTTGGGGTCTTCGCCCTGCATATACCAGACCATGGTATGGTCGAGCTTCAACTGTATGTGAGACTTTGTCGGTAGATTGCGTCGGATGTTCTGAGGTACCTTCCATCTGGTCGTGCGAAGCTTTAACTATTGGAACCAGTTTTCCAGAAAGATTTTTCCTTGTGCCAATTCATGCAGGGTTCCTTTCAAAGAGAAGGGTTTGAACTTGTTCATGTGGAATTTGGTCGGTTCCTAGAAGACTGGACTTCCTTCTGGACAGATGTGGTACATCACGATCCAAAGGATGAGGGAGGGGAACTTGATGATTCCTCCCGTATCTTGGCATCATTCACAGATGGTTTTAATCATGTCAGCGACATAATTTCCGCATCGGTAGATTCAACCATCGGTGGCTATTGTGTCGACGGCCTCGAGCATTTCTAATTTAAGGTCGCTACTTTGACCTGCTAAGGTGAGTGTGATGCTGATGATCTTGGCCACAATCTATGGCGTTCGAGTGGCAATCTGCCTGATCATCAGTCCTTTAGAATTTTTCCTGGACCATGATCCTGTGAGCTCCTAGACCAATCCTTCCTTGATTCCGATTGGTACAGGTTTCCCTTGGTTAGACAAACCGATGAGTTTGGAGATGATATCCCTGATAATGTCAACCGGTCGGTCGAAGTAGAACCGACCGTTGTGGTAACGACTAATGATAAACTTGATGACAACTGCTTTTGTCCCACCAAAGCTTGCCATCAGGGGGGCGTTGGGATAGTTGAAGATGGTACTCCGTCGGATTTTTTCAGCCGCTTGGGTCATCTTCTTATCGATGAAGGCCCACTCTTGGATCTCGGTCCAGAGATTCTGCCATTGGCCCTCCTATACTTTGGAATTTTTGTTGTGCTTTAGTCGGTGGATCAAGGGTGTATCCTCAGCCTGTAGCTCTTTCGCTTTGGTCGCTGCTCTAGTTTTCTTGGGGGCCATTATGTCGTTTTGGTCGGGGTTACTATAGGTTTCTGGGTTTTTAGTCAACTGACTGTGTGAATGCTCTGTATGTAAAGGGTGTGGTGAATGACCCTTCGACGGTCCTATATTTATAGGTGTTGGTGTGACTGCATGTGGGAATGGATGTGTTAATGGCGGACTTGACGTTCCAGCTGCAATACGCGAGTGTGGAGTAATGGTGAATTGGTTTTGGTGCTCGAAGTCATAAATGCGCGATGGGATTTCGAGGTCATCGGCCGGTGTCGATGCGGAGAATAGTCGACCCTACTGGTCGATGAAGATGGACGGAGGTGATGATGTCAGTTGTCGAAGTAGTGAGTGCCTGTCATATTTTGTTGTGTCGAGTGTATTACTTGATTTTTGGAATTTTTAGCTTTTTATGGGTTTTGATTGATGGTTAAGGTCATTATATGATTTTTTGTTTTTTGTTTTTTTTGTAACGCTTGAGTCGGGATTCATTAACAAGCTTCCGAAATACTAGGCCCTGCAATGTTTTTAGTCAGACAGAACCATTGGGGTGTATCTCTTCGACAAGGTAAGGTCCCATCCATTATGTGTGGAGTTTCTTGGGTTTTCCTTTGACTCAACTATTATAGAGTAATGCAAAGTCTCCGACCGACAGGTTTTTGTTTTTGATGTTGCGGTCATGTCATGCTTTCTGCTGTTGCTTGTGAATTTCTTGGTGTTTTATAGCCATGAGTCTGTGTTCTTCAAGCTTGCTAAGTTGAAATAGTCGGTCCTTTCTTGCATGTCCGACATCGACATGTAATAGCTATGCAATAATAGGTGTCTGTTGTCGGAAATGTAGGGGGACGACTGCTTCTTTCCCGTAGACTAGTCGAAAGGGGGTTTGGTTCGTCGACCATTTATAGGCTGTCCTATATACCCAGAGGACCGCAGGGATTTTCTTGTCCCAGTCGTCTTTGTCAGGACTGCACATTTTGGTTAACCCTTTTGTCAATGTTTTATTGAAAGCTTCAATCGCGCCATTCGACTGAGGGCGATATGCGGTGCTTTGTCGGTGGTCGATGTGAAATTGGTCGATCAAATTTTTGATGGTTTTATTGATAAAGTGTGATCCTTGGTTGCTGATTAATGTAAGTGGGCATCCAAATCTAGTGATGATGTTTTCGTAGATAAATTTAGCGGCTACCTCACTGGAACATGTATCGACGGGTTCAGCTTCTGCCCATTTAGTGACATATTCTACTGCCGTGATAATATATCGTGCACCTGATCGTTTGGATGGGATAGGAAATGGTCCTATGAAGTATATAGCCCAGATTTCAAATGTGAGACTAGGGTTTACAGATATCAAGCGCATCTCTGTGCTCGACAGAGGTCGACCAAGTCGTTGACAGTGGTCACATCAACTAACAAAGTTTTGCAATCTCTGTGGATCATCGGCCACCATAATCCTGACTGTTGGATTTTTCTTGCAGTTGTATCCGCTTGAAAATGTCCTCCTGCAGGTCCATAGTGTGCTTCATGCATGATTTGGTCTCGTTCATGGTTGAGTACACACCTTCTGAGAATGTCGTCTAACCCCATTTTGTATAGAAATCCATTGATGAGGCTGTACGGGGAAGCCTTCATAGCTAAGATTTGTTTTTTCTTAGTGTTCATACCTTCTGGTGCTTGACCTGTCTCTAAGAACTGAGCTATTTCTTTGAGTTCTTCTGGCACTGCTTCTATGTGAAATAAATGTGCATCTGGCAAGTCGTCGTCGACTCCAGTCGCTTCCTCTCCTGTGTCTATACGGAATAGATGGTCGGGCTTGACATTTAACTTTCTTGGTCGGACCATGACTTCAAACTCAAATTCTTGAAAAAGAAGTAGCTAGCGATAGATTCTCCCATGATGGAGGGGTTTATTGACAAGGTACTTCAAAGCTTGATGGTCGGTATAAAATGTGAAGGGGTTGGCTAAAAGGTAATGTCGATACTTCTGAAGGGCAAAGACCATACCTAGGGCTTCTCTTTCGGTGGTCGAATAGTTCCTTTCAGCCTTATTTAGTTTTTGACTGCTGTAAACTATAGGGTAGTCCATTCCGTCATCCCCTGGTTGAGTTAGGATGGCTCCTATAGAAATTCCTGATGCATCAATATGCACATGAAATTTGGTCGACCAATTTGGAAATTTGAGTATGGGGGCTTCGACCAGTTTTCTTTTTAAGTTTGTCGAAGGAGATTTGGCATTCCTCCGTCCACTTGAACTCTTGATCTTCTTTTAGTAGTTCTTCCAGAGGGTAGGTCATATCTGAATAGTGTCTTATGAAATTTCTATAGTATCCTGTATGGCCAAGTAACACCCTGACTTGTTTAGGGTTTATTGTTTGTTTCAGGTCGAGGATGATTTTAATTTTGGCAAATTCGACCTTCATACCATCTTTATAGACAATATTCCCTAAGAGTATGCCTATGGGAGTCATAAATATACATTTCTCAATGTTCAGGGAGAGTTGAATATGTCGACATCTCTCCAGCATAAGTCGAAGCCATTTGCATTGATCTTTTAAGGTGGAGTATATAGTCCAGTCGTCGAAGTATACTGCCATGGTCTTATATATATATTCTTGGAAAGTTTTGACGACGATTCGGGAAAACACTGCAGGTGCATTCTTTAGCCCAAAAGGCATAACTCTGTAAGAAAAGGACCCAAATTCATAGACAAATTTTGTCTTCTTTTGATCTTCTTTCGCTATGGGTACTTGGTTGTATCCTGAGAATCCATCTGTGAATGAGTAACATTCGTGGCCTGCAACTTCATTCAAGATTTCATCAGCATATGGGGTTGGGAATGGATCTGTTAATGTTACTTTGTTGAGCTCCCTAAAGTCGACACAAATCCTTAACCTTGTCGGGTCATGTTTATTGGGCTGGACGACCCTGGGTCTTGCCCATTCAGACTGGTCGATGGGGTAAATGATCCCTGCTACTAACATGTTGTCGATTTCCTTTTTAACTATCTCCTTGTACTTGTGAGCTAGTTTATAAGGTCGTTTCTTGATAGGTCGGACATCAGGTTTAGTATCAATTTTCATTTCTCCCATTTCCTGTACTAATCCTTTTAAGTCTTTATAGTCCCGTGGAAAGACATCTTGGAATTCTCTAAGTAAGTTCACTATTTCAGTGGTCTGTTGTTTGTTCCAGTACTCACCAATCTTGGCTATTTTTGGTCGGTCGTCATTTGAAATGTCGACCTCTTTAGTTTTCACTTTTGCATCCAGCCACTCTGGTGCTTTAGCTTCATTAATCGACCGACTTCCTTATTTGAACTGTGAGAATGTAGCAGGAAAGTCGGATGCAGTCATTTGGTCAAGATCTGGTTTGTCAGTGGTCTCGACTTTCAGGATTGAATAGATAGGTTTTGTTGTTTCACTATGGTCGGTTTTCCATCTAAAGCTCTTGCCTTATGTGTGTTCATTTTCTAAGTGTAGACGGGTTGCCTGTGGTCTGGATTCGATTTCTATATTGTTACAGTCCTTGATCTGTCAGTGGTTCTGCGAGGGTTGTTTTGCGGTCGGTTGAAGAAATTGTTTGATTTGCTGTGCTGTCTCAGCCAATTTTTCATTTTGAGGTATGAACTAGAAGTATTTGATAAAAATTTCCTTGAGTTCCTGCCAAAATAAGGTTTCACCTCTAGCTTCCTCCATCTTATACCATTTATTAGGTAAGTCGGCTAGGGTTGAAGGGAACAAATGTGGCCAAGTTCTCTCATCTTTATATCCAAGTCTTCTCCACTCCTTTTCACAAGTCTTAGTGTGTTCTTCTGGGTTGTCTCCTTGGGTAAAAGTAGGGATCTGGGCTTGCTGGGTTAACTTCTTTTCACCAAACCGTTCAACAAATAAAGTCGAAGCAGTTGTCCAGGTCTGGAGTTTTGTCTGATGGGTATCCCACCATCTAGCTGCTTGACCTATAAACGTTTCGACTAAGCTTTGGAGTCAACCATGTTCTCCAATGTTCTTAGATACTTGTTCAATGTGCATGACTGGGGAGTCCCTCTCCTTATACCTGGGTAGTTATGGAGTGTTTAAGTTGGTTGGTTGTAAGGTAGGGTGTTCTCTTACTTTCTTTTCAAAATTTTTGGGGATAATGGATACTATGAAGCACTGCCGGGTGGGTTTTTTCTATACTTTTTGTATAGTCCAGCACCCTCTTGCTTATGTTTTGTAGTTTTCCATCTCCCAGTCATATAGTTCAGCATCCGAGTTATAACCAATTGAGTCTTGGTTACCTAAGTAGAGTTCTTCATGGATGTTTGGTTCTGTGTAGTCCGTATTGTTTTGGATCTGGTACAGTTGTCTCACATCGACTTCCTCATCAATTGGTTCGGTCCAATGTTCTCCTTGGGAGGGGTTAATGGGTACAATGACTTTGTGACCATTTCCTTTTAGCTTGATTCATTCCTTGTCTAAAGATATGGAGGCTTTCATATTCTGTCCCCAAGGTCGACTTATGTCGACTTGCTCCTTCCTACACAGAGATACAATATAAACACATGTACATCATTCACAAGATCAGAAAATGACCTAGTAATGGTATAAAAGTAAAGATCTGATTCAATAGATTTTCAATAAAATAACTAAAGGAAAAATATCATTAATCTATTTTAAACATCCTATCTTGATCAGGAGCGTAGAGAACATCAACCTAGAATCAAATTGCCAATAATTCTACTGTGCTAACAATCCAGAAATATTCAGAAGAAATTCAGAATTCAAACAAGATCGCATAGTGAACAAGTATATCACATGTAATATGACGACAATATCAAATTTACTATATGACATATATAAGCAAATCAAAACCAGCGTAAGTCGACAGATTAAATATGATGTATTTGCAAAATTCATCAAAGAAATAATGACAAAACATAAATGCTGCAGAGAAAGTGACAAGATCAAACGATATCCAAAATACATTTGCATAATATAAATACTGTAAACATATATATAGATATCACCAGTGAAAAGTACTGTAGCTGCTGACAAGAAATTGTCTCAAGTCACAAGAAATAATTATAGTTGATCTTGTCATGTCCTTTTCCCAACTATCGACCCCTTATCCAATAATACATGTCTTCTTTAAATACAAATTATCTCACATGAGGACAGTTCTATAAAACTGGAAACCATAAAATCGAAATCATAACCAATTTCATTAAAAATGACAAATGCCTCATGTCATTTTTCTATATGCATTATAATGTCTTTGAAATTGGAAAGATTCGATTTATAGTACAAAATCATAAACGACGAAGACACTAATGATATAGTGACACCTGGGAAACAGTGTAAGCAATCGATCTGTCCACGACTATCCAGGGATCATCCTGAACATAAGCGATTGCCAAAATCCAAGAGAAACACATCAACAATATTACCTACAACACTGTACATCAAAGAAAAATAATTAAAACACACGAAAAAAAAAATTGAGATAAACTACAGAATGCATGAATCAATGCACACCAATACCTCTAACAAAAATAACTTGATTATCACTTGATTATAACTTCAAACCTGAAATCAATAGTAAGTACGCTCGAAACATTATAATTTTACAGGAGCATTAAACACCTGAATATTTAAACCATTTGTCGGGTTCTGCGAATGCCCTTTGAATTGCATCAGGGTAACCTACGCATTCAACTCACGGACCTTTTCTTCGTTCTTATGATTCTCATTTTGGAGCTTCAGGATTCTACAAATCAACCTATTCTTATGCTTCTTTAGATGCAATAAACACTTGTCATCTGAATCAACTTTCTCTTTCATCCTCAAATTCTCAGCTTTCACGTTATCACAATGTGTTGCCATGTCTGTCACTTCTCCCTCCAATCTATGAATTTTATCCAACAAATAGTTTAAAAATAATGGGTGCACCATTTCACCAGTTTGATAGAACCCTGGCAAATTCACTTCTAATGACTTGTCCTTAGCTGGAGGATCGACCACAGGGTCAACTTGACGATTCTTATCAGACACAGGAGAACTATTATCAGCATGATTCACGACAGGCTCATGATCGATGTCAAGGCCATCACTAGATAAGAAAGGATTCCCTTCTTCGTCATCTATCACAACCATTTCGATGTCAATGTTCTTATTCACGGAAGGTTTAACAGTGCTTACCTTGGCTGACATACTTCTCGTGAACCTACCATTCATCTTAACATTCTACCTCTTGCCCTTTTTTTTGCACGAGTTGTCATTACGCTTCGGTGTCACAGGGGATAACTTTAAAGACTCCCTCATATGCTTGGAAGGCGCAGGGGTACCAGGAATACATGCAGGAGAGGGAACGCTATCACCGCGAATGCTGGGGCTTACACGGCCATCATGGTTTGACACAGGCTTGTGCACAGGTGGAGTCGGAGCTCGACAAGTCTCTTGATGCCTAACACATTCTTCAGGGAAATCAAACTGATAATAACAGAAAACCAGGAAACCATTCGATTTAAGAAACTCATCCCATGAACGATTTTGCTTACTCATCTCTCTTTCTACCAATATCCTGACCAGACCGTGATGAAACAAACTATGACCGATGTTCTTCGGCCCCCTTTTAATGGCCGAAGACATCTTGGTTAGACTCCAGACTAGATAATAAGGAAAATTTAAAGGAAAGCCGAGGAACACAACCAGTAATCGAAGGTGATAGACATAAGCAGAGGATAAACGACCCTCACAGGTCACATACCGGTGGATAACATCGAGAATCGGCTGCCATTCCTTCTTAAAAAACTTCCGCGATACACCAGTTCTAAATGAGACCTCCTGGAATGGATTCTTCAGCATCTGTCTCCATTCCATGAACTCCATATGCTTGTACTTGAACCAACATTCTCCTATCAACGTCAAACCAGTAGCCAGCGCAACCGAATGCTCATCCACTCTGAAACGGAGGTCAGCAATCTTAACCCTAGCATCGGACAGCGACAAGGAAAATAGCCTGGTCACCTCAAGGTTGGAGTCCGTAAACTTGCGAATGAACGAAAACCAGCCAACTGCTTCAACCTTGGCCAAGAGTTTAGGGTTTCCATCAAAGAGTTTCATGTCACTGGGCTCAACTCTAACCACCGGTGCCATGACTACAAGTGTGAAGTCACGCAATAGCACACAGAAAAGACACCACAAATCGAAACCCGATAGTAAACTGGAGAGCGAGCATTCAGGGTGGAAGCCGAGCAGAAAAAACAGGCAATGAAACTCAGGGTTCTCATAAACAAATTGCGCCATGGAAAAAACCAGACAAGCCCACTGTAAAATTGGCATGGGGGAGGGAGAATAACCACGCAGAGTGGTAATCAAGTGATAAAAGAACTGACGATGAAGACTCCAGATGAACTCATGTTATCATTATTTATCCGGCCCGATCGACATACAATCACACCGTAAATGAATCACATGTGTTGAACTAACATGCAGCCACGACACTGAGCACGTACTGGCCATTGAATATGATTGACAAGGTTAAGTACAAGTGCAATGATACCAGATCAATTTTCTGGTAAGTGGATCGATTTTGGTGGTGATGACACAGGTGTAAACGAGCATGAGGATTAAACCTTAGACTTTAACGCATACACCTTACCGTATGATTATGTAAACCTTCGAAGGTGGCGAGCATACGACGCGACATAACCATGAAAACCAACATCAAACCTTCACAATATGGAGCATATTATAAAAAATCGACGTTAAAAATTTATAGTACGAGCAAATATGATTCGTATTTTTAGAAAATGAACTTAGGATAAGGCCCCCTGCATAGCACATTTAACCTTGGATGTTCTAGGACCTTGTCCAAGTTATAATTAACCAATAATGCGTGTCCATTGATTAATATTCAAATGAAGGCTTATGGTAAGAGGCGTAAAAACCAAAACTTACCACATAATCTGAAAGGTAATTCATCCAAATAATGATTTCAATGTAGTGATTTTTTCCACTAACCATGGTTCACAAAGGTTGTAAAAAAAACATAGAATTTCACTGATTCAGTAGCTCACGGAATTTCATCATTTCAGTAGCTGTCGGTTCTGTAGATTTGCTATAAGAAATTTGAACATTTCATCTAAACAAAATAGGATTTTTTTTGATGAAATATGTTTTTTAAGGATGTTGAGTGAGGGCACAACAACCAGGTTCTTTGACAACTTCACACAACTCTGGTTGTCACAGTATATACAAGTAGCATCTAACTGGAGATCAAATAAATCAGATAGTAGATTCCTCAGCCATACTACCTCACAACTAGCTGAACAGGCTACGACATATTCTGCTTTAGCTTTACTTAGTGCCACACAGGATTTCTTCCTACTAAACCAACAGATCACACCTGATCCCATACTGAAGCAGCACCTTGAAGTGATCTTCCTATAGATGGAACTGCCTACCCAATCTGAATCAAAATAACCCTCCAGGTTAATCCGTTGATCAATCTTAAACTTGATCCCATAGTCAACCATACCCTTTAGGTACCTTAGAATATGCTTTGCAGCAATCAAGTGAACATGTCTTGAATCTGTCAATAATTGGCTCAAGGTGTTCATAGCAAAGCAAATATCTGGTCTCGTGTTCGTCAGGTACATCAAGGACCCAATCATTTGATGACACATTGTGGCATCAACCGAATCTGATGAAGCATCACTCAATAGATTCAGGTTCGATGCCATAGGTGTGGTTAAGACCTTGCAGACCATCATCCCAAATCTCTTCAGGATCTCTACTACATACTTCCCTTGTCCAAGGAAGATTCCATTTGCATTCTGCCACACATCCATGCCGAGAAAATAATGCATAATACCCAAGTCCTTCATTTTGAACTTGGCATCAAGCTTCCTCTTCGTATCTACAATCAACCCATCCATACCTGTTACAAACAGATCATCTACATATAGTAGGAGCATCACTGGGTTTCCATATTCAACCTTGTAGTAAAGGTTGGAATCTGCTTTACTCTTGGTAAAGCCCAAACTAGATAGGAAGCTTTCAATTCTTCCGTACCATGTCCTGGGTGCCTGTTTCAAGCCGTACAAGGCTTTCTTCAATCTACATGAGACTCCCTGTCATGTGTCTCAAAACTGAGTGGTTGCTCCACATACACTTCGTCTTCCACTACACCATTCAAGAAAGCAATTTGAAATCCATCTGGTGTATCTTCCATTTCATCACTGCAGCCAAAGCAAGTACTGATCTGATGGAAATGTATCTAGCTATAGGTGAAAAAGTTTCTTCATAATCTAATCCTTCTTTCTGGGAGAAAACTTGAGCAACAAATATTGCTTTATATTTTTCAATGCTACCATCTGCAGCATGCTTGATCTTGTAGATACATTTGGAAGTTACGACAAACTTACCTTCTTGTCTTGGGACAACATCCCAAACATTGTTCTTCATGATTGATTGATACTCTTCGATCATAGCATCCTTCCATTCTTTCCGTTCTGTCACTTCTTCATAATTGGAAGTTTCTTTATCGATGAAATCACATAATAAGGCTACATATTCAAAGCAGGATCTGGTCCTCTTTCTTTCTCTGTGATTCTCTTTTGGAGCCCCATATCTTTCCACACGTTGGATAGATTCTTGTACCCAAGTAGGTTTCCTCTTGTGAGGATTCTTTTCCTGAGGTGGATCTACATGTTCTTGAGGTTCTTCAAATTCTTGATCTTCTTCTTGAGTTTCTTCGTTCATGGTTGTATCATGAATTTTGGGTGCTTTTGCTTCTTAGGTTCTTCAGCAGGTCTCTTTCTGGATTTGTTGTAAGCTGCATCTTCATCAAATGTTACATCTCTGCTGATGTCGATATTCTTGAATCCTGGGAAGTATATTCTGTAAGCCTTCAAGCTCTATGTAAGCCTTCGAGCTTTCAGAGTATCCCACAAATATACCATTCTTTCTTGAAGGATATAATTTTGTTCTCTTCTCTTTTGGAATGTGTATGTACACTAGATAGACGAATATTCTGAGATGGATGACTTATGGTTTCTTGCCGAAAAAAACTTCTTCAGGTGTCTTGTTTTCGAGTACTCTGTGTGGAGTACAGTTCTGTACATACACCGCTGTTCTGCCAGCTTCTGCCCATAAATGCATAGGAAGATCTTGATCATAAAGCATTGCTCTTGTAGCTTCCATGATAGTTCTATTCTTCCTTTTTTCAATCCCATTTTGTTGTGGATTATATGGAGTGGACAACTCCCTCTTAATCCTTGAGTCTTTACATAGCTCTTTGAATTCATTTGATGTGAATTCTCCACCATTATCTGATCGAAAAGTCTTGATCTTCCTTTCAGTGTGGTTCTCGATCAAGGCTTTGAATTCCTTGAACTTGCTGAATACTTCATCTTTGTTCTTCATAAAGTAAATCCATGTCTTCTTATAAAATTCATCAATAAAAGAAACATAGTATACATACCCACTCAGAGAACTTGATGACATTGGACCGTATACATCGGAGTGGATGATTTCCAAGATTCCTTTTTCTTTTCTCTCGCTACTTGGAAATGTCTTCTTTGTGTTCTTTCCTTTCACACATCCTTTGTAGACCCCATCATGTTTTGCTTGAATTTTTGGAAGACCTTCAATTGCTTTGCTTGCAAGTGGTAGTGCCCTGTAATGCACATGTGCAAGCCTTCTATGCCAAAGTTCATTTGGTTCTACTGAGTCATGAAACAAAGGTTGTTCTGGTTGTCCCTTCAATTTGTATAGACCTCCTTCTTGTTCCCCAATCACTATTTCATCGTCAAAAGTCTTTCCCTTTGGCTACATAAGAACATGGCCATCTACAAAAGTAATCCTCATTCCTTTAAACATCCAATGCAGATATGGAGAGGAGATTCTTCCTTAGTCTTGGTACAAACAATACATTTTTATTCTTCATAGACTTTCCAGAGTCTAGTTATTAATATCACACAGTGATCTAGGGACTAAACACAAGTCTCATCAAAGATTAATAACAATAAGTCGTGAAAATGGTGTCATCGGGCTACAGATTGACTAGCCGCTCTATATATTCACACAAAGAATGAGTAATACAATACATGATCATGCTGCAAGCATGAATGACAAATCAATTCGAATTCCTAAGGATGTCATTTGAATTGAATGAGTGAGTCTAGCTTACCTAAATGTAAGCCATAGTCAACACTCAAGTTAACCACTAATCAAAACCCTAATTGACTCAACTGATCCCTAACTGAAGTTGGAGTGCAATAAATGACCGAGTCTAACTGAAAGTAGGTCATACACATGTCACAGCAAGCCAACCAACAAGTGGTAGTGCATCAATGACTCCAATGAACCCCGATGAGGTTAACTGAAGTGCAACTGAACATCAGAAGTGGTTGGAGGTGCCCCTGTTGACTCCAGTTCATTACATAATCATTAAATAATCAATTTAATGAATAAATGTTCCTTTACTACCTTGTTTAACTGATTTTAACCATCAATTAGCAATATGGTGCATTAATGACACTCAGATCACCCTTGGAGTGCTCCAATTAGCCTCCTTGAATGTAGGAGAAGGCTAAGTTAGCCTCCTTGACTAAAGGTAGGCATGGATGTGATCTAGTTGATGTGATATAGTGCTCCTATGATGTTAATTAAGTCAATAATACTTAGGATAGTGGTTTAACTAGGCCAAATTGACCAAAATGTGTAAGGTGGTAAATGTCTCCAACACCCCCCCTTAAGTTATACTCAGGAGGAGTTAGAAAACATAAATGCTTAAAAATGCTAGGGCCCTGGAAACTAAGGCCATAGGTCACCCTGTACAATGCTGAAACTGAAATAATTCTCAAAAACAAACTAAGTGAGGAAAAGAGGGAAAACCCAAGGGAAACCCCCCCCCCCCCCCTCAAGCTGAACACTGAAAGTAGTTTGAATCACCCTGATGAACTCACCCCCAACAGTGAATGGAGGTAAGTGAACTTCTTTTCTAAAAATCTCTTGATGAAGATGTCTGCAATCTGCTCATCAATAGGGCAGTATTGCAGAATGATGGTCCTGTCATGCACTAGCTCCCTGATATAGTGCATGTGGGTCTCTACATGCTTGGTCCTCTGCCTGGTAACTGGATCTGTGGATATATTAATATCACTTTTATTGTCACAAAAGAGGACAGTGGACAAAGTACTACCAAGATCAAACTCTGAAAAAATGCCTTGCAACGAAACTGCTTGGATGCAAGCATTCACCACTCCTCGATACTCGGCCTCTGCTGAAGATAGTGCTATGACAGCCTAATTTTTTCTAGAACAGAAAATGGATCCACCACCAAACATGAATACATATCTAGAAGTAGGCTTCTGATCAATACATATAACCGCCCAATCGGAATCTGTGTATCCAACCAGCTCTAGCTCAGAGTTTGCAGCATAGTGAATGTCGTAGGTCCTAGTTCCCTGAATATACTGGAGGATCCTCTTGGCTGCCTTCCAATGAATATCATGAGGATGCTGCATGTGTCTTGATATAACATTCATAGCATAATATATATCAGGCTGAGAATGTGTCAAGTACAACAAGCTACCAATTAGCTGTCGATAGATAGTGCAGTCCATGGGAGGTGTGTTTTTTCCTTCTTCAAGGATGATCTCTGAAAGGAAATGGAATGGTGTAGGCTTAAATTAAGCCATGTTAAACTTGAATAATAGGTCTGATATGTATTTGTATTGAGTGACCATTATCCCATTAGAATTTTGCTCAATTTCGAGCCCCAAATCACTTATTTCAAAGGCATTGTGGAGAGCAGTTTTGATGGCTGAAATGGAAGCAACTGTGCTACCTGTGATCAGTAAGTATTCAACATATAAAAAAATGATAATTATATGACCATAATTCTATTGTAAATACACATTTGGATCTGATCTACATCTCTGAAAGTTTTGCGAGAGAAGGAAGGCATCCATCTTGGAATACCACTCTCTTGGGGCCTTTTTTAACCCGTATAGTGACTTCTTTATCTTGCAAAACAAAGATGGATCAGATATGTAGCCCTTAGGCTACTTCATGTATATCTCCTCATGAATATCTCCATGCATAAAGGATGACTTAACATCCATATGATGCACTTTCCAGTGCTTAGATGACAAAATTGCCAAAACTAGGCAGATGGAGTCCATTTTTGCAACCGGTGGAAAGGTCTCATGGTAGTCCACACCTTGGACCTGAGAGAAACATTTTTCCACCAGAATTGCCTTATATTTGTAGGTGCTTCCATCAATAGCAACCTTGGTCCAAAACACCCACTTGCATTGAACCAATTTCCTTCCCGGAGGAAGAGAAACTAGCTCCCAAGTAGTGTTTTTCTAAAGAGAATTCATCTCTTCATCCATGGCAACTTGCCATCTCGGATCCTTCCAAGCATGGTAGTAGTATTTTGGGTCTGAACTAATCATCAAATATCAAGTTTCAGACAACAAATTATCAAGACAAGATATTGCAATACCTTCTCTTTGGAAATCAAACTGGGTCCTCCTTGGATCATCCAGATTTCCAATGTTATTTCTTGCGGAGGAGAGTGTCTATCGGGACCATGTGGGAAGATGATTCTGTAATTCAGGTTCTGATTCAACATATAATGTTTGCTGCATACTGATATTAGAAATAATAGGATCCAAATCAGGTTCATCACCCCCAATTTCATCATCCAAATATTCAGTAGAATAGGAAAAAAATTCAGCAGTTTTCTCCTTCACTAGTTCCACCTCCTAAAGAGGCTCATCGAACTTGACACTTCTCTCGATGATGATATGTTTTGTTTTCATATCTATTAGCTTGAAACCTTTTGATTTATCAAGATACCCAATAAACATATATTCTATTCTTTGCGGTTGCAAATCCCTTCTTTTATCCAGTGGAATCTCGGCCCATGCAGTGGACCCAAACACCCGCAGGTTTGACACATCCGGTTTTTGTCTGAAGTATGCTTCGAGAGGGGTCTTCTCTTTAATGGATGAGTGTGGAACCCTATTATAAATTTATTTTTCATCATACATGGCTTTATCCCACAAATTTCCAGCCAACTTCTTTTATTCCAACATGCAGGTGGTCATCTCCTTGAGAGACCGATTCTTCCTTTCTGCTACTCCGTTCTACTGGGGAGTTTAGGGAATTGAATGTTGGACCTGAATACCACTTTGGGATCATATGTGTATAAAATCATTACTGACATACTCCCCACCACTATTAGATCTCAATATATTGATCTGAAGCCCATAGGCATTCTCGAACAAGGCCTTCAGTTCAGAAATTTTTTCACATACTTCAAACTTTTTTTTGAGAAAGAAGACCCTTGTGTACCTTGAAAAATCATCAATAAAAGTCAGAAGATACCTTGATCCATTCATGTATTTGATAGGAATTGGACCGTTGATATCAGAATGTATCAGCCCCAATATGCATGTAGCTCAGTTTTCCTTCCCCCGATCGAACTTGTGCTCAGGGTGTTTTCCAATCACACAGCCCTTGCAATTTCTAGTGGTTGCCTTGATGACCAGGAGGCCTTCAACCATGGAGTTTTATGTAATTTCTGCAAATATTTGAAATTTAGATGGCCAAACCTTTCATTCCATAGCCTACTAACTTCATTTCCATGACTTAGCAGAGCGGTGGGCTTTGCATCCACAACAAAGTGAGAGAACTCATAGGATTTTGCATGATGGTTTGCAAGGCCTTTAGCAATGAGTTTCCCAGATGCAAGCTCCATTATCTCAACATCATTTGGGATGAAATAAACTCTCTTAGGAACTCCTATATGTGTCATCTGATAGACACTAAGGAAATTTGATGCCAGAGACGGTACATACAAAACATTTGAAAAATAGCCATTCTCAAGATCAATCGTACCTTGTCCTTCTTAAATGATGGTGGAGTCATCTCCCATGTGGATGGGGATGGATTTCTCAGTCTCCAAGCATGAAAAGGAGTCTCTTTCAACCATCATGTGGTTCGAAGCTCTAGAATCAATCAAGAGTGCTTTGGATTTCAAAGTGATTGCCATGAGGGCATGACTTTTTTCATGCTGTGGTTCCCGATCTTGCTGATCTCTCCTTCGAAAGCTTACCGAAAGATTGATGTGATTTATCTTAAGGAGAGAGCTAGCTTCATCAAGCTTCTTCTTCATTAAGGCATGTTTAGGGTGGAAGCCCTTCCCGCAGTATGAACACTTGAATTTTTCCTTTCCATGGTGCCATTTTCCTTTGTTCTTCCTTGAGGCGGAAGACTCATCATGCTGCTGGTTTTCAACTTTAGGATTAGGATCTTCAAATTTAGTTTTTGGGTTCCTCTGCTACTTTCCTTTACCCTTCAGATATTTGGGCCCTAATACATGGAGGGCATGATCATGGGAGGATCTGATGATCCCCATCTGGATAAGCTTATCATGTTCACTTGTTAGGGACTCAATGAAGGCATTGAGTGTAGGCATCTTCCATCCAGGGGTTGTGAGCTTCCCCACATGGAATATAGAGACAAAAATTGAATAATCAGCTCCAAGTTTGGAGAGTATGGAAAGGATGAGCTAATCATCCACCTTCTCCACTTTGCATTGCTTCAAGAGTAAGACAGTTTGCTTGAACTTTGTCAAAAATTCATTCAATGTCTTGAAATTGGAAGGTTGGAGAGACATCAATTCATTTTTGAGGTGGTAAACTCTCAAATCATCTTGATTTCCATATAGGGTTTCCAATTTGTCCCAAATTTACTTTGGAGTCTTCAATTTCAAAATATGGAAAAGAAGATCTCGAGAAATAGAGAGACTCAAGAATCCGAATGCTTCATCCTTCTTGTTCAAGAATCTTGATTTTTCTATAGCAGAACCAGGCTCATATTCAGTGTCCATGGTGACTCTATAGAGTCCTTTGGAGTGTAGCTGAATCTCCATGTCACCTTTCCATGAGTGGAAATTGAATGGAGTCAAAAGATCTACTGAGGAGGCCATCTGGATCTGTTGGAGCGAATGCTTCACCTGTAGAAAACCTGAAAATCACAATAGAAAGGGAAATGTAAGGTCGGACAGCCTGCACATTTTAGGATTTCATCACACCCAACATAGTCAATCAAGCAAGATTGATCAACAATTTCTTTACTTGGGGTATTAAGTGGTAAGCCTTCGATTTTGGTGCAGTGTTGGATTTATGAGCTATTGCTCAATTTTCATGCAAGATCTGTCAAAAACCTTGTTTTTGAGAGATCTGAGCTTTGTCCTGCCGTGAGCTCTGATACCATATTAATATCACATAGTGATCTAGGAACTAAACACAAGTCTCATAAAAAATTAATAACAATAAGTCATGAAAATGGTGTAATCGGGCTACAGAATGAGTAGTCGCTCTATATATTCACACAAACAATGAGTAATACAATACATGATCATGCTGCAAGCATGAATAACAAAGTAATTCGAATTCCTAAGGAGGTCATTCGAATTGAATGAGTGAGTCTAGCTTAACTGAATGTAAGCCACAGTTAACACTCAAGTTAACCACTAATCAAAACCCTAATTGACTCAACTGATCCCTAACTAAATTCCGAGTGTAATAAATGACCGAGTCTAACTGAAAGTAGGTCATACACATGTCATAGAAAGCCAACCAACAATTGGTAGTGCATCAATGACTCAAATGAACCCCGATGAGGTTAAATGAAGTGTAATTGAACATCAGAAGTGGTTGGAGGTGCCCCTGTTGACTCCAGTTCATTAAATAATCAATTTAATGAAGAAAGGTTCCTTCAATGCCCTATTTAACTGATTGTAACCATCAGTTAGCAATATGGTGCAGTAATGACACTCAGATCACCCCCGGAGTGCTCCAGTTAGCCTCCTTGAATGTAGGAGAAGGCTAAGTTAGCATCCTTGACTAAAGGTAGTCATGGATGTGATCTAGCTGATGTCATATAGTGCTCCTATGATGTTAATTAAGTCAATAATACTTAGGATAGTGGTTTAACTAGGCCAAATTGACCAAAATGTGTAAGGTGGTAAATGTCTCCAACACCCCCCCTTAAGCTATACTCAGGAGGAGTTAGAAAACATAAATTCATAAAAATGCTAGGGCCCTGAAAACTAAGGCCATAGGTCACCCTGTACAATGCTGAAACTGAAACAATGCTAAAAAACAAACTAAGTGAGGAAAAGAGGAAAAACCCAGTGGGAAAAACCCCCCCTCAAGATGACACTGAAAGTAGTATGAATCACCCTGATGAACTCACCCCCAACAGTGAACAGAGGTAAGTGAACTTATTTTCTAAAAATCTCTTGATGAAGATGTCTGCAATTTGCTCATAAGTCGGGCAGTATTGCAGAATGATAGTCTTGTCATGCACTAGCTCCCTGATATAGTGCATGTGGATATCTACATTCTTGGTCCTCTGACTCGTAACTGGATCTATGGATATATTAATAGCACAGTGGACAAAGTACTACCAATATCAAACTCTAAAAGAATGCCTTGCAACCAAACTGCTTGGATGTAAGCATTCACCACTCCTCGATACTCGGCCTCTGCTGAAGATAGTGCTATGGCATCCTTATTTTTGCTAGAAAAGCAAATGGAGCCACCACAAAACATGAATACATATCTGGAAGTAGACTTTTCATCAATAGAATCACCCACCCAATCGGAATCTGTGTATCCAACCAGCTCTAGCTCGGAGTCTGCAGCATAGTGAATGCCATAGGTCCTGGTTCTCTGAATATACTGGAGGATCCTCTTGGCTGCCTTCCAATGAAGATCATGAGGCTGATGCATGTATTTTGATACAACATTCATGGGATAACAGATATTAGGCTGAGAATGTGTCAAGTACAACAAGCTACCAATTAGCTATCGATAGATAGTGCTGTCCATGGGAGGTGTGCTTTTTCCTTCTTCAAGGCTGATCCCTGAAAGGAAATGGAATGGTACAGGCCTACATTCAGCCATGTTAAACTTTACTAATAGGTATGATATGTATTTGGACTGAGTGACCATTATTCCATCATAATTTTGCTCAATTTTGAGCCCCAAATCACTCATTTCAAAGGCATTGTGGAGAGCAGTTTTGATGGCTGAAATGGAAGAAACTATGCTACCTGTGATCAATAAGTCATCAACATATAAAACAATAATGATTAAATGGCCATGAAACTACTGTATATACACATTTGGATCTGATCTACACCTTTGGAAGTTTTGCGAGAGAAAGAAGGCATCCATCTTGGAATACCACTCTCTTGGGGCCTGTTTTAACCCGTATACTGACTTCTTTATCTTGCAAACCAAAGATGTATTAGAGATTTATCCCTCAGGTGGCTTCATGTATATATCCTTATGAATATATTCATGCAAAAAGACTTACTTAACATCCATATGATGCACTTCCCAGTGCTTAGATTGTTAGGATATTTAGACACTTAGGAGTTAGTTAAGATCAACTTGTGTAATATATCTGTTAGGTAAAATTATGTTTCTTTAGTATGCATTTGTAAATATTCTAATCCGACAATCACGATATGTTCTAGACATAGAGTGATCTGACGGTTCAACTTCTCTTAGATCATACCTACCATTGATCCATGGCTTAACACCCGATTGGTCTATGATCTCTATTTAAAGAGCATAGAGGGTCCTTGGCTAGTTGATCGATTATGAGAAGCTCATGTAACATTCTTTCTTTTACATAATAAATTTCTCCAAGTAGCTATTTGGCTGGGGCCATGGACTATTTCCCTCTTGAGGGTTTTAACCACATGACAAACATTGGTGTATTGATCTATGATCTGTTTGTGTGAAGCAGTTGTTCTTAGTGTTCAGTCCTTTGGGAGTACCCTGTGTACCCTAACATGGTATCAGAGCTTTTATGAAGAGCCGCTTTCAGTTTTGATCAAGATCTGGAACCAATGTTACCGAAAATTTGAAATGGTTTCTAGATTTTCTGTACATTTTTGGCCTATGGGAGCTATTCAATTGTGTCCATAGCATCGTTTCCATTAGAAAATAGTTTTCGTTTCACCGAAAACCGTTTTCGTTTGCTCCATAAACACCCATTTCGGCAAATCTGAAGGTATAATGTTACAGTAACGGATTTGTTTTATTTTTTTTTAAATCTCTCATATTTTATCAGTGTTATTATTAGATCCTTTTGTTTTATTCTTGGACTGTTTCCTTCCCTGGCTACGTATGCTCTTTGTCGTGCACCTTGCGCGATCGCGGCGAATTAGAAACAGTGAGGGAATTTTTTTTCTTCTTGTCTTCTCTGCTATGTATGCTCTTTGTTGTGCACCTTGTGTGATCACGGCAAATCAGAAACAGCAAGAAAACTTGAAAATGTAGAATTTCCAGGTAAGCTAACCAAGATCTAACCCCATTGTGTGGAAAAAAAAAATTTGTTTTTGTTTTTCGTTTTTTTGTGATTTGCAGGAAAAGAAAGCAAGCACGGAAAACGAGAGAGAAGAGTAAAGAAAAAAAAACCCTTCTTCCTCTTTCCATATTTTTACGTACCTTTTAAACTTAGCTCACTTGGTCCAAAGTTGTTTTACACCTTAATAAGTCTCGAGTTCAAATCTTATCAAGCTACTTTTTAGTGCATGCAATTTCTATTTTCAAGTTACTTTATTGTAAAAGTGCATCTCACATTAATAAAATAAAATAAAAGTGAGTCACTTAAGTCTTTTAATTTATTGCCGCACTATTTAAAAGTACATTATTGTAAAAGTGAACCTCACTTATTCTACAAAAGTGATTCACTTCAAAGCAACTTTATTGTAAATTGATTGTCAAAGGTTGATCTTTGGAAGAGGGGGGTTCTTTTTTTTAGTTGGTCAAGTTAACATCTTCCACGTCACTATTGGGGACATCTTCAACATTTTCTTTAATCAAGCATAACTTCATCATCCGGAATCTGTTTTAAGTGCCGTTTTTTTTTAAACCGCATATTTTTTCAAGATCTTTGCATCCAGACAATTATTTTCTATTCTTTCAGCAATTATTTTACAGTATGGCCTCCACTTGTGATATTATACTTACAAGTTCTAACTATTTCTCATGGAAATCTCGTATGGAGGATGTTCTGCGAAGTAGGGAACTTTTCAGGATAACCTTAGGGAAAGAAACAGAACCCATTGATGATGATAAGAAAATTAAATGGGAAAATAGATGTGATGAAGCTCGCGGATTGATTGAGATGTCAATCTCTACTGATTTGCGATTCCACATATCTGGCATTGATGAACCTGATAAAGCTTGGGAAAAGTTGGAATCTGTGTTTGGTAAACACAATGAAATTCGGGGTCATCAACTTGAGAATGAGTTGCTTTCCTTGAATCCAAATGATTTTTCATGCATTCAAGACTATTTATCTAAATATAAAACTCTTAGACTATTATGTGTTGAATGCAAGATTAAGAAAGAAGACAAACAATGTATTTATCATGTTCTTTCAAAACTTGAACCTGCATATTCTGTTTTTGTATCTACATTCTACTCCATGAAAGAATCATTGCCAGCAGCTAGCTATCAAGAGCCTAGCCTTGAATCATTTTGTGATTCCTTAATTAGAGAGCAAGATAAGCTCATTCATCTTGGAATAATCAACAATGCAGATACATCTGGGAAAGCCTTATTGTCCCAACAAAAGAAAAGTCCAAGCCTCCCAAGAAACAAAATTCTCACAATAATAAGCCAAACAACAAGGGTCCCAAACCCTCTCAGTCAGCTCCTCCTTTAAAAAATGACAAAGGATCCAAGCAAAAAGGAAAGAAGATTGAGCGTCATTGCAATTTTTGTGGGAAAGATAATCATGATGAATCTAAATGTTTTAAGAAGATGGCAGCCTTGGAAGCGGCAATAAAGAAGCACCACATCAGTCTAGATTCGTCTTCAGAATCTAACTCTCATGAACATGCACTTTGTGGTTTTGATTAATCTTATACTGCATCTTCTTCTTCTACTTCAAATGAATGGCTCATTTATTCTAGAGCATCTTATCATATAGCTAAGGATCAAGCCATCTTTTCTACTATGCATGAAAGTAACACCAAACAAATATTTGTTGGTGATGATAGATCTCTAAGTGTTGTAGGATCTAGAACAGTTCCAGTAGAAAATGGTCATTTCAGTGATGTACTATGTGTTCCAAAAATTTCCTGCAATTTTTTATCAGTCTATCAAATTACTCATTCAGGTGAAGGTAAAACTGTGATGTTTACACCTCACCAAGTTGTAATCAAGGATTTTAAAAATTCTCAAAATGTCCTTGCTACTGGATCTGTTGATGATATTACCAGGTTGTACAAATTTAACAACTTTGGGTCATCACCTTTTCCTTCAGTTTTTGTTTCTCATAGTGATAAATTGAGCAAACTTTGGCATGAGCGATTTGGTCACTTAAATTATCACTCATTACAACAACTATGTAAAGACAAAATGGTGACTAGTCTTCCGCTGGTATCTTGCAAGGATGGTGTTTGTTCTGGTTGTGTACTCGAAAAACATCATCGGGATAGTTTTGACAAACGTGCCTCTTAGCAAACCTCGATTCCCTTGGAGCTTGTGCATAGTGACTTGTGTGGCCCTCTTCCATCTGCTTCCTTTTCTGGTTTCAAATATTTCTTAACTTTCATTGATGACTACTCCAGATGCACTTGGGTTTACTTCCTAAAACTTAAGAGCAAAGTATTTAACATGTTCTTGGCCTACAAGGCCCTTGTTGAAAAACAATCTGGTCATCAAATTATTTAGTTAAGATCTGACAATGGAGGAGAATATGTTAACAACAAGTTCACTACTTTTTGCACTGAATAAGGAATCCAACAACAGCACATTGTTCCATATACACCACAACGAAATGGTGTAGCTAAAAGGAAGAACCGCACTTTAAAAGAAATGGCTAATTGTATGATCCAATCTAAGGGACTAAGTCTTCAATATTGGGCTGAGACCATAAATTGTGCAAATTACATAGTTAATCGCACACCCACTAAAGTTTTACAGGGTATAACATCGAAAGAAGCATGGAGTAAAATTAAACCAGATGTAAGTCACTTTCATGTGTTTGGTTGTGAAGCATGGGCTCACATTCCAGATGAAAAACGGAAAGCATTGCAGCTTAAAAGTGAAAAGTGCATATTTGTTGGATATTCTGAAGATGCAAAAGGTTATAGACTTCTTCAGCCACATTCTCATGATATAATCATTAGAAGAGATGTTAAATTTGATGAAAATCTCTTGACCTGCGAGCCTAACTTGGCAGGTGTGCCATCTTTGGCCTGCGAGCCTGATTCGGCGATTGGGCCTTCTTCTTCTTCTTCCAGCTTCCTTGACAGGTTTCCAACTCCATTTTTTGGTGATGACAGTGAGGATGAAAATCCACCTCCGCCTGCTCATGTTCCGCCAATTGCACCAGCACCAATACTTCCTCAATGGGTCCATTCAACATGTGAAGCAGCTGGTGATCTTGTCGGTGATCCTAGAGATCAACGTCAAACACGTTCTTAGTTTTAGCGAGCCTCTTCTCTTTTGGCTCAAGTTTCGAGAATCATGATCCATAAAATTTTGCAGAAGCTTCAGGAAATCCAGATTGGGATGCAGCTATGGATGAAGAACATCGTTCCTTAATAGCAAACGATACTTGGGATCTTGTTCCTCTTCCAAAAGGAAGAAAACTTGTCAGATGTAAATGGGTCTACAGAACTAAGTATGCATCAGATGGAAGTGTTGAAAGTCTTAAGGCAAGGTTAGTTGCCAAAGGTTTTTCCCAAGTTGAAGGGATTGACTACAATGAAACCTTTGCCCCTGTAGCAAAAATGAACTCCATCTGCCTTGTTCTTTCCCTTGCATCCTTACATCACTGGGAAGTCCATCAAATGGATGTCAAGTCTTCCTTCTTACATGGTGATTTACATGAGGAAATTTACATGGAACAACCTCCTGGATATGTTCAGAATAACTCTAGCCTTTTTTGTCTCCTTAAGAAATCCTTATATGGCCTTAAGCAAGCTCCTAGAGCTTGGTATGCCAAAATGGATAGTTTCTCCTTGACACTGGTTTTTCTAGATGCCATTCTGACCCCAATTTCTATACCAAGAAAGTAGGAAACCATCTCATCATACTTGTTCTTTATGTTGATGTTCTTATCCTTACTGGTAGTGACCCTAACCTTATAACCCATGTGAAATCCAGTCTTAAGAAAAAAAATTAAATGTCAGACTTAGGACATTTGCATTATTTTCTTGGTCTCCAATTCTTGCAAACCAAAGAAGGAATATTTCTTTCCCAGTCTAAGTATGCTTGTGACCTTCTTCGTCGCTTCCACATGGAATATTGTAAACCAGCCCCTTCTCCCTTCCAGTCTGGAGTCAAACTTTCTGCCACTTGTACTTCCCCTGAAGTAGATGCCACCTTGTATCGTCAGCTTGTTGGTAGTATTTTATACTTGACTCATTCCCATCCTGACCTTTCCTTTGCCATTGGTCATGTTGCCCATTATATGCAAACTCCTCATGAAAGTCACTGGAAAGCTGTAAAAAGAATACTTTGATATATTCGAGGTACAATTCAGTTTGGGATTCATTACAGTACAGGGGGGAAACCTTTGTTGGTTGGTTTCACTGATTCAGATTGGGCCGGTGATCCTGATGATCGGAAGTCTACTGTAGGTTATGTTTTCAGTATGGGATCTGGACCTGTCACTTGGGCTTGTAAGAAACAACAAGCTCTTGCTCTTTCTTCAGCAAAAGTAGAATATCAAGCCGCAGTTAATGCCAGTCAGGAATCTTTATGGCTTCAACAGATCCTTTTAGAGTTTGGATTTGATCAGTAGCAGCCTACTCCACTTTGGTGCGAAAATCAAAGTGCTATCAAGCTTGCCAAAGATCCAGTTCTACATCAGCGCAGCAAACACATTGAGCTACACATGCACTTCATCAGAAATATTTTTCATGATCGCGTTATTGAAGTGCTCTATTGTCCTACAGATGATCAAGTTGCCGACATCTTCACCAAGTCTCTTACATAAGCAAAGTTTTCTAAACTTCAGTCTATGTTAGGAGTTCAGGAATGTGTCCTTAAGGGGGGATAGGCTCTAATGCCTCCTTCCTTCTCCTAATAGTGTCACTTTTGTAAATCCTTCAATCCTATCCCAAGTTGTTCTTAAGGGGGGATGTTAGGATACTTAGACACTTAGGAGTTAGTTAAGATCAACTTGTGTAATATATCCATTAGGTAAAAGTGTGTTTTTTTAGTATGCATTTGTAAATATTCTAATCCGACGGTCACGATATGTTCTAAACATAGAGTGATCCGACGGTTCAACTTCTCTTAGATCATACCTACCATTGATCCGTGGCTTAACACCCGATTGTTCTATGATCTCTATTTAAAGAACATAGAGGATCCTTGGCTAGTTGATCGATTATGAGAAGCTCATGTAACTTTCTTTCTTTTGCATAATAAATTGCTCCAAGTAGCTATTTGGTTGGGGCCGTGGATTGTTTCCCTCTCGAGGGTTTTAACCACGTGACAAACATTGGTGTATTGATTTGTGATCTATTTGTGTGAAGCGGTTGTTCTTGGTGTTCGGTCCTTTGGGAGTACCCTGTGTACCCTAACATAGATGTCGAAATTGCCAAAACTAGGCGGATGGAGTCCATTTTTGCAACCGGTGCAAAGGTCTCATGGTAGTCCACACCTTGTACTTGAGAGAAACCTTTTGCCACCAGCCTTGCCTTATATTTGTAGGTTCTTCCATCAGCAACAACCTTGTTTTGAAACACCCACTTGCATTGAACCAATTTCCTTTCCGGAGGAAGAGAAGCTACCTCCCAAGTAGTGTTTTTCTAAAGAGAATTCATCTCTTCATCCATGGTAACTTGCTATCTCAGATCCTTCTGAGCATGGTAGTAGGATTTTGGGTCTAAACTAATCATCAAATATCAATTTTTAGACAGCAAATTATCAAGACAATAGAGTGCAATACCTTCTCTTTGGAAATCAGACCGGGTCCTCCTTGGATCATCTGGATTTCCAATGTTATCTCCTGCGGAGGAGATTGTCTGTCGGGACCATGTGGGAAGATGATTTTGTAATTCAGGTTCTAATTCAGCATCTGATGTTTGTTGCATAGTGATATCAGAAATCAGAGGATACAAATCAGGTTCATCACCCTCAATTTCATCATCCAAATATTCAGTAGAATAGGAAGGAAATTCAACAGTTTTCTCCTTCACTAGTTCCACCTCCTAAAAAGGCTCATCAAACTTGACACTTCTCTCAATGATGATTTGTTTTGTTTTGATAGCCAGCAGCTTGAAACCTTTTGATTCATCAGGATACCCAATAAACATACATTCTATTCTTTGCGGTTGCAAAGCCATTCTTTTATCAAGTGGAATCCGGGCCCATGCAATGGAACCAAACACCCGCAGGTTTGACACATCCGGTTTGTTTCCGAAGTATGCTTTGAGAGGGGTCTTCCCTTTCACAGATGAGAGTGGCACCCTATTCTGAATGTATTCTACAACATGCATGGCTCCATGCCACAAATTTACAGCCAACTTCTTTGATTCCAACATACAGGTGGTCATCTCCTTGAGAGACCAATTCTTCCTTTCTGCTACTCCATTCTACCGGGGAGTTTGGGGAATTGAATGTTGGACCTGAATACCACTTTGGGATCATATGTGCAACAACTCATTACTGACATACTCCCCACCATTGTCATATCTCAAGATATTGATCTTAAACCCAGAGGCATTCTTGATCAAGGCCTTCAGTTCAGATTTTTTTTCACACACTTCAAACTTCTTTTTGAGAAAGAAGACCCATGTGTACCTTGAAAAATCATCAATAAAAGTCAGAAGATACCTTGATCCATTCATGGATTTGAAAATCATCGGACCTTTAATATCAGAATGTATCAGCCCCAATATTCATGCAGCTCAGTTTTCCTTCCCCCGATCGAACTTGTGCTCAGGGTGTTTTCCAATCACACAGCCCTTGCAATTTCCAGTGGTTGCCTTGATGACCGGGAGGACTTCAACCATGGAGTTTTTCTGTAATTGCCGCAAATATTTGAAATTTATATGGCCAAACCTTTCATTCCATAGCCTACTAACTTCATTTCCATGAGTTAGCAGAGTGGTGGGATTTGCATCCGCAACAAAGTGAGACAACTCATAGGATTTTGCATGATGGTTTGCAAGGCCTTTAGCAATGAGTTTCCCAGATGCAAGCTCCATTATCTCAACATCATTTGGAATGAAAGAAACTCTATTAGGAAATCCTATATGTGTCATCTGATAGACACTAAAGAGATTTGATGCCAGAGACGGTACATACAAAACATTTGAAAAATAGCCATTCTCAAGATCAACCGTACCTTGTCCTTCTGAAATTATGGTGGAGTCATCTCCCATGTGGATGGGTATGGATTTCTCGGTCTCCAAGGATGAAAAGGAGTCTCTTTCAACCATCATGTTGTTCGAAGCTCTAGTATCAATCAAGAGTTCTTTGGAATTCAAAGTTCTTGCCATGAGGGCATGACCTTTTTCATGCTGTGGTTCCCGATCTTGTTGATCTCTCCTCTGAAATATTACCAGATGATTGATGTGATTTCTCTCAAGGAGAGAGCTAGCTTCATCAAGCTTCTTCTTCATGCAAGCATGTTTAGGGTGGAATCCCTTCCCGCAGTATGAACACTTGACTTTTTCCTTTCCATGGTGCCCTTTTCCTTTGTTATTCCTTGAGCCGGAAGACTCATCATGCTGATGGTTTTCAACTTTTAGGCTTAGGAGCTTCAAATTTAGTTTTTGGGTTCTTTTGCTATTTTCCTTTACCCTTCAGATCTTTGGGCCCTGAGACATGGAGGGCTTGATCACGGGAGGATCTGATGATCCCCATCTGGATAAGCTTATCATGTTCACTTGTCAAGGACTCAATGAAGACATTGAGTGTAGGAATATTCCATCCAGGGGTTGTGAGCTTCCCTGCATAGAATGTAGAGACAAAAATTGAATAATCAGCTCTAAATTTGGAGAGTATGGCAAGGGTGAGCTGATCATCCGCCTTCTCCACTTTGCTTTGCTTCAAGAGTAAGACAGTGTGCTTGAACTTTGTCAAAAATTCATTCAATGTCTTGAAATTGGAAGGATGGAGAGACATCAATTCATTTTTGAGCTGGTAAACTCTCAAATCATCCTACTTTCCATATATGGTTTCCAATTTGTCCCAAATTTACTTTGGAGTCTTCAATCTCAAAATATAGAAAAGAAGATCCCGAGAAATAGAGAGGCACAAGAATCCAAATGCTTCATCCTTCTTGTTCAAGAATCTTGATTTGTCTATAGCAAAACCAGGCTCATCTTCAGTGTCCATGGTGACTCTATAGAGTCCTCTGGAGCGTAGTTGAATCTCCATGTCACCTTTCCATGAGTGGAAATTGAATGGAGTCAAAATATCTACCGAGGAGGCCATCTGGATCTGCTGAAGCGAATGCTTCAAATGTAGAAAAACTGAAAATCACAACAGAAAGGGCAATGTAAGGTCAGACAGCCTGCACATTTTAGGATTTCATCACACCCATCATATTCAATCAAGCAAGCTTGATCAACAAGTTCTTTACTTGGGGTATTAAGTGGTAAGCCTTGGCTTCTGGTGCAGTCCTGGATTTTTGAGCTATTGCTCAATTTTCATGCAAGATCTGTCAAAAACCTTATTTTTGAGAGATCTGAGCTTTGTCCCACCGTGAGCTCTGATACCATATTAATATCACATAGTGATCTAGGAACTAAACACAAGTCTCATCAAAGATTAATAACAATAAGTCATGAAAATTGTGTAATCGGGCTACAGAATGAGTAGCTGCTTTGTATATTCACACAAACAATGAGTAATACAATACATGATCATGATACAAGAATGAATAGCAAAGAAATTCTAATCCCTAAGGAGGTCATTCGATTGAATGATTGAGTCTAGCTTAACTGAATGTAAGCCACAGTCAACACTCAAGTTAACCACTGATCAAAACCCTAATTGACTCAACTAAGCCCTAACCGAAGTCAAAGTGCAATAAATGACTGAGTTTAACTGAAATTAGGTTAGACACATGTCACAGCAAGACAACCAACAAGTGGTAGTGCATCAATGAATCCAATGAACCCCTATGAGCTTCACTGAAGTGTAACTGAACATCAGAAGTGGTTGGAGGCGCCCCTGTTGACTCCACTTCATTAAATAATCATTAAATAATCAATTTAATGAAGAAAGGTGCCTTCAATACCCTGTTTAACTGATTGTTACCATCAGTTAGCAATATGGTACATTAATGACACTCAGATTACCCCCGGAGTGCTCCAGTTATCCTCCCTGAATGTAGGAGAAGGCTAAGTTAGCCTCCTTAACTGAAGGTAGTTGTGGATGTGATCTAGCTAATGTCATCTAGTGCTCTTCTGATGTTAATTAAGTCAATAATACTTAGGATAGTGGTTTAACTAGGCCAAATTGACCAAAATGAGTGTGTAAGGTGGTAAATGTCTCCAACACTAGTTTATAGGAGGATTCACCACTACCTTTTATTGGATACTGATAGTCATCCCCAAGTTTCACCTTGTGAGGTGACTCAAGTTAAGATAGTTTCACAAATGATTCTTTGAATCCCGTCATGTGCTTGTAATCACCACTGTCTATGAGCCAATAATTTCTTCCATGTGAAACAGTTCCCGTGAGAGCAGAGATCAGCACATATTCTTCATCACTTGAAGAATCACTTTCTTATCTGATTATCTTTGTGGAAGGTTCATCATCCTCTACAGCATGGGAATGATGTCTTCTCTTGTTTCCCTTCTTCTTCTTTGAGTTCCCTTTGTTAGGATAGTATTTGGATATGTGACCTTTCTCATCACATGTGTAACATCTAACAGTAGCCCAATCTCTTCTAGAGTGATAAGACTTACCTTTGGAGTGATGATGGTCCCTTTTGGTTTTCTTGGTGTGGGATGTGAGAACTTGATCTTCACTTCCCATATTTTCTTCTTGAGCTACTATCCGAGCTTCTTCTTGAGAGCATTCTTCCCATAGTCTGTTGAACTTGACTAACTTCTTTCTGGCACAGATCCCTTGAATGAAAGAGTCCTGTGATCTAGGGAGACCATTCAAGGTGGTCATCACAATCTCTACATTATCCACTTCTTCATCTACTGCTTCCAGCTGTTCCTTGATCTGAGATACCCTTGTAAAGTAAGACTGGATGGTCTCAGCATTCTAGATCTTTACATTCTTCAGTTGGTTTCTCAGATTCATCTTCCTATTTATGTTCTTCCCTTCAAACCATTTGGTTAGGGCATCAAGCATAGATTTAGGTGTCTTTAGGGAAGACACTTGTGGTATGAGGTGATCCTTGATTGAATCAACAATAATCCTCTTTATCATAACCAACTTTTTCTTATGTAAGGCCTTAGCCTCATCTCCCTCTGGAACTGGAACCTCCTCACTGATATAGGAGTCCAAATCATTTTCTTCCAGGACCAGGGAGATCCTATAGTTCCAGGATCGAAAGTTATCAGCTCACTCCAGCTTTTCATCAAGATTGGTATGATGAGACATATTAACTGAGAACCTCAAATGGAAATACAAAAGATTTAGATCTTACCAGGTCAAGATTTCGGATCTGGATTTGGAGTTGAAATTCTGTGGTGCTGGTTCAGGAGCAAATTAGGGTTTTTCTTTTCCAGAGTTCTGTCCAACCAAATGCTTTGATCTTGATCTCTAAACTTCAATTTTGAGGAGGAGATCAATCCAGGCCTGGGCTCACTGAAAAACTCCACTTCTGTGGAAAGCCCTAATTTTCGGCAACAATGTCAGGTCCAAAACTAAAAAACCTTAGAATTGGATTCTGCTTCGAAAAAAAGATGCGCCCTAGGGAGGAGAGTTATTCCAACCTTCCTTTGCTGAAAATATATGGAGAGAGATCCACAAGGTAGGAAGCCCTAGTTCTTACAGTTGCACAGTGTCTTCTTCTTAGGTTAGCTCCGATACCATGTTAGATTTTTATCATTAAGCTAGCAATACATTACGATCTTTAACTGAGAGAATAACAAGTACAACAATCAAACACAAGAGACAATGAACACAATGTTTATCCTTGGGGAAACCATAAATGAGAAAACCCCGCAACTTCCTTAGAGATAGAATCAGCACCAAAATTAAAACCGCAAAATAGTAAGATGATCTCCCCACAGCTATAACCCCTTTATTCATTTCCCCAGGGTCTTCTTACTCCTCTGCTATGCGCTACAACTGAGTGTGAGTGAGTGTGTGTTAAATAGAGAGGCTATCTATATATTTATACTAATTCTTGACTTGACTAAACCCAACTAGGGCTGACTTCTCTAGGAGAGTCTAATAACCCTAGTGCCCTGGAAGTGTGGGAACTTTAACCCTTGACCAATAGGAGGTTACCCACAATGACTTGACATGACTTGTTTACATAATAGAACCTCCTGATAGGAACATTGGGCCATGACATGACTCAATTACATTACAAATACATCCCGTAATAAACATCGGGTTACAATACATAAGAAATACAAGTGAATATATTCTGAAGTTACAATTGCATCAACAAAAGCCAAATGCATAAATTTCTATTGTAGAGAGATTGTTGCGGAAAGGACGTTGTAGAAAGGAAACTGTGGAAGGTCATGACTGTTAAAGTTACACCGAGTTAAAATTGACAAACAAAGAGGTAATTTTGATTTTTTTGTTTTGTTTCTGAAGAGTCACGATGAAGATACAAGACTGCTAGATAAAGAGATACGTTTGAGGATATTTAAACAATGATTTAAAATTTCAAATAAGTGTCTCTATACATTCAATTGGAAGATCCATTGTTGTAGATCAGTTAGAGATCTAATTAACATACAAGGGAAGTAGGGTCGTGCTAGGGAAGGCTATATTCTTACAAGGGGGTCGTAACCTCCTTCTAGTGGTATCTAGTAAATAGGGTGTCGCATCATCCTTTCAGCATCAACTGATAAAACAGGGGGTCACAGCCTTCTTCCAATTGTTTCTCATAAATAGGGTGTAGTACCATCCTCGTCTATAGTAGCAGGAAAAAAATATTTGTAAACATAATTTTGCAGTAATAGGAAGTATTTGCAGTTTACCCAATTGGGATTCCATGATAAATTTGTATTCTGTGTGTTAGTAAATAAATTAAAACTTGTTTTGATGGTTTAAAGTTATCAATACTAATTCACCCCCCCTCTCAGTATTGTCCAATATTCCAACATCGAGGACACTCCTTGGTGAAGTGGTCACCTCCACATATGAGGCATGGAAACTTTGAATTTCTCTTATTCTTGGATTTGGAATTAAGGTTTTGTATTTATTACCTTCCTGTTGATTTTCAGAATTTTTGGAGTTGTTCCTTACTTTATTCTTTGTTTCTAAATATTATGAGGATTGAACTACATCCACTTTGGTCTTAACAACAAGAGGGAAAGTTGTCTTGTGTAACACCTTGGTTTTGACCCCGTTTGCATTAAATGCATATGATGTATATATTGTAATAGATCATGGTGTGGAGCTATAGGAAAATTACCCACCATTGATTATCGTTTTATGATCCAGCGATTAAATCGGTGCCGATGGTATTTTGTGCTAGCCAGCCACGTTATGATTTTAAATCATCATGTAAATATGCAATTAATTAAAAACCCACAACCAGCTATGTCAATGCAACAATAATGAGAAGGGGCATGATTTCCTAAGGATAAGGGGGTGGGGGAATATTCAAACCTTTGGGCCAATGGGGAAAATCCAATTGTCAGAGGGAGAACCCATTAAACTATCAACTACCTTTCTTGTCTCATTCACCCAATCATTTATGACTGCCAAAAATTGGTTGGGTTGGTTATTGCATGGGATGGGAAAGGTATAACAGCCCAAATTAGAATTGGAGAAGCCATCAGTTTTTCAGAAATGCATTTTGACTCCTTTGGCAAGCAAAAACCCAAAAACATAGGCCCTTCTACCATGCTTTCATATTGGCATGGTTTCCTCACCATTTTTCCTTCACGTGAGCTCTCTCAGGCATCCAAAACTTCATGTGTGTGTTTTCATTTCATGTTTTTGGTTGTTGGCTTCATTTTCCCATGGATGGGAGTTTTTTTTTGTAATTCCATGGATTTGGTTGGTTTTCCTCATGATTTTAGAGCTGCGGATGCATTTTGCACTCACGATTTTGCAGTTACATGTGTTTTTACCATGGCTGTGAAGTGTTGTTATTAGCTTCTAGTGGCTGGGATATCTACTGGGTGTTTTGGTGTCGTTTCCACATGCCCATGGTGGGGAATTTCGTTGTTTAGTGTTTTCCAATGAGTGGGAGAACCAAGCCACGAATTTTGGGTGTTGTTGAGCCCAAGTTAAAGCCATAAACGACTCTAAAATTCGAGTTACTCAGCCTGATTTGTTTCCACCCAATTGCCATACCCAATTTTGGTCTTTGTGGTGTTTTTCCTTCAGTCCAGAACTCTTGTTGTTGTGTGCACACTGTTTGTTGGCCTTTGAACTGTCTTTGGGTGTGGAAATGGGGTCTGAGCTTGCTTGAAAAACCTGGTGTGTGCAGAATCCTCACAGACAGAGCTAGAGGGTTGTCTGTCTTCTTTACACCCCCTGAATAGCACTGGAAGGGAAGGCATAGCCTAATGGACTGTGTAGCAGAGAAGGAATGCTTCCTTGTGTTGGGTGTGTGTGGATGTTTTAGAATTCAGGATATTTCTGGTGCAGGTGTCCATAGCTCTTGGGTTGAGCTCACTAGCTTAGTAGCCAACCTTTCTAGCACCCTGTTAGCCTGATAAACCCAATTGTGTTGGATTGGCTGAGTTGTGTGTACCCTTGGATATGTGTGAGCTTGCTAGTGTTCCCCTTATTCCTTGTGGAATCATGCCCAGCTCAGGGGTCTCAGTGTTGCTGAGTGATTGATAAAAACACTGGCCTATGGTTGGGTGCAAATTGCAGCAACGTAGCTGGTTGCGGGACAAGCTTCTTCTAAGATAAGTATTCTTGTGTTTAAATCCTTGCAACCCTGTTTGTTTTATCTCTGCATCTGTATATGTGATTATGATTTAATATGAACATGTTAAAATGTTGTGAATGACTGAATTTTGCTTCCGATGTATGTTAATTATTTATGTATATGTGTATGCTTATTTCCAATGCATTTTATTTTACATTCATGGGGCTAGATTTCCTATATTGTTAGCATTATAGTCATGTCCTCTCGCTAGTAGAAGGGTGGGGACGTAACATCTTGGGATTCAAAATAGTATAATTAGCAGATGTGGGAAATGAGTTTTTTTTTTAGGATTTTTCTGTCGACCGTGTTTGGATAGAACCAAGAATTCCATTGGCAGGTGGTTCGTCGAAGGTCTTGAAGGGTATGAAGTAGGAAGAGGAGCATGGTGGACTAAGTCATATAGAGTTCTCGACTGGGAATAGACTAAGTCAAGGTACTGAGCACAACTAATTGCTTGTTCCTCAATAACAACACCTCCCATGTCAACATCCCTAGCAATGGGTGGCAGTAAAGATTTGGTAAACCAATCGAGAAGCAACTGATTGAGAATGGGATATTTTATCAACCTACATCATCATCTCCAATCATGTATATGATTTGATATATGGGTGGAAGTGGTTTGCCAAAGTGAGGTCAAGAGATCTGTACTTGTTTCATATCGGATCGACAACTAAAAATGTGCCAAAACTTCCATTGCTAAGCTGTTGAAATCCCAATAAAAAAAATCAGAAAAATGGAACCATCCAATAGAGAATTGGCTAATCACCACAAATTATATGTCATCACATGGTTCTTAGGGTCTTCACTATGTTTACTATCGAATTTGGGTATATCCTGGTGTAATTTGATAGGGATAGTTGTCCATGAGGGATCATGGTAAATGGGGTCATTAATCAATATAGACAGACCTTGCAAATTTAAAGTATCCAGAAATGGTAATTGTTGATTAGGTTGAGTGTACTGGTAATACTGATAACGCATTTTTGGACTAGTAGGCCCACAATTTCCTTGATAAATGAGCGTTGACGATGCCCCCATGATGGGTTGGTTGGGTGGTTGGTTAACAAATGATCCTCTCGAGGTTCCTCCAGGTGATGGGACACCAGGGGGAGGTGCACCTCCAGATGGTGGGCCTCCAGAAGGTGGATGTCCAAGTGGGGGTAGAACTCTAGGTGGTGAACCTCCAGGTGGTAGAAATCCAGGTGGGGGACCTTCAGAAAGTGGACTGTTGTAAAGGAAAGTATCCTATGGCTAGGGTTTAAGAGGCCATCAACGTACTGGGGTTGAAAGAGAGATGCACAATGTTCAGCAAGTATATATAAACAAGATCAGAGATGAGAAAGGTCCACACCTGATAAACTGAAGGCTGATCCAAGCTTTCTCTTCAATCCTCTTCTTGCTCCTCTCGCTCCAAGAGACCTACAAAACAAATTACACCTTCCTCAAACCATTATGACCACATATAAACAAATGATAATCAAATAAATCTGAAATAATAATATGATTAACATCATAATCTGATCATAAACAGAGATTCAATCACACATTGAACAATGATTTGGGAAGAAGAAGGACATCACATCTTTATTAATCCTGAAAACAAGTACAAGTATACCTTCTCTTCAGGTTTGGCACCTCACGAAACCTTGATCTGGATCTGTTGATTCTCTTCTCCAAAGAACTCAGACTCCAAGCTCTGCAACACTAAGGGAAGACCTCCAGGGAAAAGGTGTAGGCAAAGAGAGTCCCGATTCCTCCAGCATAACAATGCAGAAATTCAAGTCCTTTCTCATGGCCTTCCCTACCTCTATTTATATGGGGGAAATAAGGTAGTTCAAAGGTTAGAGAAGTTACAGCAGTTAAGGAAATCCAGTTATATGACATAACTAATCTCTACTTAACGCGTGTTTTAAAATTTAAAATGTTAAGATACACATGCGCGGATCTGCAGTAGATCAACCCGCGAGTGATGCGCGACTATATAGAAGAGAAACTCGTGCATACAAAGATGCGCGACTTGCTACAAGGGAGACTCGCGATTGATGCGCGAGTTGTCAATATATAGAGTCGCGCATACATCCTAACATGGCTAAAATGGCAAAGTAACTGGCAAGGTAAAGGCAGAAATGTATTCCATAATAAGCACAGCTATAGTATTCTAGGCAAACCTCAATCCATAAGTGTCCTTTTGCGTGCCGACATAAGGAAAGTCGACACTCGGACGGAGAGGTGCCATTCTGGTGTATAATAGATGCCCCCTAATGTGTGAGGTTAGAGGGGAAGACGATAGCCGAAATACATTATAAAGGAAAAAACTGAGTATGGAGAGAGAGCAGAGAATCCAAGATCGAAAGGCTCGAGTGAAGGTACCTGAAAGAGAGATAAATGTCAGAAAAACTGATCTCTGGAACATACACGTCCATATACAAAACATCGCCATAAAGATACAGGCGGATCCAACATATGTATAACTGATGAAACTATCATGGTCGCTCAATATGCAAAAAGGCGCCATAGAAAATCTAAAGGAGTCATGGCCACAAATGAACAAGGTGGATCCATGCTCAACAATCGATCATAGCCACAAAAATACAAGGTGGATCTATGTCTCAGCAAAACGTCATGTAAAGTATAACAAGGTCTTGTGCAACTTGGGCAATAGCAAAAAATACAATGCTACTATCAGCCCAAGGTATTCAATCCAAACCGCCCAAAAAAGGTACGAATCCTAACCATGCGAATAAAGGAGTTGAAGTCGAACATGGAGGAAGCCGTTTGATTACCGGTCAATAATGAAAACCATTAACAAACGCGAGGGAAACCACCATTAATGAAAATGGTTCCCAAGGTACCTAGTACATTCTAACAAGTGTGAGTACAAGGACTTGAAGTCGAACACTTGAAGAATCCATTGAGTAGGAGACATTAAGGTATTCCCAACTACCCAATAGCGAGGGAAATTGCCATTGAGGACAACAATTCCCAAGGTACTCTCATAAAACTCTAAATCTTGTCCCCAGAGCAAGATGTGTTGCAGTCGATAGAAAGAGATCCGTTGGAAGGAAGGCATTAAGGCATCCTTCATCATCCAACACGAGGTAAGTCAAAGACTAATTGGATCTAGAATTGGTACTGAATCTCACAAAAAGGACCACTGAAGACATGATGTAATGAACTGATACCAGGGAATGGCCGACACAAAAGGTCAAGGCAACTGCAGAATGGCCGACAAAGGTTTAATCCTTGAACAGTGAGCACGACACAAAAAGTGACTTAGGCAGCTTTTGACACAAAATAGGACCAACGACACAAATCTACAATGTAGGAGACATTGACAGATTCCCCATAAAATTGGAAAAAAGACCAACTGGAGGAGTAAGAAAATTCTGAATCAGGATAAGTTCAAAAGACTAGGGCCCAACTGTTGATAGACTCAAAACTGGTGCTTTGTTCAAGGAAACAAGACTTGCTACCATGATGTAAAAAGACATGGAAATAAACCTTCCCCTTCCCTTCTTTCTTGTAAAGGTTTAACGAGTCCAAGAAATCAAACTCGGGACCATCTTCATTTTTTGACAAGCTCGAAGAAAAGAAAGAAGAATGCTTGATAAAGCACTAATTCGTGGATTTTACGAGCCCGAACTAGTATATGCT
>LPNX011160301.1:118150-163652 GCA_001517045.1 Pseudotsuga menziesii | reverse complement strand
ATATATATATGCACTACAGAGTAGCACTGAAGAGGTTAAAACATCCACTAGACATGATTGCTAAGAACTAACATCATTCAAGTGAAGGATGTATGTAGAATGATACAAACATTATATCTCTAATCATTTGATTTACTACAAAGTGTTGTAGCTTTCTTAGTGCTCCTCTTTGTTTATAATTTACGTTCAACATCACCATGAAATCAACAAGTCGAGGCAAAAATTCTAGTACAATGCCTTTACAGTAATGGACAAATAATGATGTTGCATTCTTGGAGATCCTGTAGAGTGGATGTTTTAACCTCTTCAGTGCTACTCTGTAGTGCATATATATATATATAATCCATTATGGTTAAGAGAGGACATTTCTAGATCTGCTACTTGGCACGTTCAGGAATGAAAAGAATGTTTTAAATACATTTATGTCAGTCTGTAATATTTGCTGATTTATTCCTCTTAGCTTGTCATGATGATGCTTGTTTTCCCATATTAATCTTCAACCCTAAGGCAACACTAACTTGTTTTCCCATACGAATTTTCAACCCTAAGGAAACACTAAATTTATAATAATAAAATATTTTAAATAATATTTTAAATATTTTAATATTTAATAATAAAATATTTATGTATGTAATATTGCGTAAAATGGTAATTAATTTTATATTTTTCTTATTTAAATTTAAACTTAATTTTATATTTTTATTCTTCTTTTAGATTTTATCTTGAGGCCTATATGAGCTTTCACATGAGCATCTACCAATTCACGACCCTTGGGGTTAGCAACCATAAAACTATCATGACATATCAATTAAGGAGGATCCTTGGGATTAGCAACCATAAATCTATCATGGTATCTAAAAAATTGAAGGTACCAATATCAACCTTAGGATGCCAATCTCCACTATTTTTACACCCATAACCTCACAAAAACTCCATGACAACAAAGATTTTGGAACTTGTAGGTTACTAGAAATGTGGAAAAATTGGAGTTACCAATAAGAGTGATGGTATATCAATTGATATTAGTGATCAAGTAATTATCAAGTATTGGATGCATACACTATCAAATATGTGGTATAAACCTCAATACATCCCTAAACTAAGATCTATGGGTATAGTTTTATTATTATTATTGCCCATCGATAGTTATTTCCATTCATTTATCAAATTACGCATGGATTATGGTGTGTTTTATTTCATGAAATGATATTTCTAGAGTAGGGATTCTTTATTATGTATAGGCTATTGAAGCAATTAAAAGGTGAAACTATTTTTTATCATCACCATTAACGACTCGTTTATAGGCATTCTTTAGGTTCTCCTTGTTACGTACCACATGTACCTTCTCTTATCCCCTATCTTTTGAAGGGTTGAAGGTATTACAAAAGGTACTGGATCACCAAATGGAAAAATATATTATCCCAAACTGATATTCTATTGTTTCGATCGTATGTTTGTAGGTTTGGTGCTCTAGTTATGCTAGATTGAAAAAATAAAAGTTGCATGCAAAACAATGTTGTGCCAAAAGGCCCTATAATATAGTTGTTTTAAAGAATAAATACGAAGAAGACTGTCATTGAGAGAAGGTAAAAATACCAATAATAATAATTTTGATAGTATGTCGAGATAGGTGAGGCATGCAAGCAATGCATGTAGTGGAAGATGTAGGTACAGTTATCAAAATAGTTTATTTAGTCAAACTTATTACCTTTGTTTTTTGTGTTGACTTAGCCACTTTCAATTCGCTAATTCTAAAATAGCTAGTAAGTGTTGGCTAATAATGGTGACAATTCATGGTATTATGTTTCATTAGGTTGCAACATCGCAAACTAGTGAAGCATAATACCATGAATCTTCACCATTGCTTGGCTGAACACTTGTTATCTTTTGTGAGATATGGTTAATGTGGACAGAGTTCTTGAACTCTGTCCTCATGGACAGTTTTGTTTGATGATGATATTAATAGGTATGTAGAAAACAATTTAATATTTTGAAAAAATAGTTATTGTAAGTGGATTACTTCATTCAATCACTTAATGAAAATATATTGTATAGTCCAAGTTCTCATGGTGTTTAGAGCTTGGGAATTACTGGGTTAGGTTCGACTTGCTTTCTAATATAAGGTTTCTATAATAAAACACCTTAAAGAAGAAATCCATAACATTTGACATAATTCTGGCAAACCCCTGTTGTCGCTACAATTTGGAAAATATTGGGTTAGGTTCGAGTTTCTTTCTAAGATTGACAAAATAAAAGTTTCATGCAAAACAATGTCGTGCCAAAAGGACCTATAATATAGTTTTTTTGGAGACTAAATAGGAAGAAGACTATTAGTGAGAGAAGGCACACATACCAATAATAATAATTTTGATATTACGTAGAGATAGGTGAGGCATGCAAGCAATGCATGTAGTGGAAGATGTAGGTATAATTATCAAAATAGTTTATTTAGTCAAACTTATTACCTTTCTTTTTTTCATTAAATTAACCACTTTCAATTCACTAACTCTAAAATAGCTAATAAGTGTTGGATAATAATGGTGACGAATCCTGGTATTTTGTTTCATTAGGTTGCAACATCGCAAAATTGTGAGGCATAATACCACGAATCGTCACCGTTGCTTATCTGAACACTTGTTATCTTTTGTGAGATATAGTTCATGTGGACAGAGTTCTTGAACTCTATCATCATGGATAGTTTTGTTTGATGATGATATTAACAGGTATGTAGAAAAAAATTTAATATTTTGAAAAAATTGTTATTGTTAGTGGATTACTTCATTCAGTCACTTAATGAAAATATATTGTATAATCCAAGCTCTCATGATGTTTAGAGCTTGGGAATTACTGGGTTAGGTTCGATTTTCTTTCTAATATAAGGTTTCTATAATAAAACACCTTAAAGAAGAAATCCATAGCATTTGGCAGAATTCTGGCAAACCCCTGTTGTCGCTACAATTTGGAAAATAATGGGTTAGGTACGAGTTTCTTTCTAACCTGGGGCTTTTATAATGATATTCAATGATCTAGGGGTTAGGTTCTAGTTTCTTGCTTATAAAAAAACATGGCTCAGTAATCCTGCTCGGGGCAGTGACCGATTTTCATCCTTCTCTAATGGACCGAGCATACACGTGAGAAAAAAACTCTAACTATCGTGGCTATGGTGGAACTCGAATCCTTTTCTAAACCTCCCTTAAGCATCTCATTTGGGTGGGGTCAGCTCAATAGCTTATTTGGGAACTGGTTTCTGAGATAATTCACATAAAAAAAATCAAACCAATTTGAATGGGAACCAAAATGTGATGGGTTCGTCCACTAATTGTAACGCTCAGACTGGCCAGACTTCATAATCCATATTAGCCAATATGGGTCAAATGCGGGTTAGCTGAAACTATCAAATTGGGTCTATCATTAGCTGATCAATGTAAATGCATGCACAATGAAGAAAACCCATGTTTGAAAGCTGATAAAGAAGGATTCAAGTTGGTGAAGAAGCAGGCAGTATAGACAAAGACCCTTTGGGTTATTTGTAAAAGTACAGTAATCAAGTAGGCAAGGTATATAAATGAGGTGTCTAATTGCTCACCCACACAAGATCTTGTTCACCATAACCGAGTGAGAAGGAACACATCACCACTGGACGAGAGGGTGAGGACCATTTGACCCTTTAAAAATGGGGGTTTGCTTTATCAAAAGCCTAAATTGAGAAGCAGGATTGAAACGTACCAACCCTACACAACCTGGGTCTAAGCCTGCTCTAATAGCCTCTGCCTTTCCTCTATTTGCTAAGAAACTCTGGAGATTTGCAGGACTATATTAACAATTTTAAAATAGACATGAATTGGGGAACGATACTCACAATTTTGGGATCCATTTTCTCGATTGAATGTTGGCCTCCTTGTCCACTACAAAACCACAACTATCCACTCTCCTTACTCTCCGTGGCCAGTCCAAATCATTGCTCCCACTGATGTTGTTCTCCGACAAGTTGGATAGATTGACCCTTGATCACTGAACGACAAGCACCACATGAGATGTACAGCATAGAGGAAAGATTTCTCATGATCACTGAACACAAGCACCCAATGAGATGCACAGAAGAATCTTTCTCGTGACGCTGAAAGGAAAATAGCATGCCACAGTTAGTGTTTTTTTGTGCTTTTATGTTTTTGTTATTTTATTTATATATATGTATTATAAATAATTGTTTTATTATTATTTATATATATTGTTTTATGTTTCAATTAATTCTTTTATTTATGCTTTATTTTATTTATTTATATATATATACTATGTTTTATTTTATTTATTTATTTATACTATGTTTTATTTATTTGTATATACAAAGAGGGGCGTGTATCTATGTGAGTCTTTGTGTGTGTAGTGAATCTATGATGATGAGGATGAGGATGTCGTTGATGATGATGATACTGATGAAGATGAGGATGTTGATTATGAGTATGAATATGATGCTGATGATGAAGACGAAGATGATGATGATGATGAAGATGACGACAATGATGATGATGAAGATGAAGATGATGATGATGATGGTGATGATCGTCTTGATATCATATGAAATGATGAAAATGCTAACCATGTTGATGATGATGATGACGCTGATGATGTTGTCCATGGAAACGATGTTGTTGTTGATGATGACGATGACGGTGACGACGACGATGATGATATATGATCATGATGTTGATGGATGATGATGTTGATGATGATGATGATGATGACGATGATGAATATGGTGATGATGATGATGATGATGATGTTGATGATGATGAAGATGATGATGATGATGACGATGTTCATGATGATGATGATGATGATGAACCAGATGATGATGATGTTCATGAATATGATGATGATGATGATGAAGATGATGTTGATGATGATGAACATGATGATGATGATGATGATGTTCATGATTATGATGAGGATGGTGATGAGGATGACGATGATGAACCACATGATCATGATGATGATGACGATGATGTGTGATGAAGATTATGATGTGATGATGATGATGATGATGATGTGTGATGATGACGATGTTGATGATGATGATGTTGATGATAATGATGATGATGATAATGATGATGATGATGTGTGTGATGATGATGTTGATGATGATGAAGATGATGACGATGATGTTGATGAAGATGATGATGAAGATGATGATGATGATGATGAAGATGATGTTGAGGATGATGAAGATGATGATGATGATGATGATGTTCATGATGACGATGAGGATGGTGAGGATGATGACGATGATGAACCACATGATGATGATGTTCATGAAGATGATGATGATGATGATGATGAAGATCATGATGAAGATGATGATAATGATGATGAAGATGATGTTGATGATGATGAAGATGATGATGAAGATGATGATGTTGATGATGACAATGAGGATGGTGAGGATGATGACGATGATGAACCACATGATGATGATGTTCATGAAGATGATGATGATGATGATGATGATGATGATGATGATGATGATGATGATGATGATGACGAATATGATGTTCATGATGATGTTCATGATGACGTTGAGGATGGTGAGGATTATGATGATGATGTTCATGAATATGATGATGATGATGATGATGATGATGATGGTCATGATGACGTTGAGGATGGTGAGGATTATGATGATCATGTTCATGAAGATGATGATGATGATGATGAAGATGATGATGAAGATGATGATGATGACGATGAAGATGATGTTGATGATGATGAACATGATGATGATGATGAAGATGATGTTGATGATGATGAACATGATGATGATGATGGTGGTGGTGGTGGTGAGGATGATGACGATGATGAACCACATGATCATGATGATGATGGTGATAATGTATGATGAAGATGATGATGATGATGATGACGATGATGTGTGATGATGAAGACGATGATGTATGATGATGTGTGATGATGAAGATGATTATGATGAACACGATGATGATGAAAATGATGATGATGATGATGATGTTGATGAAGGGCCCAATTCTTTTATAATCATTATAATCTTATTTGTGGCCTTTTTGAGCTTGGATTCAATATAAAAAAATATGATAGACCAATATGGTAACATTGTCATCATCATTGTCATCACCATCATAAAAAAAGTCATAAATTCCTAACAAAAGAAAGAAGAGAACAGTGATTTATTATCCCATACACTTTTAATAAGAACCTTGACATATATCTTATTTAATAGTTATAAGGAACAAATATGCTATTTAGGAGACTCAAGCTTTGGTGGGTGGAATGACAACGATTAGGAGAGTCAAACTTTGGTGGGTGGAATGACAACATTTAAACAACTTAAGAAGCCATTGTTGTGGCGATCTAACAAAGTTTGAATATCTAAAATGATTTTGATGTTTGTCACCAAACTATAAATTTGTGGTAAGATCAAAGATATATGAAAAAATTGGAATCTGATATCTTTTCATTAGCCATAAGGTATGTAAAAGATTAAAAAAAAATATTAATGTTATGTTTTACATTCTTAACATCGAGATCTTTTTATTATAGCAATAAACTAAGTAAAAATTTTGGACATCAATTTTGCTAACTACATTCTTCTATATAAATATATTATTTAAATTAAATACTTTTTTAAAATAAACTTAAAACATTCAAAACAAAAATATAATGATAAATTCTAAAATTACATATAAAATATTTTATGGAAATTAAAGATTTCAAATATAAATAAAATTAAATATTTATAGCCATAATCACTTTATTTTTATTATCAAATATCATGTCAAAAGAAAACCATGTGTGTTACTAACTACAATGTAGCTTATGTGCATTATCAAATGATAAAGGTTTAGGCATAAATCACTTTAAATTAATAGTTATTTATAGTATGGGGCAATATAATTAACTCACACTATCAAGATATTAGTGTTTTAAAACACTAATCTTCACGCTATGATAATGATGACGATGATGATGAGGATGATGATGATGAGGATGATGATGACGATGACGACGATGATGATAATGATGATTTTGATGACAACAATGACAATGATAATGATGATGACAATGATGATGGTCATGATGATGAAGACGACGATGACAACGTCAACGATGATGATGAAGATGACGATGAGGGTGATAATTATGATGATGATGATTATGATGATTATGATGATGATAATGAAGATGGTGATGATGATGATGATGATGTTGAGGATGGTGATCATGAGGATGGTGAGGATGATGACGGTGATGATCGGCATGATGATGATGATGATGATGATAATGTCCGTAACTCTTTTAAAAAAGAAATAAGATAAAAGAATAGGTCTAATTAAATATTTACCTTTCATTATATTTCATCGTTGACGATGACGATGACAATGATGAAGACAATGACGATGCTACAGATGATGATGATGATGATATGAAGTAATTAATTTGATCTAGGTTTAATTTTAATGATGGTGATGGAAATGAATATGATGATGATCGCGATGATGATGGCGACGATGATGAAGATGATGATGATGATTTTGATTTTGATGACGATGGAGATGACGATGATGATGATAATTATGATTTTGATGATGACGATGACAATATTGATAATGATGATGGCAATGATCATGAGGATAATGATGTCATCTTCATTGATTATGATGAAGATGATGATGTTGGTGATGATTATGTTGATGAGGATGACGATGATGAAGATTATACGATGATGATGATGGCGATGATGAAGATGATATGAAGACGATATGACGATGATGATTCTACAGATGAGGATGACAATTATATGAAGTAATTAATTTGATCTAGATTTAATTTGAATGATGATGATGGTGATGAAGATGATCATGACGATGGAGATGATGATGTCGACGATGATGATAATTATTATTTTGATGATGAAAAGGAAAACGACGGCGATGATAATTATGATTTTGATGATGACGATGACAATATTGATAATGATGATGATAATGATCATGAGGATAAGTCATCATCTTCTTCATCTATGTCATCATCTTCTTCATCTAAGTCATCATCTATAGCATTAGATCCAGAGTCAACATTGTAAGGGTTGGCCATATCATCATCGTAATCATCATCAATTATGCTCATTATGTCATTGTCGATATAACTTTCATTGGAATTATTTGCTACATCATCGGATTGAAATTTTTCTGGATCATCATCATCATCTAACTCATGTTGATCATGCTCTGTGTCATTGTATCCTTCTTCCAAAGAACCCTCTTCATTAGCATCATGTAGGTTATAATTTATCGGCCTTCCCCTTGGATCATGTCTCACAACAAATGACCAGCCCGCTTTACCTGGAACCTCTAAGTAAAAAACTTGTTCACATTAGCTTGGAAGAACATAGGGCTCTGTTCCTAGCTCAAACAGCCTTGTGTTTACCATGGTAAATCCATTATCATGTTCAATAATAGTTCTATCGGGATCACATTGATTCAATAATAACCTATACCATTTGACAATGAATAGAACTACCTTAAAGGATTTAAAGTCACACTGTATAATATCTTCCAAATACCCATAGTATCAATTTTCTGAGACTTCTGGATGTATGTATGTTCTAGATGAAACATTGGTAACCTAAAAGACAACCGATACACCAGAATATGATGTTTTCTTTGTTTCATCCAATTTTTTGATCCGATATCTACCTCCATTATAGACCATAGCCTTATGGTGTTTCACCTGCAATAAGCAATACATGAAAATATTACACAACAATTCAATCCTTATGCAACAATACATGGAAAAGAAGAACATGTATGTCAAAATTTAATTTGCAAAATAAAATATTTAGAGGGATTGATTAGTTATATGCTTTCCATCTTATCTTTTACACCATATGCCAAATCGATTTCCCTTTCTGTTAGATTTCAATCTCCATTACGGTGTGCTACTTTTACCAATGAAGCCACACCTTCCCATGATATTACATGACCCTATTGTTCACATCGTTCAATCCATACCTTCATCCATTCCTGATTGTTTGCGATGTATAAATGAATTGCATCTCATTCTCGACGAACTGTTTAATGACAATAACCATTAAAATGAAAGAAAGGTGTAAATATCCTAAACAAAGTATATGCTCTTAATTGAACCAATTATGAATAGAAAATAAAATTAGAATATGAAGGATATAATAAAAATCCACTAGCTATTAATTACCTTTAATCTTCCTCAATCTACCTTTCCCATTCAGTTTCTCGCCTTCAAATTTGTTATTGGAGTCTGGATCACAAATGAGATGTAGATTGAGCTTTGATGCTAAAATAGGAAGATATTCACTAACATAAAACATGTTTTGGTATAACGTATATCCTTCCATCATAGAACCCTCCGCATGTGCTCGTTGTCTCACCAAACTCTTCATAAATTTCAAGTGCCTCTCAACCATCCACATGGACCTTGAGTGCATAGGTCCACACAACTCAATATCCTCAACTCGGTGTATGAGGTAGTGTTCTTGTGCATTGAAAAATGCCGATTATAGATGCTTCTACATTTCACACATGAGACGAGGAATTTCTCTCCTCCAATACTTTATATCTTCTTTATCGATTTCTTTAGATGTCAACCATATACAAGTGATGCAAACCAATAATGTTATTTAACACAAATAAACATTAAATTACAATATATGCTAAAATAGTGCACAAAAAAATATATAAATTATACAGAGAATTAAAGAAACATTAAGCACATGCAAGTAATCACTAGTTACCTCATGTATTTACAAAGATTATATATAACTTTTTTGACATTGGTGTTGAAGTTGTCCGGGAGAGAGAGAGGTAGAACATACTGTATCAATATACAAACCATGCCATTTATTAAACAAAGAGTATACAAACAAGAAAAAAAATATACGCAGTAAATTGACAAAAAAAAATTTATATAGGCATAACAATAATAATTACCTTGATGAAGACATGCCAATCATGTGTTTTGACCCCCACAAAATCACCTTTTTTGGTTATGATATTCTTCAAGTTTGCACAAAATCCAGTGGGAAATTTAATTTTTTGCATTACTTCTTTGACAATATTGCTTTGTTGCTCTGTAAACATCCATCGAATTGAGTTTATATTAACTTGTTCTTCATTGGTATAAAATTGGATGACGTCTTTCATTGCATGGTTTCTTTCTTGAATGTCTTTGCAAGCTTTCACAAATTTATCTTTCTCCCTCCTTATCTCTAGTAGTCTCTATAAGGTTTCAGTAACATTCTTTCCAATATGCATTGTATCAAACAAATGAGCAATTTGCAGGTGGTCATAGTAGGTGAACTTGCTGAATTGAATAGGATAAATTTTCATTCCTCGTGGAAGCCCATTAATGCCTTCATGATCACGATGGACATCATGAATATTATTTTATAAATAAATTACATCATAAATGAAATATTGCCACTACAGTAAACAACTCACAATAAAAATTAAAATACATAACAATTCATATACGATGATCCATATGTACCATGATGATGATTTCTATTGTATTGCATCTTCCAAACGTGAGGTGTCATTCTCTGTGGTTTTATTTCAGTCTCCTGCTTCCCATTGAAAATATTTTTTTCCAGTTGTTCTATACCTATGATTCTTAGAGAGGAAATGCCTATACTAATCAAACACCTCTTTTCTTAAGCTTTTTGAACGATGAGATTTTATCTTAGGACCACAAACTAGACATGCAAATTTACCCTTTGTCTGAAGACGTACAGTATTTAGATATGGAATATCTATGTCAAATATATTCATATATAGACTATTCTAATTACTCCATATCATTAAATGCAATTAAAGTGGAACTTAAAATTACAAACCACAAAATGAAGTTAACCTAGGGGCATCGTGTATTGTCCATACAACCATTGCATGGAATTGAAATTTTCTTTGTCGTATTGGTCTAGGTACATCATACATAGTTATGCCATTCCATAACTTCAGTATCTCATCTATAAGAGGTTTGATGTATACATTCATATCTTTGACTTGGAACTTACCTTATTGATTTGAAGTACATATAAAATATATCATTATGAGAACCATTACGATATATAAACCATGCACAAGAGTAAAATAATAGATATATATATGAAATTAAGTAACATAATATGACAAATGGGATGCCACAAATACAATATAAATAAAACTGTTTTTGACAAAAAAAACTGGAATAATCATCGACAACATTATGTGCTCCCTCTTTATTGACAGCCATAGAAGAATGTTATTGTTGATAACAAAAATAGGCCACACTGTGTAAATGGATTTCATCTGTAAAAATGGATTAACACCATCTGCTGCCAAAGAAATCCTAAGATTATGTGGTTCTTCTTTAAAGTGAGGCCACTTTTCCTCCATATCTCTAAAAGTAGAACCATATGCAGGCATTTGGATAACATCATCTTGAATTCTGTTCCTGGCATGGTAATCCATAAATTGCACTATGTTTTTGCACCTGAACAGTTGTTGAAAACGTGGAATGATGGGAATATAACGAAAAACCTTCTGCGGCACCTTTTTTGTTATTTTATCTGTATGATATCTACTTACATGACATTCCGGACATTCTGTTGCAAATTCATGCTAATTATAATATATAACATGGTCATCGGGCATGCATGAATTGCTTCATAATGCATCCCAATCTCTTTCATGATGGAAGATAAATCTCGATATGTGTGAGGTAAAATATTTGATGGTGGTAACAAAGATTCTGCTGTCAAGCTACAATTTTTTTTTTTGTTAATGTAATAAATAAATAATATTAACGAAACACACTTCATCCATGCGATGATCAATAATGAGTTAACAATACAATTATTAGAGGAACACATATAAAATTTATCATGATCCTATATATGTGATGGATTATTTTATATACCTTAACATCCGTGTGATTGCAATGTTTGAAAGACCATTCATAACCTTCAAGTTCATTATCAACAATATAGTAGAGAGAATATTTGTTTCAAATCCTTCATAAAGGGGTTCATATTCCTTATCAAGAAGAGGTATATCATGAACATCATCAAAGTCATTATCATTTTCATTATCATAATCATCGTCATCATCCATTCTAACATTAAATGAATCATGGATCAATGTATTTGTACCATCATCTTCAATTACATTATCGGTATCATCATCTTGTTCAATATGATCACTCACTTATTCTACATTAAACATACACGCTCCATGATCCTGATCCTGAACTTGTTCTGAAAGAACTTCCTCTGGACGATATGCTATAGGGTGTCTTTCCTTTAATATAAATACATGTAAACATCAATATATATACATTAATATATGAAAAATAAAAATAATACATATAATTACCAAAAAAATTGAATATAATAAACTTTATAATGCTAAACCTACAAATGGATGATATTCATTCCCCCCCTCAGCATGTCCATATTCCATGCAATGTTTCATGGCTGTTGAGATCAATATTCTTCTCCTCTTAAATCCCCTCCATTGAGTACATGGACAATAACATTTTCCATCACCCCTTCGTTTCGCTGCAACCCATAGTGTAGCAAGCAATTTTTGGTTGTCTTCGTTTGTATCCAAAATATTTCTATTTGACATTTTGTCACAAACTTTGTTAATGAATATAACTAGTTGTCTTAAAAAATAAAGTTCCACACATCAACATTTTGTCAAATGGGGAGAAATCAAAGAATAAAAAATTCTCGGTAAACTGTCTATCGATGAAAACAAAATTCCCACAACCGCCCATTGAAGAATAGAATAATTCTTGAAAATGTCCATCGAGGAACAAATATTTTTCGCAAATCGTCCGTTGCTTCTACAAAAAACATGTAAAAATGTTTAAAACAACTTATATTTATAATGGCCATGCATCACATATTCAACACCTTGAGCATAGTTACCATTGAAAATATGGGACCATAAATTTAAAATCATGTAAAACTTACATTTAAAAAAAAAAAACCTATACATCCTGTTGGATCTTCGATGCTAAGGGGTCAAATATCTGACACTATTGGGTCCAAATACTATCGGATATCCGACACCATACCGTCAGATATCCAACATCAAACCATCAAAGATTCAATGCTTAAGGGTCAGATATATGACACTCTGGGGGTTGGATATCCGATGCTTGCTGTGTCAGATATTCGACAGCGCTATAAAACTTTTTTGATCGCCATTATTTTTAGTGATTGTTTTCCGACACATTCATATGAAATGTTGGATGACGTCTGATTCTGATTTCATATTTTTGGTTCAAATCATGTTGTGATAAGACTAGGTTAAACTACGTTGCAAAAGGACTCATTAAGCTAAGATAAGCTAGGCCATATTACCATAAACTAAGCAAGGTTAGTATAGGGTAGAGAAAATCAAGGGAAGGTAAGAAAGGGTTAAGAATTAGGTAAGGTAGGGTAAATAAGATAAGGGGGTTAATGGGGTAATCAATGAAGGGGATGGTGGTTTGATATTTTCCCAAAACTATGAGATATTCTAATATGGATCTAGTTACTAATATCTAATTATTAATCCACTAATTATTGATTAATAACACACTAAAAGTCAACCATAACTGAGAAAACTGAACACAATAAATACCCTAGAAACCCCAACTTGGGAAAACTACCAAACAATTTGTCTTCTATTGCAAATTTGTAAAACAATGCTTTACAAATCCAAGATTTCAGATATCACACCCCATAGCAAACTCTTGCCTCACCCATGTTGTAAATGTGCCCAAACCCTCAGCAATGCAGTGTTATATTTTTTTATCATTTAAGAAATATGATCTTAGGATCTTATCTGAGAGAATAACATGCACAACAAGAAATCACAAGAAACAATAGACATAAACATTTTCCTCGGGGAAACCATAAAGGAGAAAACCCTGCAACTTCCTCAGGGATAGAATGAGAACCAATGGCACCAGTAAAACCCAGAGACAGAAAGATGATCTCCAATAATTGTTCTCTCTCTCACTTGTGTGAGAACTTCCTCTCTCACTCATGCACCTCAGTTGAGTGAGTGTGTGTCATAAATAGAGAAGCACATTCTCTATTTATACTAGTTTTCGACTTGACAATAACTTACCAGGGCCGACTTCTCTAGGAGAGTCTAATAACCCTAGTGTGCCTCAACTATGGGGAATTTTCCCCAACATGCAATGGAGGGTTAACTTCAATGACTTTACATAAATTTATTATATTAATGACTCTCCTGATAGCAACATAGGGTTACAATGAAATACAAATGATTCTCTCGATAGGAACATCGAGGTACAATATAAGATATACAAGTGAATACATTCTGAAATTACAAATACATCAACATGCAGACAAACCCTAGATTTAGTAACTCCCTCATTCCAAATCCTCTTAGAGACTCCTTATCTTAGATATGATAAATCGTTGATGACTCAACATCAATTATATTACACACACTGACAATGACCACTCAAGAGATATGATTGGCATGGGATTGATACGTAAGAGATATCACTTACAATTGACACCATGTATCTATACAAATCTCCATAGACCCTTTCATAACATTCACTTCATGCAAAAACCATGATCAATACCATGGGACACCCCAAAGGAGCACCATTTAATGTAGAGATGATATTGTAGCTATTCATTAAAAATGACTATGTGTGTTTTTATCTTGACATGATTTCATGTCATGCGTACAAATTTTCATTAAGAAATAAATTATTCACATTGGTTGATTTTTAATTTCAATATATATTGAGGTGCATTTGGAAATTGTATTGTAGAGGTTGAAACACTCTAGCTTCAAATATCAATCTTGATGAAAAATTCCAACTTCCCACATAATACAAAAGGTGTTCTCAATGTGCATTGCTTGGATTCACACTTGGGTCTATATTTTGATCTGTTTAATTTTTCTTCATATTAATCCTTGGGGGTATGTATTTTACTTTGCTTCTTATTAATCCTTTGGGGTTTGTATTTACTATTTTTGTCTATTATGTTAACAAGAAAGCACAATTTTACTATTAATTTTAACTGTGTTTTATTTCAACAATGGTTTGCAGGTTCATATCAATCCAAAGGAAGTAGAGAATGAGGCTCTTTCTTTATCTCTATTATCACTTGGAGAATGGTACCCTTGTTGGGATGTATGTGAAATTTATGGGTGTTTGCATCACAATCCTCAAAAGGAAGATGCAAACCACTATTGTCTACAAAATATATTACATATTTGGGCTTCTGTGGAACTAATATTGTCTGCAAAATTTATTATAGATTTTTTATTCCATGGAAGTCCGACACTATAACTAATAAAAGGAATCCTTTGGGAAATAGTAATTTATTGTTCCAATAGGTAGTTATTTTCTTTTGACTCCAGCAACGCTAAGGAGTATGGATGATTTTAAGGAACCATACTTATTTAAAAGTGTATAAATGTTGGAGAATATTACCAATTCTTAAAACACCAACTATAAAATGATTGGCGATATTTTTCAAAAAATATTTTAATTTCCAAGGATTTTATATCATTTGTATAATAATTTGGTGAATTTTAGGGTGAAAAAATATTACCCCATCAAAATTGGGCAAAACAGGGCTTCAAAAAATGCAAAATGGCGAATCGTTTTTGGGAGAAAAACATGGAAAAATAGCCCACGGGGCTAAACGTCGCTCCTAAAATTATCCATGCTAAGGAGCATGCCAAAAGACAAAAAATGGCATTATCTTGTACATACAACAATTCTTGGTTTTGAAAAAAAAAGTGGGTTAGCTCAATTGGTTCGAATGTATTGTTTCAAGACAAAGTTTTCCATGATGTCTCTGATTTTAGTCCAATTGAGTCCTGCTAGGTTATTAGCTTCCATTGTATTAGTTACCTACATTTTTCAGGAAATGGGGGATCTTATAAGGGTTTCGTTTGAAGTAAGATACATGGTATTAATTGTAATTTTTATTTTTTTTGGAAATTGGGGCTTTATCTTTGGATTTATTAAAAATTCTACATTACTTTTAATGAAGGTTGGGATACCAAATTGAAAAAATCCTTTGGTATACTTTTCATACTTTGCATGATTGTACAATATATAATTGGCAGTATAATGAATGCAAAAAAATCCATTTTGAATGGATGAATATTTACTTCCTAGTATCATTAATATCAACTCGCCAATGCTTAGCCAATATAAGTGTCAAGAAAATTAATTAATTAATCACCATGAAATCATTAAACCATGGCATAAGCTTAAAGGTGGAAAAACTACATGTGTAGAGACTAGAACATGAACCTATCTAATCTATGGAAAAAATATGAAACTACACTTCTACCAAATCACAAGAAGAAACTTTTCCGTTGGGTAGAAAAATGTTGTGCTTGCACAGGCTACAATATTTCACTCAAGCATGTCCTGAGTGTTCATGTAAGAAATTCTAAGGGAAAATATCGTTCCCACCTTCAAGTGAAACTATTCTCATGATTGCAAAAGGAAACTGGGCATATAAAAATTTCTGGAAATTACTCTACCCACACATTGGCAATTGCAAAGAAAGGACTCGTTATACAAACTCAGGTTATGGATTTTACACCGAAATTAATCCATCAATTTTATCATTTAAACTCTAATAAGATTTATACTATCTACGATTAGATCAATTCAATCACTAAACTAAGATTTCATGGAAAGGGAATGGAAAGAATAAGGATCAATTCACACACATATTTACCACAAATATTCTATCAGAAAACTCAAAATATTGTTTTATTAAATATGGAATCTCGAATAACACAAAACAACCCTGCACATTGAAGTTAACAATCTTGTTTTCACTCATGAATGAAAAGGCATTCTAATTATAAGGAAAAGATGCAATGTATTCATCAGTTTATGTTTGTATCATTACTTCATGAAACTAAGAAACAAAGATACAGTTTACAAGAGGATATTATATGAGAACAAAGCTATACTTCTAGTACATTCAAATAGTGTACTTGAAATGGTTGCAGGGATGTGTTGTTATGTACGATCCCAACTCAAACGAGATCTATTGGAAAGATTAAGACATTGAACTCTATTAAAGAATAAATATTCAGAAAATTAATTACATAAACTCAATGGAAATAGAATTAAACAAAATATAGGAAAGAAGTAAATCTCACTTACAATCCTACATGAATTTTATAGGGAAGCGATGGCCATATTGGTGGGCCCCTCCCAATTGGCGGATTGCTCCACTACGAATCTACAGTATGAAGATGAATTTAAACCAGGAGATAACTCAATACACGATCATTTGTATTAATTAGAAATGAAGTTCAATACATAGAAATGTTGATTGGATCTATAAGTTATTACAATCTTATTATTCCATCTATGTCTTTCTCTCCACTTCTAACTTACGATGTACATTATTTTGAGAAAGGATTTATACACATTTTATATCTCAAATTCCCATAGGTTGACCTTGAATGGATCCCTATTCTCACTCATTGAATTATAAATTAACTTCCATATGCCTTGACTGAATCTTGATGTGTCAGTTGTATTATAAGAGTCTGAGATTGATCTTAAGTCTATATTTATACACTTACAGATATCAAAGTTTGAGAGTGATTCAAATTACTTATTCCAATTTTAATGTCTCAATGATATGTACTATGATGACATAAAGAGGTTACTTCAACAACATTTTGAATATGAAATTGAGAAATTCATCATGTACTGGGGTTGCACAAACCCATTTAGCATATAAATTTTATAAACTCAGGCTTGTCCTGAGTTCCCTTGGTTAATTACCTACCATTTAATTTTTTGTATGGTATGCAATACTTCTGTTTACAGTAAGGATAAAATACTCTAATAACCTACCAGGGAAAACAAAAACAACATACCACAGAATATCATTGAGAAAAGGCACTGACCCTTACTATTTCAATCCCTGGGCCTTGCTGGAAAATACCAGGAATAGTCTGATATCCCATTTCAACATTTATTGGATTTGTTGCTTTAACATGCATGCATTTTAATGAATATTAATATATTCCTTCCTTTTCGAATTGTTTCTTCATGCACATGGCACCGTTTTCGGAATCTCTAGGCTGTAAATAAATCTCTTCCATTGCTCTCGATGGATGTGGAAGCACTGAGGGGAATATTTTTGAGAAATTAATATAGAATGATTCCCTTTACACATAAAATTCATCAAACCCATTCCTTATAAGAGCCCCTTGTGTAGTTGCAGAATGAAATCTTACACCCATCTCTACAGACAACCTCCTTTTAAACTAGCGCTTATATAAGTTTTGGGGAAGACCCAATTCATAACCACAACTTATCATCAAGTCTAATGGTGTCAAATCCAAACAAACATACATATTAATTCCATCATCGCATTCTATGAAGAAATTAAATGTACCATACCCTGTACCAGGCCCCGAAGAAGATGAAACCAAAGAATATCTGGGTCAAATTTGGTTGAAAATCGAGGGTGACCTATAGATCCTGCTCATTTGTTTTTAGAAATCGGGGTGAATTTCCAACTAGAGGAATTTATTTTAGAAATAGAGGGTGAGCCAAATATCTGGCTCAAATTTGGTTGGAAATCAAGGGAGAGCCATAGATCCCATTCGGTTTTTTGTAAAAATTGGGGCCGACTAGAGGAATGTTTTTGTAGAAATCGGGGGCGACAAGAGGAATTTGGGAGATTGGGGATTTATTTCATAGGTCTATTTAGGTGAAATGAATTATTTTATTAATAATTAGTGGACAATTTTAATATTTTATAAAAAAATGTTTTAATATACTAAATTCGCCCAACAGAAAATTTAAACTCGTTTAAAATCTCCCATGGGATATAATTCTCCCCTAAAATTATCTCTGAGCCTGGAATTTATAACATGATTTAGTATGGGGAATACGATATGGATATTGCTAGAATACCAAGATCATTCAACAACGAATCAAGGGTCATATCTAAAACTTAGATTCAACAATTCACACTAGATAAATAATGTTAATACCTTCCTTAACATTAATTCATATATGTGTGTGGATGTGTGTGCATGTCTGTTTGTGTGTGTGAGCTATCCATCATTCAAAATAAAATGTTATGTTAGATATACCTAGAGTTTCCCTTTCCTACATGCTTTCCTTGATATGAGGCCAAATAAGGCATCAAATTCTTTGATTGGTCAAAATAAAGTTTGGACCTCAAAATCAACCTAAATATTAGACTAAATGTGGAATACGAGCTTTGATTTGTGTGCAAAGTAATTGAAAGGGAGAAACTATATTTCATAGATTCCCTTCCATCCTGAAGGATAAAACTAATAAGACACTATCATGGACAATCTTTCAAAAGAGAAATAAAAAAAAAAGTTTAGGGATTTTCAGATTATGCAATAAGGATGAAACAATTTTCATTTACTTATAAATTTTCCATATGCACCACACAATGAAAAATGAGTTGAATATTTATCATGGGTTAAAAATGTTTAGTTAGGAGCTACCATGGAAGAAACTCTAAAATATTTTTTAATTCAAAATAAATAAAAAGGAATTTTAGGCTCTACCTTATGTGACTATCTCGGGTATCTCACTAATAAGAAATTCTCAAAGGAGAAATACATTCCTCCCTTCAATTCTTCTCACAAACCAGAACTATATCCTCAAGCTATAGTTGTCCTATCTAATTAAGAATCCTTAAAAAAATAGGGAATTTGATAATTCATAAATCCCAAGAATGAAATTTTTTATGGATCGATGGAAAGGCCTCATGGTTTAGTAAGGTAGGTGGATTCTTGTATCTCTCAAATATTCACAAGTTAAAGTTTAGAGATGGATTAAAGCATGTGATTTTTTCAATGGACTTAAAAAGGGATTTCAATTTTTTTCATTATAAGTGGAATCTTGTATCTCCCATACATTCATCTTGCTAACTTATATAGTCCAATTGAAATCTAGCTTAAGTTAAGGGACCAATAACTATGTTGAGTTAATCACCATAAGATTTATTTTAAAATTTGCATGTAGAAAAAATGTTAAGGATATTCACTTTAATCATTGATTGGATGAAAGGGTGGAGTCAATTACCCAATATAACACTCAAGTCTATTGTTGAACAATGGAAATAGGTGGAAAACTCAAGTCTATTGTTGAACAATGGAAATAGGTGGAACATTCCTTTGAGTATTTTCTTTCATTTCTTCCACTCATATTTTCAGAGAATTAAATGAAAATGTAAATTTTCTATCAAATGAATCTCAACAAGTTGTTTAAGGTACACTAATCTACAATAATATCAAACAAGTTATACAACTTGACAAGAACCCATCATTGTTCTCGTTTTTTCGAGGGTTAATTTAAGTAGTTGTTTTTGTCTTTGTTTCAAAAAGTGTGTATACTAATAGCACCATTTTTCATTTCAAGCCATTTTTTTGATATTTTCAAACTTCTTGGTCATTAAAATCCTATAATGTTTCATTATAGGCACATTTTTTCAGATTTTACAAAAAAGATATACATTTAGTACCTAGTTACAATGCAAAAACATATACGTTTTTGAATTTTTTTTAACATTTAGAAGGTAATAAGAATGAAAAATAGATACATTTTGGAAGTTTTTCCATTAAACATATTTCTTAAATCACTCATTTTTGGGAAAATTTTAAATAAAAAAAGAGAAAAAAAAGACATTGTAACCCATTTTAACCTATTTTCAGTTATTTTATGCATAAAATGATATTTATTAGCATTATTTTCCATAAAGTGATGATTCACATAAACTCAACAAAAACTATAGCATATATTTGTAAATAACATATGGAAAAACATTATAGTGATTCTCAAAATAAAATCTTAAAGTGAAAATATTACAGAAATATCTTATCAAAAACATGTCAAGTTTGGCATTTTCCTCAACGACATGAAACTAATAAAGAATATCATGCAGAGTATGATATAAGTTTTGAATTATTATCAACATCATGAAACTAATCAAGAATATCATACACACCAAAATATTCATTAAAAGTGGCATTTTCTATAGCTTGGCTCTCTTCCTAGAGCTCATTGTTTTCTTCCATTGGTTCTTCTACTTCTGTGAAATACCCAAAGTGATAATTTCCAAACATTCCTTTTAAGGGTGGTTGAGGTATTTTGACATGTTCGCCACAAGTGACTCACAAAATTCTCCTTTCTTCAAACCAACTTCATGCATTTCATCTGGAATAACTTTCATACCATTAATTATTTCCTTGATATAATTACACTGTAGTGGATCATTATCTATGGACATGCAATTTCTTCCTTTTTGTAAGGAGCATGTTATTGGTGTACCTAACCACCACATGCATAAAAAACTAAAGTTAAATAGTATAATTAAACATAAATTTAAAAAATATGTAGTATAGATATAGAAAAATGACACTAGTTTCATATGTAATATCAGAAATTTTACCTGATCCCGAGATTAAATCTAAAACCCAATATACTTCTTTTAAAAATTTATCTATGAGACAATTAATCAATGCTTGTGGTTTCTAGTAGATGTTTAAAATCTCTCCTTTCAAATCTATTTCTTCATATGCCAAATTTTTAACCATGGCATTATAAGTCAATAGTTGACTATATTTAACTTCACTCCTTTAATTGATTAATACAAATTCATAGCTATCATCATTTTTCCAACATGCAAGATGTATGCTTTCATTATCACTCATAAATGGATCACTTCTCTAGCCACAAATATTATGTTTATTCCTATAATATAATTAAATAATAATCCAATTAACTTATAGAAAAATAAATTTCATTTCTAATTTAAAATCCTTAATAACACACTACAATTATCTTACCAATACAGTTTCTTCCTTGAATTTTCTTTATCCTTGATGGTTGTTAGCACTACTGCTCCTTCTACATCTGAATGGAAAACAATAAATTTCCATAGAGGTGATCTTATGACATCGATAAATCTCGAAACCACTTTATTGAATAATTGGTAAGTATAAGGATCACAATCATAAGTAATGTTTTTTATATTGTATCCATGAGGGATGTTTGGAATTACTAGGGAGTACTCCTTAGGAACATGATTTGCAATGTTTGCACAATCACCAAAAATCACTTTATATTGCACAGTGTCCAACCCATTCCAAATGCGTTATCAAGGGTATCATCAATTTCGATGTTTGCAAGGATTTTCCTTCTTTGTCGTTCTATTTTGTCTCTTTGAATATGAATTTTGAAAGACTCTGGTACTAGACTCTTCTTTGGAATCTTTCAGAAAAAATTTATATGTATAAGTTAAAAAATATATATAAATGAATTGGCTTGCAAATAAATTAAATAGAATATATCATAAAGCAACTGCCTTTTTGTAGGTTAAGAAAACATTTATCAAGTTCCCTATGGATCTTGAGTCTAGATAGTTGTACCTGGCATCATCCAAAATATTCTCCCCCAACATTTTAACCATATTCTCTCGTATTTTCATTGAAATGTTATGACTACACGATGCAAAAATAAATTACATTTACATTCATATAAAATGATATAACATAATTCTTAATTAATAAAACATACTAAACTCAAAAGGTAAACTTCAAAACATAAACCAATCTAAAAACTTACTTTTGAAATTCATTTCACATTTCCTCCATGGATAATTCACCTGACTTCATACGTGAAAAAAATATAGATATAAGGGTTTCATCCTTCACACATTCTCTCCAAGGTGTTATAGTAATATATTATGGAAAATTATTGACATCAGGGCCTTCTTGACTGCTACTCCGTGCAACTGCTTTAATTTTCTTTACCTACCGATTTTTTATGCCAATATTATCCCACATGTTAAATATCGCTTCAATCAAATCCCATATTGGACCCATTCTAAATTTTAATTGAAAATAGTTATCTACAACTATGAATGCATAAATTCCTTTCAAACCTTTATGTTTCACATAGTCCTCTTTAATTGGGAAACCTATTTCCATACAACACTGTTTCTGGAAATCTGCATCAACTTTCGATCTATCCCCGCCACATATTTGTTAAAATTCATTATGGATAAATATGACACTTTGAATTAATGTCATGGACATCCTATAGTCACTATCTTTTTTATGATGCCATGGCAATAATTTTGCTTCCACGTCTATTAAAACAAAATAAATTATGCATTTGACTGGTTGAAAAATAGGGTTTTTGGGAAACTCTTGAATCAATTCTCTTACATCCTCTGTATAATTATTTCCCCCTAAACATAGTAGTTGTAATAAAAAAAACTTGATTCATCAATTACATCTCTCACAAGAAAACATTTTTGGTCAACAAGAACTAGTTAGTCAACCACATGTGCATAAGGATTAAGCCTCATTAATGATTTGGAGTTATGAACATGCAAGTGATGTAGTTTCATAATTTGATACTTTTCTTGACATTCCACCAGTCTATAAAGTTACTTAACATTTAAATCAATTGTATTCCCATTTTGAACCAACTTATCCTTGTGGAATCGATCCCAAACGATATTTTATGTTGTCTTAACAAAAACATCATCTAGATCACCATTTGGAGTGTAACATACTTCAACTCTAAAAAAAAAAATTCTTTTCTATAATCATATAAATACAAACATGGTGTTAAAGTCCCTAACTATAATATGGGAATATTGAACTCTTTGGAACTGTTGATTCCTAGAAAATCCCAGGTACTGACAGTAGGAATTCTCCCCCATAACCATTCCCAATTAGATCGATTATCGTTTGGTGTGGGGAATCTTTCTACTTAGCAGCTCGACTACCATAGAATTAAATTAAAGGTTTAAATATATTTTATCAGTTGTGGCCCGGTCCACCTTTTATTTGTGTATTCTAGTTTTTTATAAATGATATGCAAGTTCCTATATTAAATGCAAATGACTAGGGGACAAAGATCTCACAATGTGATGCATAGGTTCTTACCTTCTATCTTATCCTCTTTGTTCCTAAATCACTTAAAAAAAATCAAAACTAATCTAATCTACTCTATCTAACCTATCCCCATGGAGCAAGGTTACTATATATATGAGTAATGTACTATACATTCTGCACAAAGAATTTTTATAGGTAGCTGATAAATTCAGAATACATAAATACAACATAAAAGATAACATAGAGATAACTTAGTGTTGTTAAAGCATTCACTACTCATTTATTGCATAAGATTCATAACATGGAAATGAAATCATTCACAACATAGAGATAGTATAGCAATTAGAATAATCTCACAGATTTGCATAGTAAGCCAAAACAGAAATAGTTCTTATATTCAATAATCTACACAACACGTATTTGAAACTCAGGAAGCCCCTTCTCCAACAAAACATCGGTCCTATTTCTTATAACAACAAATAGTTCTTCTTACAAAATAGCATTCTCATATGAGAGCTAGAAAAAATCCCTCTCCTATTCGACTCTACCTATATTTTTACATTACAAAAATGTCTTTTGGTCTCCGTGCCCTTTGAGGTTCCTCAATTTTTGGTTAAAAGATTGTTTGTCTTTTAGCATGTTCACTATTATCATATAATAAATACAAAATATTACAATTATATTTCCAAGTGTTTATGGGATAAAACCACTTAAGTGGGCCCAATCAACTCATTGATGAATTGTTTCCACACCATAGAATCTCAAGCAATGATTACAAAATCTCTTGGCTCTAAGAATGTGAACATGGCCTCATGTTTAGACAGTTGATTCTTTATATCAGCCACCCTTGGTGGGATTACTCAGATCTGATCTTATAAAAGGAAATTACTCACTACAGCTTGGACAACCATACTCTTAATCACCTTTTCATTTAAGCATTTAATCCTCTATATGCTAAGTTCATCAACTTCTTGCAGTATTTCATGCAGTTGCTTCAAATGTTCTTCATGTGATGGAAACTCTTGAATCATTTTTTCTAAATATATTTGGCTTTTGTTGTGAGTTACGAGCACCTTCTTATAGAACTCCGTACATTTGTATTATGTCCTCTCAACTATATTTATTAGTCTCTCAGCAGCTCTATTACTGAAATTCATGAGATCATACTTGAGCTGCAACCTTTCTGGACTCTTCACAGGTGCATTTTTAGGGGGTTCCTTATTTTCCTCTGACTAGGTCATCTGTCCTTGTATGGTCTCTGCAATGTCATGGGTCTTGTCTTTGAATTTAGTAGCTACGACTGAAATCTCCTGTAGTCTAGCTTCCACTTGCTTGATTTTGAAGACTTCTTCTATGAGATTAACTTGCACCTGATATATTTTTCCTCTAAGTTGAAGGGAATTCTATCTCATAGGTGTTATTTCCATCTTGCGTTCATTTGATACCTTAAATAATACTTCCATGGAACTATTTTGGGCTTCTAGTTCCGTAATTCAGACTTTATACTGCTCTACCTATTGATCAACTATGGATTTTTGTGCTTCCATTTCTGCTATCTTTCTCTCTAGATTATTCTTCTCCCCATCAAGTGTCATGTTTGATAATTTCAAAGAATATATTTCTTCTTCTAGTATCTCGAAGTCCTGCTAAAGCTTCTTAAAATCTGAGAGAGTGGCTTCGTATCTTCTCTTTGACTCCCGACCCACTCTTTTTTCTTTCCTTAAAACGTCATTCATCTCTGCCATTTTACCTTTATACCAATCAAGGGTTTCCGTGAGCTTACTAATACAATGGGAATTTGCATGTGTGGTGGAAATACCCATGGAGGCCATTTTTTTTGGATATTCCTCTACATCCTTTATGACTATATTCTCAGTCACTGTGGTGATCTGGGGTTGGACTCTTATTTTCAATGTCTTCTCTATTCTCCACAAAATGGAATTTATTTTGGGATCAAAATATACATTTTCCAGGAATGCAAATTCATGTTTTTTGTATGGGGTAAATGGCACCAAACCCAATTCAACCATAGGGAGATGTCCTCCCATATGTATACTCCCTAAAGTGGAAGGAAGATTCGCAGTACTGTACCGAGAAGAATCTTGTCCCTGATTTTCATTATCTAGATCTTTTTTCCTTTGTTCTTCTATCACCTCTCCCTGGTATTTTTTGGTAGCTTCTTCCTCCTCCTTTTCTCGCTGGGATTCTTTAGCTAAAATTTTCCTTCCACCTTCTTCCAGTCTCCGTGCAGTCTCTTCTTTTGCTTTTCTTCCACCTTCTTCCTCTCGTCCCTTTGGTTCTGGATTGATGCTGCTAATACCTTTCACTTAGGTTATTGTGGTATTAATTTAAAGCCACTTGGTCAAAGAAATCATGTTGCAAACATTATTGTACATTTCTTTATCCTTGTCCACATAATCGACATATTTGAAATTTACGTTGAGGAGTACCAGATGGGATGCAACGTTTCCTTGGAAATCATTCTGGTGAAAGATCTTTTCACCAAAATGGAATATCTCTAGTTCCTTTATGAACTCAAGGGAGATCTTGACTTTAGAAAATTTATAACTCCCCACATAGAAAGGTAGTGGTGGAAACACAACTTTTTTCAGATTAAACAAGTGACTTCCAAATCCATCCAAGAAAAGTTGTCTCACAAATTCCTTATGAACTATGTAATCTGTAGCTTATCTTGGAAGAAATGAGGGACCTTTAGTCCCCTCATACATCCTTAGGTATGTGCCTTCTTCAGAGAATAATTAATCCCCAATATATTTGATAGATTCCAAAAAAACCCCAAATAGGAACTTACACACTTCTAGGATAACTAGTTGGTACAGAGGCATCAAGATCTCTTCACAGATTAGCTTGTAGTGACTATGGTATTTGCGGGCCAATGATATCTAATAAGATATATAAATAGGGTCTTTCCCTCCTTTCCATGTGCAGTTGAGCTTCTCAAATGGGTTAAAGCAAAGTATGCAGTCAACCAAAAAGGATCCCATGTAGAATTCATATTTTCTTTGGTGTAAACCTTCTTGGGCTACAGTACTGGAGGTAGATAGGCTATTTGATACTATGTGATCCTAATTGAAAACTGTCCCTTTTATGGCTACATGGTAAATCAATGGGATCCACCCAAACCTATAATATCTTCCATCGGCTTTCCCGAAAATCTTGTTCAGCATCAGTACCACCATTCTATATGGGGTACGTAAATGAGAAGTTTCATATACCCCTATATTTTTAAATCTGAAAGTATTTCCTTCAGCTACCATCATCTTTGCTTTAGCTATCTAATAAATCTTTAATCCCTTCACTCAGTTAGTTGTCATGCTAATTTCTAATGGTGGAAGGATGTATTATTTTTCTATAAATGCAAGTGTGAAGGATGCAAATCCTTTATCCTCCACGTTGTTCATTATCATCCCTATTGCATCCACTTTGGGAAGAATCCATCCAATAACCTCTGTGTAAGGAAAAAAATCTGGTCTAGTGGATAACTTGGTGATTCAAGATCTTAGTATGTTATCGTATAAGGCTAAGTCCTCCAACCCTACCTCTATAACCTTCTTCTCTACAAGCATGTGGTATATTTCACCCCATTTGAATTCAAGTTCATCCCCAGTGAATAATTTTTTATCTTCATATATTATTTCCACCCTTGGTATGGGTGAAATTTCTACATCTGAATCATAGTCTACAATATTGGCCTTCTTTTTTCCCTGCTTTGTCATAATGTCTGGTACAAGATGTGACTGGAATAACACATAAATGTCTTAGTATTTACCACATTAAACAAACTCATGCATTTGAAAATAATTCATTCGAGGAATTTTGGGGACAAAAATGGGCCTCCTAAGGAAAATAATAAAATAATAGTTAAAATAATAAAATAATAGTTAAAATAATAAAATAATATTGATTAATTTTGGAGGAAGAAAGAAAAAAACTACTTTTTGTGTTCATATTTTCGACATATCTCCTTGTGTTTTTACTCAAATTTTGATTGGGAGAGCTTGTTGGATGTGGAATTTGATTCCGCATCCAACGAGTACCCACACTGCATACTTTTGACAGACCCCGCTACCCCAAAACAAGAAATACTTGAAAATATGTGATGATGACATCATCATCACATTGTTTCAGGTATTTCTTATTTTTGGGGTAGCAGGGTCCATCAGAAGTATGCAGTGTGGGTACTCGTTGGATGTGGAATCAAATTCCACATCCAACGAGATCTCCCGATCGAAATTTGAGTAAAAACACAATGAGATATGTCAAAATTACGAACAAAAAAAGTAGTTTTTTTTAATGACAAATATGTCAATTCAACCATTATGGTTGACTTATTTTATTGAAATTCTATTGGTTCTTGAATTCCAACTTATAAAAACTTATTTTGGCACGTTTTCTTATAAGGCCCATTTTAGACCCCAAATTTCCTCTAATGATTTTGTCATCAAAAAGATAATACATTGTGTAAATCATGGAAGAAACAAGCTTAGAAATCTTTTATTTTACCACGTTCTCCTCGCCAATCGAAAACAAGAAAATATTCGCAGCTCAGCAGGTCAAAAAAATTTCATTAACAAAACCTTGTAACACATGAGGGCTCGACTAGAGAATATTCTATGTGCTTTGAACAATGTGAGACCTTAAACACCTTCTTTCCATCGATCTCAAAAAACTATAAAAACCCATAGGTAGCACAGCGGCGATGCCCTAGGTTCAAAACACTAGGATCAACATCCCACGACGGGGAGATACAATACACCAACGAAAAAGGCTTGCTTGAAACGAAAAATCCATTATTTATACTATCGCACAACGATAAGAACCAGGTCATATCCATGCTGTCAAGAATCTTGGGCTTCTTGATATTCATCATCAATTGACAAGCTTGCAGGAAAAACAACTCCGAACAAAAATAGTGAAGCTCCATGAGAGCAGATAAGGCGGCCACGACAAGGTAAAAACCTTTAAAGGGAAGCGGCTAAACCTAAAATGTAGGGAGGGAGCCCTTTTAAACCTAAAAAAACTGCATGATGTATAAAACATCGATAGGTTGTAGCTCACATCAAACCACAAATCAAAAAGAAGGTAAACAGAAACCTACCTGGAAGGCTGGACAATAGTCGCAGATGTTTGGTCCAACGTGCCATGTGAGCTTGAGATGGTGGTATCCCCAAATCACAATAGATGCTCCAAACATAATAAAAAATGCAACTAACAGTTCTACAATGCTTACAGTCAATCAAATAATGGTAGAAATGCATTTTCACTGACGTATATATAGATAACCATGGGTAAAAACCATTTAAAGCGGTAGGTAGGGATTTGAAATCGCATGCGCGAGGTCAAAATTCCATTAGTGCCAAAACATAATGCATCAAATGATAATGACTAAGTCAATTTGAAAACAACCCTAACAATGGCGGTTGAAATACCCCAACACAGCCGCTACTATCAACTCAAATCTTAGGAAGATGCCCGCCTTCAGTCGCTGTTACTGAGAGAAATTCCTATGCCCTGGGGTACCACAACAGACAACTTGACTCCAGAAATCAATCATTTCCAATATGCAATAGAAAATAAATGTCTAACACTAAAGGATCATACCTCATACCTTATTCCAGATGGTTGATGTAGATCCCCATTGAGCTTTCCAATTTTAGCTTGAATCGATAAATTACTTCCTCAACAACAAGTAAACAATACAAGAATACTATATATCATGGTGTTAGATCTATTTTAGCATATATAATCAACAATGTATAAGCATTTGAAAACATCCCATGGATAAAATATTCATTCAAACACACATTATTGGATAGGAAAAGATATTTCTATTAATATAAATCAGAGATTACAATAGATACAACCTCTGTTGGCATGTCTGTGAATCGGAGAAATTGAATCCCCCACTTGGGCCTCCACCACCTCAATCCTCCATCTCTCGATAGCAAGCTCACAAGCAAAAGGCAAGCTTGAGAAGAACACAAAAGTGCTCCAAGGGACAAAGGGATGCAGACTCAAGCATAAGTTCCGGCAACAATGGACTATAGTTTCTTTTCTCTCAATTCTTTCATATGCCTTCAATGTACAATAGAGTTCCTTATATAGCTTTTCAAAGGGGTAATGAAAGGTCGAATCTGAGTGATCTCAAGGCATAGGGAAGGCCAAGAGTCAAGTGAGTCAAATCCATGTCAAGCAAAACTCCAAAAGGATTTGGATTATGTACACATCCCGATGTACACAGTTTTAGGTGTCAAACCCGCGTATATACATGATTAAGGGTTTAAAAGTTGCATGTATCATTTTTCACATGTTTTTAGGGATGGTCAAGGAAAAATCAAAGGACAAAAAATGGTCCGTGGGGTCTAAAGAGTTTGCAGAGGGACAGCGGAAGGCCATACAAAGTGTGATTCACCTAGAGTGGTGAAATCAGCTATAACATATGCCCCCTAATGTGTGAGGTCAGAGGGGTCATACGATGGCCGAAATACATTATAAGTACATCCCAGAAGTGGAGAGATGAAGAATCCCAAATGGAAGACCAGCCACCCAATCAACATAGTACAATGATACAACTCTGCACATAACTGCAAATAGCAGTCCTGGATACATAAGAGTACAATGGCCATGAATAGGCATGATACAAGATATCACATAAGCAATCATTGCCACGAACAATATACATAGATCAGAATATCCATGGTGAAGATATACAAAGGACCATGATCTCCATAATTGCTGAACATATATAACAAATGAAGACCTCCATAGTGGCTTATAATGTCTGACCTATACTGGAATCAAGTCACAAGAGCTGAAATCTCATGAACACTGGCACGATCAAGGAGGTAGCATATAAGAGATGCCACCAATCTAGAAAGTCTTCTACACAAACCGCTACGATTACATGTCCTACTATGTGAATAGAGGTGTCGAGGTCGAACATAGTAGTCCATTGTCTGATTACCAGTCATTAATGTATACCGTTAACAGATGTGAGATCACCCACCTATAATGAAAGTGGGAATAAAGGTACTAGAGTGCAAACTAACAAGTGTGAATAAATGTGTTGAGGTTGAACACTTGAGAGGATCCATCGATCAGGGGACATTGATGTATTCCCAAATACTGTCAATGGTGAGAGAACCTGCCACTAATGACTGCAAGTCTCAAGGCACTCAAACTGACTCTAGATTCCAATCCTACAATAAATGATCTGAAGTTGATGGGATGAAATCCACTGGAAGGAGGGAATTAAGGCATCCCCCATCATCCAACACAAGGAACTTAGCAAAGTTGTATAATGTGGAAGGACTCGATCATAAGGTGCATGAACCAGTAACTGTACTGGGAATGGCCGACATGCAAAGTCAAGATAAATGAGAAATGTCTAACTCAGGCTTCAAATTCCTTTGAACAAGAGCATAAAGGTGTATCGTGACTGAATAAAGGCAACATATACTCGACATACAAACTGGGAAATCTCTGCGACAAAGGAGGCATCGACAGAGGCTCCATGGGGACTAGAATCTTAAACAGTCAATGAAGATAAAATTAGATAAACAAGTATAGATCCTAAAGTCAAAATATAAACCCAACCAATGGATGTGATATACAGTGCTCTATTAGAAGGCGACATGACTCGATAGCTGCCAAAGATAACATCTTTCCTTTTCCGGCTTTTTGGTTTTTTTATTTTTTTGGAGTTTTTCAAATATGTAAAAAGCTTGAAAAAGAATAAAATTACTTTCTAGTTATAGACTAGGAAAAGACGAGTGTCGTAAGGGAAAACAAACTAGTTCCAAGAAGTGGAACATACCTATGCTCAATGCAAGGATACCTGTGTAGGATATCGACACTCGGGGGAAAATCCTCTCCTGGTAAAAAGGGAATTAAGTTGCAAAGGATATAAAAAATGGCTCTATATGGCTAGACATGAGACAAGCTCGGGCTATATGGCTGAAATGCAATGTCAGGGAAGCCAGCATAAAGCTCAATAAGACAGGAAAAGCTCATGATAATGCATTCACAACTTGACATGAGGGAGTCCTGAGGGAAATAGGCCAGCAAAAGATCAAGAGGAGTATGAGGCTCTTGAGAAATGTCATGGCAGTACTATACAATGGACTCCCACACCCTAAAGGAGAAAACCTCAACATGGGAACCAAATGCAAATAAGGTGCTAACTAGGGTACCCATGTAAGGTGAAGCTCTACCACTCATATCATGCCACTTCTAAAACAACAAGAAGGTTCCATTGCATAATAGAGTGGGTTCGTACCTAAGGTTATGATGAAATGGTCATAAGGTCATGCAAAATGCAAACGATGATGAAACCTAACCTATATGCTAGTTTAGACATGATACATGAGATCGGCACGAACGGGTCAATCCAATGGCTGAAACGACACTGAAAAATGCCTCTTACATCATGAGTTAGGTCCAAAATGGTCCAAAATGATTAGAAATTGTCGAAACTATAGAAAAGGGGGTAAAAATTTTCAAAAATTTGAAAAATGTCTATACATAGTAAACAATTCAAAATATTATAAAACATTTGAAATTTTTACCCATTTAGGTTTAGATTTTCAACAGCGAATTCTAGGAGATCCAGCTGGCGAAATCCACTACTATTTCTTCCAGGTACTTACCCATGCTCTTCTCTTCCATTTTGATGTAATTTTTATCAAATTCCATGGTCAAATGAGTTTTCTAGGCCAAAATAAAAAGGGCGCTACGGCCCGGACAAAAATCAAGGGCTTTTTTGTGTATAAGGCTAGATATATGCGGAAAATGCCCCCATAGTCGCGTACATACATGGTTGTTTGGAAAACAGTTGTGTATGAGGTCGCGCATAAGGTTTTTTAAGTAATCTAATGGGAAAATTTGTAATTTTTTTTGCAGGATGGTCCTAGAGTGGAGAGAACGTGAACATGGTGAGGTAGAGGAGGCAGTAAGGGCCTATCTAATGGCTCAACAAGCTCTATGTGCATGTGGAGTCTATAAGTTTTGTTGTCTTGGTGGCTTGAGAGTCAAACTAAGACTATTGCAGATGCTGGTGGATTACTGGGATCCAGACTCTGAGTCCTTCCAGATAGATGGGATGTCCCTCACTATAGAGGTGGAGTACATATACTTCATTACTGGGCTTTCCTGAAGGGGGGAAGTAGTGAACCTTTGTTCTCGTGGTGGGCCAGGAGGTGGCCTGACTATTGATGATTACATTACGATGTAATGCTATCCAGACACAGAGAAGGTGGGGAGTCAGGTCCCTACCAACACTATAAAGATGCTGGGCCTAAAGGCCATACTATTGACATTGGGCAGGATAGCAGGCTTGGAATCACTCCATCAGGCCTCGTAGCCTCTGATGTTCTATGCAGTGGAGTGCATGAGACCCACTATTTATGACTGGAGTACTACATTACTGAGCAACATGAAACATTAGCTCAGTGAGTGTAATACAGGCAGAATGCAGAACTTCAGGTTCAGCAGTATATTGAGCACATTTTTCTTCAAGCGTGTTCTAGGATTGAGCCCCAGAGTTGACGTTCCTCTTCATAAGGTTCGAGATCCGTCCCAATGGCATTGGGTAGATGCGATGCGTAGACTAGGGGGAGGTAGGGTGACCAACCCCTAACCAACTGACTTCTTTCCATGGTGGCGACGCTAGATAGTTTCCATCGATGACTACCCCTATGCGGGGATAGATTTCCGGGGGGACCCGGACATGCCGCTACCACCAGGATCGGCATACGATGATATAGGTAACGAATCTCGGCCCTCTCTTTTTATTTTTTGAGTTATTTAATTTTTTTGTGTTTTCTGATTATATGGATTCAAAAGACATATTTTTTCATGACAATACATAGTGACATCTACCATTTGTGTGCAGATGTGGGACCACGGCGGCCAGAAGGCTTCCCTCGTCACAGATGGAGGGGAAGAGGAAATGATATCAGGGGTGTGGATGCAAAGCAGATGCTCCAGAGCATTCATACCAATTTTGTGAGGCTGACACACAAGGTTCCCATGGCGCAAGTCGAGGACTTACTTGAGGCTATGTAGCGCCAGGTGGTGGGTGTACCATGAGCATCGGTGCAATTATTTCGATGGCTAGCTAGAGCCGTAGTGACCTTCCATGATCACAACCCCCCTCCTCATGCACAGGATTAGATACTTGGGAGTCTATACATTTTGTACTACCATGTATTATATGTTGCTGGCTCAAGAGCCCGATTTTTGTATCATGACACTATGTATTACCACATTTTGGATTTTATATAAAATGTTTTATGGCGATCTGTTTATTTATTTACATGTGTAAAAATTGTGTTTGTGATGAATTTATTGTGTATGAAACAAATGCCAATCTAACACGTAGTTAGCATATGAGTCAGCAACTTGATTATTAATTCTTGGAATGTGTATATATGTTATATTGTCAAATTTCCATTCTAATAATCTCACACGTAAGAATCTTCTTAATAACGTTGGATCTCTAACATGGTACAAACCATTAAGTTGTGACACTACTAACTCCAAATCAAGACGTAGCTCAAGAGAGAGAACACCATGTGAAATGGCATCGCATAGAAGCTCAATAACGATACTATATTCATCAACATTGTTGGAAGATGGCTGCAGACATACGCCTGCTAAAGACAGTACCTGACCCATAGGAGTATAAATCACCCAAGCAATAGAAGCTAAGTGTTGAGTGTGACGGCTCACACCATCTACGGATCCTATGTATGTGGAAGATTCCATTGACATCTACCAAACGAAACGAAAACTAATCACAAACCTGATCACTATAAGAAAAATACCTAACTATGCAAAACTGTATAATAATATACAATAACCATCCTTGACTGAAAAATCATGCACAATACTTCTTGAGATCGAGCCCATTTCTAGGCTCCGCCAAGGACGTTCCTTCATAATCCGCTAATTCAAAAGCATCCTTCTATAACACATGTTTGACCACATAAGGACCCTACCACATGGGATTAAATTTTCCTGCCCCCAAGGGTTCTTTCAATTGATCCCACAAAACAACCAAGTCTCCCTCACTAAACCTCCTTGGATGGACAGATTTATCATACTAGACCTTTACGCAACATTTATTCACTTCTAGAGCCACAAAGGCATCCCGACGCTGCTCATCAAGTTGCTCAAGGTGGACCAAACGCTCCTCCAATGGTGAAGTGTCTAGTAAGAGTTCTACAGCTAGCTTCAAAGAAAGAATCTTGCATTCAACCGAAAATATCGACTCCACTCCATGTACTAGTTGTTATGGAGAAAATCTTGTGGCAGTCTTAACAATGGTTCTATATGCCCACAAAGCAGGATATAACATGATGTGCCAATTATTCTTGCTTTGTGTGATGATTCATTGGAGAAGTGATTTGAGTGATTTATTCACTGCTTCCACCTGTCCATTTTCTTGAGGGTATTAAGAGGAGGAATTCTCTTTCTTGTACCCTAACTTTGATGCCAACTCTTCCATCAGACAGTTCTGAAAGTGCGAGCCATGGTCAGTGGCAAGCTCTTTTGGAATTCCAACTTGAGTAATAATCTGATTGAATATGAAGTGGGTGGTTGTCTCACCATTGTATTTAACTATAGGGATAGCCTCAGCCCATTTCGTGAAGCAATCAATAGCCACTATGATATGATGATGCCCCCCAGCCGAAGCTAGGTTGCAATCCATACAATCTAGCCCCCACTTAGTGAAGGGACCGGTGGTGACAATGGGATGTAATAGGGTAGGTTTCAAGTGTATATTATGTGCGAACACCTAACAAGGGTGGTACCTATTGACCGTATCTACACAATCCTTAAAGATCGATGGATAGAAATAACCCGCTCTTAAGATCTTTTGAGCTGTAGAAAGCCCAGATAAATGACCACCACATGCCCCTCCGTGGAAATCATTCAGCACTACCTCAGCCTCTTCATGAGTTAAACAACGTCGTAAAATGGAATCTACCCCATGGTGGTACAAAGTGTTATCCACTATGATTTAGTTCTTAGACACGTGACATAATCGTCATTGTTCATCCCATGAGAGATGAGTAGGGACCTTCAATGTTTGTAAATATATTATGATATCCCCATACCATGGGTCTAAAGTTGAGATTAAGAAGATGTGTTCATCTACAAACATATATTCACAAACCAACCCCTTGGCCTCGCTTGGGAAATCCGATATAAGCTCTGCAAAAAATAAAGACTTCTTCAATTTTGCCGAAACAAATTCGAGATCGAATTCTTGCAGAATGAAAATCCATTTATTATATTTTCCCCCAATCATCCTTTGAGTGAAGAAGAATTGAAACGGATTGACATGGGCTACAACCAAGGTCTGGTGAAGGAGAATATAATTTATCAACCATTGAAACGCATGTACGGTAGCTAAACAAAGCTTCTCAACATGAGAACAATGAATCTCTGCATCAATAAGGTTTCGGCTCAGATAGTATATGACATGCTCTTGGAGTTCCTCATCCTCTTGAACCAAAACCATACCAATCGTCTCCATGGACGCAGCCACATAAAGTAGAAAATCACGGCTATAGTGTAGGGGACTAATCACCGAGGCCGATGCTAGGGCTCTCTTGAGTGCATCAAAGTACTCCTCAGCTCACTCATCCCAACAAAAGCCGGTGTCCTTCTTCAATAGACGCATGAAGCCTCTAGTCAAATAGGCAAAGTTGACAACAAATATTCGTAAGAAGTTTTCCATGCCTTGCAAAACATTGAATATGGTGAATGTTCTTCGGGGGAGACAACTGAAGTATTGCCTCAACCTTCAAAGGGTCGACTCGTATACCCTCTTTAGAAACGATGAATCCTAACAAACGACTTGACTTCACACAAAAGATGCACTTATGAGGATTTAACCTAACCAAATAATGCCGACATCTTTCGAATACCAATCTCAAATGATAGGGATGATGCATTCTCATACGAGAATGAGCAGCAAGGTCATCCAAAAATACTATGATAATTGACTTGAGATCATGGATATCAAGGTCATTACCCACTAAAATGTAGCTCCGACATTTTTAAGGCCAAAATTAATTTTTCGATATGCAAAAATTCCCCAAGGACAAATAAATGCAGTCTTATGTTGGTCCTCAGGTTTAATTTGTATCTGATTATATCCAGAAAAGCTATCCATAAAGTAAAAAACCTCGTTACCTGCACACTCATCCAAAATCTGATCAATAAATGGTGTGGGGAAATTGTCCTTAGAACAGGCACGATTCAAATCACGGAAATCAGTACATATGCGTATTGATCCCTTCTTCTTATCCAGTAGAAAGGGGTTTGACATCCACTCCATCAAGGGAATGGGATAGATAAAACCGGCTTTCAACAGTTTTTCTATCTCTTCCTTAATAGTGGGTGCTTTCCTAGGATCCACTACACGCAAGCATTGTCGAATAGGATTAGCATTTGGATAAGTCTTAATCTCATGCTCGACAATACAAGGGTCGATACCTGGCATTTCGTTGTAAGACCAAGCAAAGATATCACGAAATTCCTTAAATAGCTTGGTGTATTCTTGAGTCTCATCATGGGAGCATTCCACCTCAATATAGACATTCTCTATCCTACCAGGATCATGAGATATATTGATAGGAATCGTTGAATATATGTTCTCCATGTTTCCATCAGCCATCAGACCAAGATAGCTCAATGGAACCATAGGACTACCAACTCTCTCACTAAGAACTGCCCTAAATTTCTTACGCTCCAAGTGGTCAAGCTCGGGAAGAAAGTAAGATCTATGATGGATTTCCTCCCATGGTGGCTCAACTCCAGACATAGCCTCAATAATCACTTCATCTAAAGGGAAAACCGTATCAATGTAGTCGTACATGTGAGAAGACTGTACTTCCCATGCTGGCAGCACATAAGGGTCCTCCTCCTCCATCCACAAATAGGAAGGACTAGGCTCTGCAACACACTTGAGATTATCTTGATAAGCTATCAGAGTTGCAGGAAACGACACATCCGCCACGATGGGATCACTCGGAGTACTCAATTTAGGAAGAATCCAAGGATCTTCCATATGACTCATGTGAAAAGACACCGATCTCATAGATTTCAAAGCCTCACTGAAACTAGACCCACTACTACATTTCGACCAAAAATCCGACGACCGTATTGTTATATTTTCGACACTTCCCTGTCGCATGTACGACACTATGATTTTTTTTTAAGCGTCCGTGGCTCTACGTCGGTTATCTGACATCTCTCTAAGCATCAATGAAGCGACATGAATAACCATCGGTTATGCGACGGAGATAAAGATTAAGCGTCGGTTAAGCAACATGAAGAATCATCGGTTAAGCGACGAAAATAAATATTAAGCGTCGATTCACTGACATGGAGAACCGTCAGTTAAGTGATGGAAATAAAGATTAAGCGTCGCTTAACCGACATGGAGAACCGTCGGTTAAGAGACGAAAATAGAGATGAAGCGTCGGATAAGTGACATGTAGAACCGTCGCTTAAGCGACGGAAGTGAATTTAAAAAAAAAAATAAAATACCTGCAATTTGGGTATAGACTAGTTTCAAAGTGCAGGCTTTTGAAATAATCAAAAAGCATCTTAACAAATGTTAAATTTGATGCAAATAATAAGCATTATATGCATGGAGATTCAATGGTGTATATGAGGGTATATACTGTCAATAATACCCTGCTGTTTTACTCCATACTAAGGTAATTTATGTTTGAAATTTAGGTTCTTTATGCTTGAAATTGAAGGAAAATAATAAGTATTATATGTGCAAAGATTTAATAGAGTATATGTAGAAATATACTACCATTAATACTCCACTGCTAAGTTCTTATGACTTGCAGAAATGAGGTCTATCTAGAGATTTACAAAGCATTATTCAAAGGAAAAATGAAAGAGAGACATGTTCATATAAAAGACATCCGGATGTTTATCTCTTAGGATGATGATGGAGTAGAAGTAATTTCATTTCTTCTACAGATTATGTTGGTCAATGAGACAGACACAGAAAGAAATGATCGAAGGTCTTATCACCATGCTCCTTTAGTGCTTAATGTTCTGCTAGAGAAAAGATTTCCATCTTATCATGCATCTTCGTGTCGGTCCCAACAACCAAATATTGGGAAGCCAAACTAAACCTGTCAATTCTTTTGAAGTGGAGTTCACAACAAGAACATTTGATTTAATCTTTATTTATCTTCCCATGGACCACAAAATCTTCCTGTGGGTCCCAGCAACCAAATATTGGGAAGCCAAACTAAACCTATCAATTCTTTCGAAGTGGAGTTGACAACAATAACTTTTGATTTAATCTTTATTTATCTTCCCATGTACCCCTCCAAACAAATATTGGGAATCCAAGATAGGGGATAAAGGTGAAATTGCAAAATGAACCTACATATTATTTCCGGTGGAGTTCTTAACTAGAAAATTTGATTTAATCATTATTTTATACCTCCTTTAGAGGATGAATTTGGTGATTTTTTTCTCACATTCTTACACTGGCTTGAGAAAATTATCTTTTACACCAGAGGATTAAACACAATTCCATGATTATGCATTACCATGGCTTGGGACATCCACAACGCCTAGAGTACCTGGGATTGAAATGCCATCGGATTTTAATATAAAGAGAAAAATTGATGCATTATTAATACATATTAATGTATTAATGGTAATGTGCCTTGTGAAAATTTTCAAGCAATGACCAAGGAGCATATTTTCTAAAATACATAATACTATACACTATACATGTCCTCAGTGTCAAACTCAATTCCTCAAATGGGAATTAATAGGAATCCAATACTGGTGCTTCTTTCCCTTGACCTGAAAGTACTCCATTCAGGGTTTTAATTTTCCCGGATGAATGCGGTTACTAGTTCACAACTTTTGAATTTTTGGACTCTCAGATGTTTGAATGAACTTTGGCTGATTTGGGAAAACTCCTGGCTTCCTCACAATATAGATCTCATCTCCTTTACTATTGTAAGTATCCTGATTTCGATGCCAAGTCCATAAAGCATATGTTTCATTCTTCACCTGGATATCATCAAGGTGCCATCGTTCAATTTTAAAATAGTTGTATAAAAAATCTTAATGTATGAACCAATCGAATAAGGCCTATCAAAATACACATTGTAATCTACCATTTGAACCCAATTCAGTAACCAAACTTTCCCTATCAATATTGAGGATAGTTAAGATTCAATGAATAGTTCTTGATAATAATAATGGCTTACCTCAAAAATTCCATGACCAAAGATGCTCTCTCTATATGCACTAAATTCAGGCTGCTTGTCCCAACAAAACTTTCCAGCTGCTGGACCAGACGTAAAATTGTAGGCACAAAACCCACCCATATAGCTATCTGGTGTGGAAGCTAGATCAGGGCAGTTACCAGAATCATCAGCATGAGGTATTGCCATCTTTTCTCTGTTACCACCATCTCCCACTGTAATGTAAACATGAGCACATGGATCCAATGTGTAGTTAAAGACTCGGTTCGATCTCTCATATGCATGAACCTACAAGCAACAGGAACAACCCATATTATTTGTCATTCTTCCTCTTACCACAATTACTTATACACCCCCTAGATATTGTTTCATGTAGTTCTGCTACAGACCTAATCAATGCAGAAGAAATAAGGTCAAAATCATGAAACACCATTAAGCAGATTTATTGGATATTTCTTTAGTTAGTTACTCACATGGCCATTGAATACAACATCAACACCATATCTGTACAGTAGCTCCTCCATTTCCTGTTTCATGCATTCACCCTCACGATAATGGGCTTTATAACTATTGTACCCAGGTGGGTGCCAAGTAGCAACAAGCCAAGGAGTCATGCTCCTGTCAACATCTGCTAAATCATGCTCCATCCATCTATATTGTTCCCCTGTGAACAAGGAGACAGATTATCATTAATATCAAAACTGAGCCTAGATTTTATGCCCAAAAGCCTGTTGTAATATTTACAACAAAGTAATTATTTTTCTGACCCACACTAAAACCAATGTTAGGATTCTTTCTCATGCTGTTACCATCTGAAAACACCTATAAAACTTCCTACTGTGCTCATCAAATAGTATATACTCTAAGCCATAAGAAATTGTTAGACCTGTTTTATTGTAATCTATGTATCCTCCAAGCATGACGAAATGGATGCCTCCAGCATTGAATGAGTAATAGAAGGTGCTACTGGATCCACTCTCTTGACTTGGAAATGCAAATCTTGCATTGTAAGCCACAAATGACTTATTTCCAACTTGTTGTTCGATTTCATGATTGCCCTCCACAACCATGATGGGAACTCGTGAGATCAAGGGTTCCATAAACCTGTAGGAACATCAGGCCCAATTAGATCAAAGATGTAACTAACATCTGCAATTAATTAGCAGGGACAGAAATAATTGTAGGAATTCCAAATGAAAAACTGATATAGACTAATTATAAGCGTGTTTAACATTCAAAAACCGGTAAAAAGGTAAAATTGTACTTACTCTTCGTATCATTTCTTAAAACAAGTAATTGTCATTGCTTCAAGATATGTATCTACCACCAACCCTGCTCGCATTGCTCGAAAACCTATATAAGGAATAGGAAGAAATATTCCAGAGATTTGCACTAGGTCACCCGACCCAACCTGAGCAACCCAAACTCAGTTGTAAGCCTGTAAATGCTTTTGTAATGATTTTAATTGTGACAAAATCCAAATCTTATGCAACCAACAGAACAAATGTAAAAACTTCACAAAAAAAACAAACCTTCCTCATAAGTTCTCCTCTTATATGTATTGTCATCGATCTAGGTATATGCCCTTTGGGCACATGCTCTGACAACTTCTGAATTTGAGCCTGCAATGAGAACAATCAAATTAGATGAACACATCCTTCAAATTGATCTTTGTTGCTGGAAAATATCTAGTATTATACATAGTTTCACCAAAAAAAATAATCTATTTGCATCAACAAAATTTAACAACTAACAACAATTCTAGAACACACAATGCTCATGTAGCCTTAGTTCAGGAGGCCATAAGACAAATCAAGTTGGCACCCACTAAGGGAGCCTTAAAGAGAAACTAAGGGTAAGTTGGTGAGAGTCTGAGAAAAGCAATTAATTCCTACAAGTGAACTGTGGCCCTAGTGTGTGTTTATGCGTGTGTAGAAGGGGGAAGTGTGGCCCTAGTGTATTTGCTCTCTGCCTGCACATGCAACTGCATATTTATTGCTCACATTTTTGTTCTACTTGCATATAAGAGGTGACTTGCATGTCTATTTGATGGGAGATCCTGGAGTTGCAAAGAGTCAGCTGTTGAAACACATGATCAGTGTGGCACCTTGAGGAGTTTACAACACAGGTAGGAGAAGCAGGGAAGGTATAATTCTTTTATTCTTATGAAGGTTCATATTTTCGAGGTCTTATATAGCAACATCAAGAAGGATATAACCTTCTTACACCACTGCTAGAACACTTCTAAGCATTCTTCGCATCTCAAACAAGTATGGTAATTGACCTAATAAATCATTGCCTTTTTCTGCACCATCTCAAAGAAATTTTGTGACTTTTTACCATCCATTCAGAATTTTTACCATCCATTCAGAAATTTTGTGACTTTAAACCACCATTAAGGGTAGCTGGGCTTTGGTGACAAACAACCATGCCGGCAAAGATATTGGGATCCAGGTCAAAGAGGATTTGAAAGCAGCTGAACAGTGCCATAATGGTGATTTAAACCATTTACTACCACTTGTTAATGATGATTAGAGGTAGTAGAGTTTTGTATTTCAAAACAATTCAAATGCTCAGATTGTATCAAGATAGCCCAAGGAGGGGAAATCATTATGAAGGGAAGTGTCCATCATTCAATGGAGCAATGTTGCCTGCAGTCTGACAACTGTAACCATGTTGGAAGGTAGGGAAAGACTGTCCATGTTCAGCTATAATTCAATTGAATCAAGGCATTTATGGGTTATCTCCCTTGTCTCATGTCAGAACCATCCAGTTCATGTATCAATCTACCAAGAGTTTCACAGTGGAAGGTACAAAGTGTTATAAATGTGAATGAGGGAGTCACAGAAGAGAAATATGGAATGGCTGATCTCTTTCAGCAACTGATTGACGTTAGTGGGGTTCATAACTAGGGTATTGTAGAACACAAAGTTCTTCAAGATCTGGGTTTAAATTGGTCTGATCTCTATTCTGTTGTTTGTCACATTTTGGAAGTGTGGCAGAATAGGGAAGCTTCCCAAGTGCATGAGCTTATACTTGAAAGATATTGTTTTGTACTTGGATGGATCACTCTATCAGATATTGATGTTAAGGAAGCTAGTGCTTTCTCATGGAGTCCTGAATTGGGTAGAGACAAGTTGCTTGAAATTGAATACTTCATAAGTTTTAGCAGAATTCTGCGCCATAATGTTCATTTTGGCCATACGGGGGAGCTATCACAACTGGAAAATATTATTCTAGATATACTCTCTCAGCTTCAAACATTATACAAAGAGCATAGTGTGAAGGAAAGGGGTTGGTTATTCTTAAGGCATAGTGCATGGTTGTCTTTAATTTTATCATTGCTCCAAGCAGGTCTGTGGAAAGTGTCTCTAAGAAATATCCCAGTTTCAAGAGAGGACACATTTTGGATAGAGTAGAGGCAAAGCTGCAAAAATTGCTTTAAGTGAACCTAGGTTTGGAAAATTCAAAATATTGTACTACTCTGTATCAGAAGTGCGTAGCCAATAGCATTTTTGAGCTTACACAAATCACTAAGACCATCTGAGACTCATCTTCCAAAGGCCTGATACAAGGATACGTTTAAAAGGAACAAATGTTCACAAAATGACAAGACATGGCCATGAAGAACATTAACTTCCAAAGGTAGATTGCAAGAACCCAACAATGCAAGAAGTTGATGTCAACAGAAGTGACAAAAATGCCAAGTCCAAGCCAACATGTACAATTTGATTATAGAAAATCACAACAAAAAAAAACTCATCTTGTACAGGCTTGATACAAGGATACTTTTAAAAGTAACAATTGTTCACAAATCAACAGAACCTGAACTTCCAAAACTAGATCATGAGAACCAAAAGAATGTAAATCAACATTACAAGAGATTGATGTCCACAAAGGTGACAAAATGTGATGTTGTTGATGTCATGTCCCAATGACGAGTAACAGCCAATGACATGTTAACATCTAACACAGAAAAGTGTTGAAAACACAAATTAATCAAATCACAAAGGGCATAAAGAAGAATTAGGAGCATGGAAACCAGGTTGGAGGTAGAAGCAGTCAAAATTTTTAACACAATTAATCACACACGACAAATAAGAGACAAGGTTGCGAAGGAAATAACACTATTGTTTAACAATATGATTCATGTTCATCACAATACTAACCTGTACCCATGTTTAACTCCTCTAAGAAGTTCTTGAATACAGAAACTAGGTTTGGTTATGAAGCTTAAAGAATCAAAGAGAGTATGTAAATTCAAACAGAGTAGGTAAATTTGATACCTGCCCTTTGTAAGTAAAACTCTTAACTTATGGGATGAGATGTGATATGTTATAAATTTGCCATTGAATGAATAATATGCACAAAGTATAGAATCCATATCACCAAGTATGTATATATTTAAATACAATATATAATCATCCCAAAAAAATTGAAGGGAGATACCTCCCGATTTGGGTCATCCTGGTCTTGGAAGTCTAATCTGGTCAATTCCACCTTTATTTTCCGTCCTTTCTCAACAGGGTTTTCATAACCATCTAGCACCTTATTAATAACCAGACTCAAGAGACAGAAGAGAGCTTTGATGTGGACAAAAACCTTGTCTATATTGTAATGCAGAAGCCAAGGGAAAGGAGAGAAAGGAATGCACCCTTCCAAGTCAAGGTTCATCCTTAAGGTAAGAAAAGGAAGGTAAATGCTGATGAAGATCCCTATTTCAAAAAGCAGTTATAGCAAAGAGCTGTCAAACTTGTTAAAGATAATGCAACTACAAGACCCATTTTAGAAGACATGTTAAGATTATGAATTCAAGTCTTAAACTTCATTTAGTGTGTGTCTTGACAAGAGAAAATTCGAGATCTGATTAAGTGAATGTTCTAAGGGTTTACTGCTGCTTTGGCTTGACCTCCATGGTTCTTGCTGCTCCTTGGAGTGGGCTGTGAATTTCTTGCTGCTCCTAAGTCTAGGCCGTGACCTTATTGTTGTTCCTTTGACTGGGCAAGACCTCTTTGTGGGCTGCTAAAGACTGGGTGTGACCTCTGTATGGACGTCCAAGCTAAGCCATGATCTCTTGTTGGACAGTTAAGCTGGGCGTGACCTCCTTATGGGCTGCCAAGCTAAGCCATGACCTTATTGGACTGTTGTAGGGTGAATTGTGAGCCTATTGTTGAGTGCTGTGAGCATGAACTGTAACCTCTGCTGCTGGTTTATGGCCGCAAAGAT